>CM045732.1:44677497-44944997 GCA_024760905.1 Plotosus lineatus | reverse complement strand
ATCTCAGTGTTGTAGTAATAAAGTTATGAAAGAATGAATGGCATTTGTGTACAATAAATTCAGTTTTATATTCATATTGCTTTCCCATTTAAGAACTTCATTATTCCTTCACTGTGATCAGCTACCTTTTGGCTTTTCAAATATTTATAAAGCTGTATTTTATCTCCCCTTTGCGCATCAAATAAGAAGCAAGGGCTTAAAATGTGTTGTGTTTTTTTAAGGGATCGTCCAGGTGGGCAAAGTGTGGAAGAAATTTTTCCATTGCAAAGCATTTTAGTAACGTGGCTAAATATGCTAATGCACACTGGAAATGATTCACTCTGCCATTAAGCGGCTCGAGATTGATTCCAAGTGCCATCTGAAGAAAACCAATTTTGATACCACAGTGCCATTAGGCTCATGAAAAGGTTTGGGGAATTTTCTTGTGAACAGAATAGGCATGAGGTACTTTGGTCTTTTTAAGGAATTATGATAATATGAGGTGGCTTAACATGTGGCCACAAGTGCTCTGTTAATCATAAACATGCACAATAAAAATGTGTGAGGATGAATGAACAGTAGAAGGTTTTATGCTGAATTTAAAAATGATTTTATTGTGGAGAGACGCGGGACATACGGACAGTAATTTTCCTAGTTACAAACAATGAAGGACAAAAGCTTACACATTACATTTGCAAACATTTGTTTAGCTTCCCTGTCATTGGACAGTACATGCAAGCCAGTGGTGGTGGTGGTGGTGGTGGTGCTGGTGCTGGTGCTGGTGCTTGGGAGGGTTGGGGAGATAAAGAAAGAGGTACATTAATCTTGGTACACAGTCTTGTGAGTGAGTGTGTTGAAGGTTATAGCGGCCAAAGGGCTTTTAGTGCCCTCCATGTCTCCTGCAATGCGGTGGTGATTTTGTGAAATAGAACTTAGATTTTTAGAAGCATCTGGACCAAAAAGCTTGAAGCACAATAGGAATCCGTTAGAGGAAAGTGGAAGAGGAAAATGATAATGTGTAGATGAATACATTCTGCCTTGTGTTTAGTTAGCCGTCCAATCATACGCATTACCTAAGTGAAACAGGGAAGCTGTACTTGCTAATAGTTAGTCTCTTCATTAATTTATAAATCATTGGAAGTTAATAGAGGCCTAATAATATTCAATATAATGCTTTAACTCTAGTTGTGGTCAGTTGCTAAAGCTTTGATGATTATCAGTGTTCATCCTGTGGTAAAGGTTCCAGATAGTCTATATTGTAGTACAGTTGAACCTCGGTGGCCAAACACAATTCGTTCCAAAAAATATGGGCGATTATCGATTTGTTCGAAGAGTGAAACGATATTTCCCATCAGAAATAGTAAAAACTTGATTAATGTGTTCAGCTGAATGTCTACCTCTGTCAGTACAGTTGTATATAATTTGAAAACATGTATTTATGAAGCATATTAATATACAATACATACATTAATGCACAAAAGAGTCAAACAATAATAGTACATAATAATTCGCCTAATTATGTTTACAAGTATTTGTTTACATATCTTTCTGGTTGTGATTTGTCAGAATGTGTGGATTGATGGGGAGGGAGGATGGATGGGGGACAGGTTATTGCTTTGATGGGGCGTGGTGGTTTGTGTCTTCTCTGTCTCTTGATCGCAGTTGATTCTTCATGTTCTCACAAACTTTCCTTTTCAGTAGAGGAATGAAGGTTAGCCTCAGAAAATCAGAATACATGTGTGTGAATGAGAAGGACCCAAGAGGAACGGTGATGTTACAGGGAGCAGAGATAAGGAAGGTGGAGGATTTTAAGTACTTGGGCTCAACCATCCAGAGTAATTGAGAGTGTGGAAAAGAGGTGAAGAAGCGTGTGCAGGCAGGCTGGAATGGTTGGATAAAGTGTCCGGTGTGATGTGCGATAGGAGAGTGTCAGCAAGAATGAAGGGAAAAGTGTACAAGACGGTGGTGAGGCCAGCGATGTTGTATGGATTAAAAACAGTGGCGCTGAAGAAAAGGCAGGAGGCAGAGCTGGAGGTAGCGGAGATGAAAATGTTGAGGTTCTCTCTGGGAGTAACAAGGATGGATAGAATCCGAAATGAGTATATCAGAGGGACAGCCCACGTAAGATGTTTTGGAGACAAAGCCAGAGAGGCTAGATTGAGATGGTTTGGACATGTACAGAGGAGGGATAGTGAGTATATTGGCAGTAGGATGCTGAGGTTGGAACTACCAGGCAGAAAGGCCTAGATGAAGACCAAAGAAGAGATTTATGGATGTGGTGAAGGAAGACATGAAGGTCGTTGGAGTCAGAAAAGAAGATGCGGAGGACAGGGTGAGGTGGAGGCGGATGATTTGCTGTGGCGACCCCTGAAGGGAGCAGCCGAAAGTAAAAGAAGAAGAAGAAGGGTGAAGGGTTAAAGTAGCCGTAATGTAATGAATAAACACAATACGCACTATGAGACATTTGCTCATTGGCTGTTCAAAATACTGAACACTGAGCAGCGTTCAACACACTCTGCTCTGCTCCGTTCCAACTCTGGTCATTTGTTCGAACACCAAGGCAGATTTTCCTCAGATTTTTTGATCGAAGTCTGATTTGTTCGACTAAAGAGTCTCAACCACCAAGCCTCCACTGTATAATAAAACCAACTCCTCCAGATTTTCCTTCTTTAGAGGTGCAATAACCAATAAATAGTGTTCATAGACACTATACAAAGAAATCCATTCAAATAACACTTGTTTGACTAAATGTGATAGCTGTGTATCACAGGAATTTGAAAAGTATTCAAATTGAACCAATGTAGGCCAGACGACGCTGTTTTGTTTTATTTTTTGCTTCTGCTCTTAGTTACAGCGTTGGTAGAATTATTCCATTGGAATAAGGGTTATTTGAAGTTTTTCAAATGTAAGTAGGAAGGAAAAATCAGACACACCTCAGCTGAAATGTAAACTTGCCTATGGTGCAGAAACTGAACAGAAATCTTCAGTTTTGCATGTAGGCTGCATGTAAAAGTGTCAGTGCAAGAGAAAAGTCTTGATGCAAGAGTCAGTAAGGCCTGGTTATCTAGAAATGATTTTTATTTTATTTCACGGGTGAAATTATTCGAGTGTGTTTGTAAAGTGTCTACCATGAGAGCCGTTTGACAATCAGGCAGAGGATCAACAAGTGTGTTAATTAAAACAAAAAAATCACATCAGGGGGCCTTCCTGCCCCACAGGGAGCACATTAACTGCTGTATGATGACCTGTGTAGCTTTTTGCATTTCCATGTAGGTTCCAGGTTGCCTGCACCTACAGAAACATTAAAAGCAGGATTAGTAAAATTCAAGAAAATGATGTTGACTTCGACTCTCTTTGCAGCAAAGTATCCACAGATCAAGACTTTGATGGGGCCTGATCCTCAGCTGAAGTGGGTTGTGACCGGAATGGTGCTCACTCAACTCGTAGCATGTTACCTGATCCATGAATTGTCCTGGAAGTGGGTGTTTTTCTGGGCATATGCCTTTGGGGGCTGCATAAACCATTCCTTGACCTTGGCCATCCATGACATCTCACACAATGTTGCATTCGGGAACAAGCAGGTGCGGTGGAATCGCTGGTTCGCCATGTTCGCCAATCTGCCCATCGGCCTTCCTTACTCGGTCTCCTTCAAGAAATACCACATCGACCACCACCGATACCTTGGAGGCAATGGCCTGGACGTGGACATCCCTACAGACCTTGAAGGCTGGTTCTTCTGTACACCTGCCAGGAAAGTGCTCTGGCTGTTCTTCCAGCCTTTTTTCTATGCACTGCGGCCTCTCGTGGTGAACCCAAAACCTGTGGGCAAACTGGAAATGATAAATGCGGCAGTTCAATTTACAGCAGATATTCTTATCTACTATATGTGGGGACTCAAACCAATCGTGTACCTCATCTCTGGGTCCATACTGTGTATGGGCCTGCATCCCATCTCTGGACACTTCATTGCTGAACATTACATGTTCCTGAAGGGCCATGAGACGTACTCGTACTATGGCCCCCTGAACTTGATCACTTTCAATGTGGGATACCATATGGAGCATCATGATTTCCCCAGCATCCCTGGTAGTAAGTTGCCTGAGGTGAGTGTAGATTTGTATGTTCTGTTCCTAGCTGTGAGCACCTGGCTTATGTTTCAGAATGTGTATGGGAACGTAAATTAGTTGGGCATGTCTCGATGTGGCTTGATTTTTAGAAATAAAAAAGCTAATTCAAAAACAAGACAATAAGAGTAACCACAGTTTAAAAAAGAAAGAAAGAAAGAAAGAAAGAAAAGCTTGCTTTAGATCTTAACTGCAATTAAATGATAAACCTAGATATTTGTTTTCTGACACTAGATTTTAAAGCACATACAACATATCAAGTTCATAAATGTTATGGTAGTGTGCCCACTGTATTATTTCTGTAATAGTTATGAATACGCAAATCCCAGATATATTTTAGCCGTACTTCTTGGAGCTTGTATTGGTTGCTAGTTTTGTGTATATAAACTAGAATATCAATGATTGTGGTAGAATACCTACTCTTAGAAGGTGAATGATTTGACAGCATACAAGTTATTTCGAGTTAAACAAACAAAAAAGAGGACTCTTGTGAATATTGACTTTTGGTCCCGTTCCCCAAAGCAACAAATGCAATCTTTTTCTCCTTTTATTACCAGGTGAAGAAAATAGCAGCGGAGTATTATGATTCACTACCCCAGCACACCTCCTGGATACGAGTGCTCTGGGACTTTGTGTTTGACAACAGCATTGGCCCCTATGCCAGAATCAAAAGAGAATACAAACTGGCCAAACAGGAATGAGTTGCATCTTGTGGTGTGCATTTAATCTCACAGAGCCGCTATTTAAACGGAAAGGCGGAAAGCTGGACAGGCCTGCTGAACCGGTACGAATGTGTGCTTGAAACCTTTTTTTAACCCTTACAGCTACAGCAGAGAAACAGGCTTAGAGTATATATGAACTGAAATGGGTGGTCTATTCATTTGAGTTTTCAATAAATGTTGGGATGAAGCAATGGATGCATAGTTGAAATGTTCTTGTTCTTATCAGCCGGTTAAATGGCCATCAAAAAGCAAACTGCTAAATTATTTTATGAGAGGCTTCTTCTTCTTCTTCTTTTCCTTTCGGCTTTTCCCTTCAGGGGTCGCCACAGCGAATCATCTGCCTCCATCTCACCCTATCCTTTGCATCTTCTTCTCCTACACCAACGACCTTCATGTCCTCCTTCACCACATCCATGAATCGTCTCTTTGGTCTTCCTCTAGGCCTTCTGCCTGGTAGTTCCAGCCTCAGCATCCTATTACCAATATACTCACTATCCTTCCTCTGTACATGGCCAAACCATCTCAATCTAGCCTCTCTGACTTTGTCTCCAAAACATCTTACATGTGCCGTCCCTCTGATGTACTCATTCCTAATCCTATCCATCCTCGTTACTCCCAAAGAGAACCTCAACCTTTTCTATTTTATGAGAGGCTGTCCATCTAAATCTATTGTAATCTGTGTTTAATCACAAATTTTGAATAATAAATCCCAGTCATGATGGTGTGAATCACCCAAGACTTTACAATGCAGTATTTAAGTTAAAAACAAGCAATCCTTATGTAGTTGAAGAATGTGTGTTGTGGTTTTATTAACATATATGTATAATTGTTAAGTTTTGTATTTGTGCTTTCATGGTAGCCCATTACTGGCCAAGGCAAGCTAAGGTCAACACTTTACAAATTCCATACTGTGCATATGAACCATTTCATCTATCTGAATGAGATTATATTTAATAATAATATAATAATCACAATGTTGTCATTTGGGTGTTTTTATTATTTTAATTCCCCACAGCCTAGAGTGCTTTATTTACTGTTAATTGAGTATAATCTGTAACAGCCTAGTGTATGCAGGCTAACAAAAGTTAAATGTACATTACAAATGAGTGTAGTTCTGTAAATGATCATATTCCTCTAAATTGAATGTTTATAATGTTAAATTGGGAAATAACTTATCCAGACAATATGCAAATAAGGAAATAGAGGATTGGAAGTTGCAGTAATACAGATCAGTAGGAATAACAATTATACTCAAATGTACACGCTGTCTGGACAGATCACGACTGACCGCTTTTCTTACTGAAGTATACTGCACTACTTGATACTGTTTTTTTAATTTTATTATTTAAGTAACTACTGTTTAAATATTTTAAATACACATTGTACATTACTGTCAAATCTCACCCTCAGTCATTTGTCAAACCACCTATTCCTATTAGGATGGTGGGGAGGCTGAACCTGAAGCCTATTTTAGCCAACACCGGGCGAAGGTGGGGTACACCATGAACATCTTACCAGATCATCACAGGGAAACACAAGCATTGACACTCACACCTATGGGCAATTTGGAACAGCCAGTTAGCTGCATGTATTTGGACTGTGGGAGGAAACTGGAGGACCCACAGGGAACATGTGGACTTCATACAGAAACAGCCAAGCCTGGGACTTGAACCCAGCAACCCCACAAATATTCCTGAATCCTTTGAAATACTTCATACATTTGGCACTCTAACAAAAACCTTTAGGCTATTAATTCCATGTAATATTTACACTATTGGTTAAAAATGGTTTAAAAAGTAATTTAAAAAAATCTTACTACATGTGATGGCATGAAATATTTTTCTTTGAAGACATAGTGTAGCATTGGATGTCTTGTGCATATAAGACAATAAATTGACACAGTCAGTTAGATTCAGTGTTTTATTCCAAGGTTGCTTTAATATGTACTTTTGGATGGATTAACCCAGTATGCTAGGCTAATCATTTTAATAATATAGGAGCCAATATGATGAGCCAATTCTCTTTCAATCCCAATGAGGAGTGTCCACAAACTGCTGTTTCACAAGGCTATAGCTACAGATACAGCTCTCAAAAGACCATCATCAGTAACTTCACACTACCAATTCCAATTTAAGCTAAAAAGAAATCCAGTGAACGTCTGTATTGAGAAAAAACAAATCAAAACTATAATGCAGGATGGTGACAGAACAGCGCAAAAATGTGCTGAATGTGCTTATCAAAAACCAAAGTATGAAGGTAAAATATAAAACGCGGACATAAAAAGTGAGTCACATTGTGTTTCTAGTTGTCTGGCAGAGAATAGCACTGATAATAAAATTACCTTTACAATAACAGTAATGAAACAAGAACAGTATAAAACACAAATATCTTCAAGGTCCACCTAGTCAGATTTCTCTTTAAGACTTGAAAGACTGGGAGCAGCAAACTGCACAGTGGGCTTAGTCTTTTAATGTTTATACAGGAGGAAATAGAAAAGTCAGTGTGAAGGTCCATCCATCCATCCATCCACACTTACATTCACACACTCACTCTCTCACTTCCATTTCACATCTTTCTCTTGCTCCGTTCTGTAATGTTCATTGTTGATGCAACAGTTCTGCAACACCAACGTTTTCCATGCCGTTGCAGTCATGTTGCAAGACAATTCCTCCACAGCGCCACGGGATCCTTTCTGTACTTTCCCAAGAGCCTTCTGGTGGTGTTTAACGCTTCTAAACACTATGTAGCACCCATCCTAGTGAGTTCTCTTCTAATGGCTAAAAGGGAAAAAAAAAAAAATACAAGCAGTGCTAGTGTTTTTGTACAAATAGACATGGACATACATTCAGTAGTGAATTCATATGTGAATTCTCACCATCTATTATCTCATCTTTGACTTTATGCAGTTCACGTACAACCTCTTCCAAAATCTCCTTTTTGAAAGAAAAGGTAAAGAGGCTCGTTTTAAATGATGCCAGTGCTCGGCGGATGAGCAGCACTTTAGGGTAAGTAGCATTAAATAGTCATGTGTAATCTCTGCTGACAAGTATTTACCTGTTTCATACGGTCGAAGTCTCCTGATTCCCCATCAGTGGTGCTTCCAACAGCCCTCAACCTGCGCCATTAAGACTGGGTTACTTAAAACTAATGATCAGAAAATGTGCAATTACAGATACACACAAAGTGCAAGGCACCTCTCCAGCATAGGATCTCCGAGGATACTGGTGTAAATTACCCATGTGCGCATCGTATATGTTTTACAGTACGTGTACATTCTACACTTATTTTAAATGTTTTAAATTATTAGCACTCAAAATCCTTTGAACTTGATTTTGAGCTTTTCAAGGTCACTCAAGGTCGAAGGGGATTGAACCGTTTGAATTCATCTCCATAGTTTCCTATCTGTCTCTCATTACATCTATAGAGTTAGATCACAATGTATCTGAGATATCAGCAATTTCATTTTGAAAATGGGACAAGTCTATCTTCAAAAATTCATGACCTTGCTGTGACCTTGCCCTTTGACAATCCAAGATCAAATCCCTGTGACTTAAGTAGGGTGGTGTCTCCATTAAATTCAGTGAAAAACCTTTCATGGGTGTGGTCAGGATTTTGTTCACTGACTGACAAACAGAAACTTGTGATTACAATAGCTCTTCCAAAGCAGAAGAGGATAAAGCCCTTAGAAACGTTTTAAATGAAGGAGCTGCTTTTCATGTTGAATTCAGTCGGAAACATCACACATACCTTCAAACCTTGGCCCTTTTTTCATGACAACTGATCAATGATCTATCAGGTTGTCAATACTATAGGTTCTGCACAAACTCAAGAATTTTTTCTCAGACGTCGTGTGTTGATGATAAGTTCACCAATAGTTACTGAGGTATTTATCTTAGGCAATATATAAACTGCCATGTCATGTGCTGATTGACTCATAAACACAAGGCTAATGCACTGGGCAGAAGTTCAGGTACATGTTTGCTTGTCTTTGTACACAGGGATATTAGTTTGTGTTGTGGTTTCATGTTATAAACCAGGGGTTCCCAACCACTAGTCCGTAGACTGGTACCGGTCCACGGCTCAATTGGTACCGGTCCGCAGAAGAAATAATTCATTTTTCCATTTTATTTATTATCTGAGTCTGAACGATCTTTATTTTTGAAAAATCTTTTATTTTGAAAAATGACCGGATTTTCTCGGTTACATGTCGGTCATTTGAGCGCTAAAATGTAACCCACAAGGAGACGGCACAAGAACAGAGACGAGTTGGACATGTTTCAAACAATAGTGCGGATTTGGGGTGAGACTGAGCCTTTATTCTCCCAGCTGGTGCACCATCACCTGTGGGGTTTTTTCTTTTTTTTTTAAAGAAAAGTTTAAGCTCTACTTCCCAACCAACTTTATTTCAGCTGTTGAAAAACAACATTCATGGAGTGCTTATTATTATTATTAATATTATGATTATGATCATTATTATTATGATGATGATGATTATTAATAATAATAATAACAATAATGGCAATAATGATGATAATAATAATAGTATTAATAATAATCATAATTTATATAAATAAATTATACTTACCATATAGACAATCTATGTCCCCCCCACCCCCGCTAAAATTGTCAAGCGTTGACCGGTCCGCAGTGATAAAGAGGTTGGGGACCCCTGCTATAAAGAATGGGAAAAAAAATCTAATTAAATTGATGAAATGGACCTGGATCCAGCTGAGGATTTGTCCGAAGAGTTTGCTCGCTCCCATGGTTTCTTCAGAGCATCTGAAAATCAAAATTCAGGAAAATGAACATTCACCCAATGTCACTGTAGAGTTTGCACTTATTATTTATTCTTGCAATAAAATACTTTACTCACAAAGTACTAGTTTCTCTTTTTTGTATTTTGTTGGAAACTGGTCCATTTTTTAACAACTGGTTCGATATGACTGGATGATGTGGCTCAACATGTGGTTGTTTTTTTACATGATGCTTTCCTTTTTTTTTTTTTTTTAACCTGCGGCTTTGTTTTCTTATTGCATAGAAATCCATATTAATAACACCTGTATCAGAACACCCCCCCCCAACCCCCATTGTGTTTGATACTAATCTTGATCAATAAACTTCATGCGTTGACCAATATGTCATCCATCAGGACAGATTATCATCTGTTGACTTCAACAGTTTCTTAGTCTCTGCATCATTTCCACATTGTTTCTAACTTTGCAGTCCTTTTACATTTTCTCCAGTTTGTTTATGTGCCTTGTCAGTTTAAAATTTATTGCAAAACAATACTTTGCATTATTTATCAGAATTAGAAACTGGCACTTCCTTTCATATAGTGTATCAAGTTGTTTAGATCCCATTACAGGGCAATTATGGGACGTGCCATGTAATTTACTTAGCAGTATGACTGACAGTCGGACTCAGTGTCTTTCTTTTTTGTCAGTGTCCCAGAAAAAGCAAATAGAAAGCCAACGGAAATATATATTTTTTTTGTTATGATTGTGTTCTTTCACTACCCTGGGACTTCCCACCCATGGAGCTCAATGCACTGCATCTACCCTGCTTCAAAAATCAGATCTGGTTGTAAAACCAGCTACTAGCTTTCCAAAACACAACTAATTGTTCACTCACCAAACCGCTTCATTGTATTAGGATCGCAGAAGGGCTGGAGCCTATTTCAGCTGACACCAAGTGAAGGTGGGGTACACCCAGAACAGTTCGCCAGACCAGGGCCTATACACCCAAATATTTACACACACCTAGGGTGGCATGATGTCATCGTTAGCATGTTCCCCAGTACAGTACCATGTCCTGGGTCCATGTCTTGGGCTCATGGAGCCTATTTCAGCTGACTCCAGGTGAAGGTGGGGTACACCCAGAACAGTTCGACAGACCAGGGCCAACACACACACACACACACACACACACACACACACACACACACACAAACATTTACACACAACTAGGATGGCATGATGTAGTTGTTAGCATGTTCTCCAGTACACTACCATGTTCTGGGTCCATGAACTGGGTTCATGTGTTTCTGTGTGGAGTTTACATGCACTTCCTATGCTTGCATGGGTTTTCTCCCATAGTCCAAAGACATGCACATTAGGTTAATTGGCTGTTCAAATTTCCTGTAGTTGAGAGTGTGGGCATGAATGGTTTTGTTTTGTGTGTGTGTGTGTGTGTGTGTGTGTGTTCTGGCGAACTGTTCAGAATGTACCCTGCCTTTGCCCAGTGTTGGCTGATGTAGGCTTCAGCGTTCGCGCAACCCTATGATTAAGTGGTTCAGCAAATGGGTGAGGGTGTGGATTCTTATGGATTGTGATCTATTTAAATATCAGTTTGAAATATTCAAGCTAATACATTAAGATATCAAATATACGGACCTTCCTGGGCATTCATCGAGTAAAGTAATAATTTTATAATGATACGTAACTGCATATCAAAAGCATGAGAAAGTTTAGCTTTTACACATCAGTGATTATATATTTTCTGATTTCCGCTAACCTGAGCCACGTGAAGCTGGTGAGCCATTGGATTCTTCCTGCAAGAAACATATACGACATTTCATACAAATTAATAAAGAATTATTACAGAGAGAGAAAAAACGGCACGGGCTGTTTCATGCTCAGGGTTGTCTTTTTAAAATTATACAAGGGACCCCTTCAAGTAGGCACTTGCATGCTTTGACCGTCTCTTGTTTATTGTTGTATAGAGGAAGAGTAGTCCCAGCTGCACGAGTGAAATCGTTTCTCATTTCCGGTAAATAGTGTTCAGAGGAAAATAATTTTTTTTGGTTTGTTTGTTTTGTTTTGTTTTATTTTTTACCAAGTACAGAATTGAGTTCTTTTCAGTGTACAGACGCTCCCCGACTTACGTTCATCTGTTTTACGTTTTTTTGATTTTACGTTACCCCCCCTCCCCCCCCCCCCACACACACACAAAAAAAGTCAAATTTTGAATTTAGACGTACCTACATAGTACGCTGACGTAGTGGTAATAACGCAATGACGCTGCGTTCATTGTTTACAAAAGACAGACTGAGTGCCCCTCCTTCCCAGTTCAGCGTGTTACCCTGGTGTTAAGACGTCCTCTCTGTGATCGGTGTTTACAGTTTTGTGGACTTTTGTAACCCTAAGCAAATATGGTTGGTCAGAAGCATAAGCCTACTAGCATGGGTGCAAGTCTCATACACAGAGATGAATTAACTATCTGCTCAGATCAGTGCGATCTACCATGCATACTCAGTTAAGCAAAGAAAGTTGTAAAATGAATGAAAATCCGAATCCAGGAAAGAACGCTCCGCTCTGCTGGCTCCACATCAGTGCAGGCTGTGTTCTAAACGAGTTCAATGGCACCCTTGCGCACTTGAAAGACCAGAAACTATATAACCCACAGCAAGTACACTACTTTCGCAAGTACACTACTTTTGGTATTGAGCGCTTCACATATTGTAAGCGTGATTGGCTGTTTTAAGATTAATGTAAAGTGATTCGGTATAAATAAGTGACTTACTTGAAATTAATGTTGATATTATTTGATATATTTGATATTTTACAATGTTATGTTTATAATAATTGATTTAGGGTCGTTTTATGAGATACAGTAATGGTATTTATGGATGTATAGTACAGTATGAGCGTCATACGTCACACGTCATACATCACTGTAACAACTTGCGTTCACTTTCAACTTACGTTCGACCGTCCGGAACCAATTAAAAACGTAAGTCGGGGAGCGTCTGTAATAAAAAATAGAATCTTTTACCTGATACATTTCTGAATTGCACTAATAATTACATTATGAACTAACGTTGACTTTTGGAGGGATGTTTTCATGCAATCTAAAAAGATGGTCTGCTGCTTTAAGCTCTATTTATTGTCAGTATCCTTTGCGCCTCAAAAATATCTTCTCCCGAAAGCAGATATTACATGTGGATGACAAAATTGCTTTTTTCAGATACTGATTTTTCCTAAAGCAGCAGAGTACTGTATAACGTGCTGAAAATATAATTGGGATTGGAAATACTTTCTGTACAGAGATCAACTTGATAAGCATGTCTGTCAAAAAATGTCTTTTCCGGAAAACCACTATGATTGTCACTGATGCAATTGTTACTGCAGTTAATTATATATATATATATAACTAATGTATAAAACCTCTCAGATAAATGTATTTAGTGAGCTTTTATTGATGCTTCAAGTTATTCAAGAGACCCTGTAGCTAGTATGCTTTCACCCAGTGTTATTTAGGCAGCATTCGACCTGTAGCTGTGAGATCTCACACAAAATATTCTAGTCTCATAATCTGTTGACTGGTAACAAGGAACCACAAAAATTAGGAGCTTTATTTTTTGAGCTACTGTGAACCTAAAAACTATACTCTGATTGTGAAATCGCCCTTAAACATCAGTATAAAGTGTGTAAAGATAACAAGAATTCAGAAATACAAACGTTTTGACTGTCTTCAGGTTTTTCAGAAGCTTTCCTCCTGAAGGAAAGAAAAAAAAACAATTTTGTTCAATTCAAACGGACTAATATATTGTAGATTAGCTCTGCTGAATTTATTAATAGCTGATAAGGTACTGATTTAGACTGACCTTCGTGCAAGGAGGGCATTCATTTCTTGCATGAGGCCTTCTCCACCTCCACCACTTCCGCCACTGGAGCGGCTGGCATCATTCTTGGCACTGCCCAGTCCTGCAGAACTATCCTCAGGCTGCAAGGTTCAAACAGAGTACATCAACCGTAATCACAATAAATATTACAGATACTTAACAGATTAATATTTCACCAGTTTTAGTTACTTCTCAGTGTATTGTATACAGTATAAATAAAAATGTCAACTTAAAGTGAATTGAACGACTGACCGTTTACACATGAACCTGTGTATATTTTCATTATCTGTTTATTTTTACTGATATGTTTGAAGTTACATTCTGTTAAAATCCATTTAATAGTTTGTGTTAGTCCGTTTAAAAAGACTGCTGTTTCACTCATGGGTGTGCAAAATCATGACATTAGGACGTGACGCCAACGATTCATACTGCGCAAGCCAAAGGCAAAAATAAGAATATAAAGATATTAACAAATTATTCAGATATAAACTAGTAAACTTCTATATAAAATTTAACTAGGCACATTCACAAATCCTGCCATTCAGTCCTAAACCAACGAATTCCAAAGTTATTGTTGCATGCACGTGAACCACGTGCAATTTTTTTTGCAGTACACTATCACATCCCAATGTGCGAATTGAAATGAACAAAGACATACATGATGTATTCAAGGTTTTATTAAGGTTGGGTTTGATTTCACTTTTAACAAAAACAAACAAACAAACAAACAAAACACGTTCCAATCAGCTTTTTTTATGAACCATGTCCATAAACCTCTTTCTTCAGCAGTATCCGCATGGTTTATACACAATGACTCAAACGTCTAATGCAAACATTTCTAAAAATATTTTATAGCAAATATGAGCATGGGATTTTTGGTAATGATAGTAAAAATTCAAGTTGTTCTTTTTTTCTGTGATGGAGTTTTAGTTCCACTTGATTATACACGAAGAAAAATGTAACCACTCCGCCTATTGCAAGTTGAACTCTGTGGATAATTCTGAAACCTGGTCAATAAATAATCCAAAAATATCTACGCTAAATACCACTTAGCTTCGTCTTGATGCTGATTATGGTACAATTACCTTCAAATGAGTGAGAACAAGCTATTAGGATGCTTCTCTGTAGAATGTCACGGAGGCGAGTCACAAACATGTTACTTGTCAACATGTCCACAATTTCAAGGCTGTGGAGACGATATAATGAAACAGGCTGGACTAATCACTGACCACATACTTCCAGACCATGTGTCAACACCCCTCAACACGACCATCATTTTTGTCTTTAGCGCCTTTGCAATCGCTTCCATCCAGCTAATGTTACTGCTGCGCAGACCAGAGGTGGTCATAAGGACAGAATCCATGACCAAACAGTTCCAAGAAGGTTTCCACGTTTGTGTGTAAAGGAATGATCCAGAATCTATATTACTAAATGTCTTGACTGCACCACTGAGGAAAAAATAGCCTGGATTAGTTTGAGCTCTTGTGTCATTTGGATAACTGCACTGTTCTTAGTCTAATTCACGGTTACTAAATTAGCCTGTTTTAAATACGTTTTACTTAAATAAATTTTCTATTAAAACTTTCCACTTGGCAAATACTCATGACTGCTTAATCCTATTAGGATCGTGGGGAGGCTAAGCCCATCTCAAATTCGAACAGCCTAATCTAATCTGCATGTCTTTGGACTGTGATGGGAAGCGCCCAGAGGAAACCCATGCAAACGCCACACAAACCCCTGAGACCAGGACTCAAACCAGGACTATCTTGCTGTGAAATGGTTGTGCTAACTACTATACCACCATGCCGCCCTAAGTTTGAGCGTGTGTTCTGTATGTATTGACCCTGATGTGCAGTGGTTCAGGGTGTACCCCTCATTCACCCAGTGTCGACTTAGATAGGCTTGCAAAACTCCACACAGGAAAGCCCGTGCTGTGAGGCAGACATACCCAACTCGACAAACACTATTAGAAACACTACAGTGAGTAGGGCCATGCTCACCAAACCTCAATGCCTCAATTCTTCATGGCATGGATCACACATGATGTTGGAAACATTGCTTTTGAGATTATGGCTCAAGTGAACATGATTACATCAAGCAATGTCTGCAGATCTTTCAGGCACACATGTTCACACAATGACCTTGAGACAACTTTTTTTCATTATCATACTGGACAGAACCATTTGACTATGGTTATGAAGAGCTGCACACACTTAGCAACTACACACAGTGGTGTTGAAGCAATATTGTGATGCTATCATGATATTGCAACATTCCCCACACCATTGCACCACCGCCACCATCCTAGACTGTAGACACAAGGTGTGGACTTTTGTGTGGATTTGTGGATTTATGCCAAATTCTACACCCCATCATCTGCATGTCTCAGCAGGAATTGATATCTACTAGAATAAGCTACAGTTTCAGTTTTCAACCATGCAATTTATCCACATCCTTCTCTTCCTGGCTTACAAAAGTGATACTTGATCTTATATGGGCCACTGGTAGACATCAGGTCTTCTGTTGTTGGTGCCTATCTGCCTCGAGAGTGAACCTACTGTGCATTGCGAGATGCTTTTCTGCTGACCACAGATTTTATTATCTGAGTTCCTGTAGCTAAGGTGCCTTGCTAGCTATAGAAGTGCTGTTCCTTGAATGTTTTCTCTTTATTGCACCACTCTCCGGGGAGTATTGCATGTGAAAATCTCAGCAGATATCAAAATACAACAATCGTTCATCAACAATCATTCATTAAAAATCAGTGAGTTCACATGTTCCCTCATTCTGACTGTTGATCTGATCATCAAACCTGTTGCTGGCCGAATTAAATAATGCTATAAATTCAAATCAGTGGCTGCTCACCATAACTGTAAAACGTGAGTATTTGAGTTACTGTACCCTTCCTGTCAGCTCCAATGACCTGCAATGCATTGGTGCCACATGATTGACTGGATCAATAAATACAAATGGATTGGCATACAGGTTCCTATTAAATAGGCTGGTGAGTAAACAATTACCAATTAAAGGATATTACAGATAGGTGCATGATGGATGCATATTACAATTACTCTTAAATAGCTGGATGGAGCAAGCACTGACCACTTACCCGCTGTACTTTGCGCAATTTGGCTCCAGCCAGAGCTGCAGCCAATCCTGATGGAGCTGGGAGAGGAGGGGGGTTAGGAGGAGGTGCAGCAGCTGGAGGAGGAGGTCCTGGTGGAGGTGGGGGAGCTGGAGGTCCTGAGATGGGAGCAGGAGCAGGGGGATGGAGTGGAGGAGTGGAGGAGAGCATGGAGGGATGACCTGGAGGAATGGGAGGACCTGCTGAAGAACAAAAGAGAGATGAGCACTAAGGCATTAGATATGAATGAAGGTTCAGTCGAAATGAGCTGTTATCAGGTGAAACGATATTTAAGATGTGTTTTTATGTCGATTGTATTAACCTGAGAGTAAGTGCAGTTTGTAAATAAATCAGGTGTCTTTGTATATTTGAAACAGAAGCCACCCAAGGATATGGAAAACTGGTGCAGTTTTTGATTCAGTTATATTTTTATATATCTATTTACTTAATCCTTGCTTTCAAATATGGACATTATTACTGATTGTCATTCATTCTGCATTCATTCATTCATTTTCTGAACCACTTAATCCTGATTAGGGTCACGGGGAGGCTGGCGCCCATCTCAGCCAACTCTGCGTGAGGGCGGAGTGCATCCTGGACAGCACTCCAGGTCATCGCAGGGCAAAAACACACTGATGGTTATATAGCTAGTCTTGTCAAAAGTCAGCAATGGTTCTTTTACATGAACCTCTCACCATCGGCAGTGAGAGACATGGCCGGACCTTGAAAACCCAGATAGCTGCACTGGGGAGACAGCAATGACAACTGTTGACAGTGGGGCTTGAAACATCCTTGGGATTAGTAATACAGCACTTTACCACTGGGCCACCACTGCCCTTGTGAAGAATTTCTAATTCAATTAAATAAACACAAACAAACACACACACACACACACACACACACACACACAGTACCATGCAAAGCTCTTAGGAACATGCAGAACAATGTTGTGATGTATAGAAGCATCGCATTTACATATATATCATTAAAAATAAATGTTTCTACATTAAAAAAAAAAATCATATAAAGCACAGTGATAAGTGGAAAAAGTCAATATCTGGTTGAATGACCCCTTGCATAAAACATGTATGATCGTAGCGTCAGTTTGAGCAGCTTTATAAGGTAATGAATTGTAAATTTTATTGAATGTCTTACAGAAGCAGCCACAGCTCGACTGGAGACTCAGATTTACACTTGACTCTTTATTTGTGGGAAAAACTCAGCAGGTTTCATTATGTTTTTAACTGAAAAATGGTTTCTTACATAATATACTGCTGTACTGACACACACATTTCCCTGTAACGTTTCATTTTCTACTGAAAAACGAATGTTTGGAAATGTGAACAGTTTTGTATTGAGATTATATGAAAAAAGGGTTCCTCAGACTCTAATCAGTACTCTCACCCTCGATCTATATCTACAGGTCCTTCTCAAAAAATTAGCATATTGTGATGAAGTTGATTATTTTCTGTAATGTACTGATAAACATTAAACTTTTATATATTTTAGATTCATTACACACCAACTGAAATATTTCAGGTCTTTTATTGTTTTAATACTGATGATTTTGGCATCTTATACTTTGCGCTTCAATTCATGTGGCTTCAGTGCATCGTGGGTTTTTAAAAATATAAATAAATATTCATCGAATTAAAAAAATAAGGAAACTAAGGAAGAATAGGGGAAAAAGTTAAGGAAAATGCTGCAAAAACAAGGCCAATTATGCAAAAAAAAACAAAAAACCCCTAAACAAATGCAAAACAAAAAACAACCCAAAATCTCCCATCAACACTACTTAACATTGCTGCATCTGTGTGCGCACGTATGTATGTATGTCGTCTTTTTCTCATGCAATACCATCTGTATGTGTGTATATTTATATTTTATTTATATTATTTATGTTATTTTGTAATGTTTATTGTTATTATAAGCATTTATATAATTGAATATGTATTTATTGATATTATATACACATATATATGTACGTATACGTCAATCATGGGGGTGTGTGTGTGTGTGTGTGTGTGTGTGGGGGGGTGATCCTACTTCGGAGATTTCTATGATCGCGAGGGGATCTCGGTCCCAATTAACCGCGGAAAGTGAGTGATCCCTGTACTTCGCAATTCAGGCAATCATGTTGATAACTTGTGCACGAAGGAGAAAAAAAGATGTGTACACATCATCTGCAACCAATCAGAAGGAGGGAGAAATAAAGGCTCTCAGCCATTGGCTAAATTTAAATCACGTGCCAGTTATTCCCGTGTTTGCCACTAATCTGCGAGTATGTGGGGCCACGAGCGCTGAACCGCGAATGGGCAAGGGCTTACTGTGTATGTATATATATGTACACACACACACACACACACACACACACTGTATATATACACACACACAGATACAGTACACGATACGGATTGTTTGTGAAAGCAACATGACAATTGTAAATTTATGGATACATTTTACAGATAATAAAATATGAACATATCCATTCTAGGCCAAAAGTCTTGTTACAATCATATAACATCAAATTTTGAATCAAAGTAATTAATAAAATATAATTAATAAAATTACGAAAAAAATAATGGAAAGTGCTTGATTAACTATATATAAATTCAATACAGGTAATAACTGCTTTTGCAAAAACTGTAAAACCCTTCGAGATTGCCTAAAAGCAATCGGACATAATTTGAAGCAGCAGTAAGAATTTTCAGAGCCCTGGGTACACATTGGTAAGCTCAGTCATGCAACTAAAACTATCCACAAAACAACTGCTGCAGAAAAGTTGTAGTTCGTGATGACCCCCTCAAAAGCTCCATTAGGACTCATAACTGGCAATGTCTGCTTCAGCATCAACTCTACATCATATTATTTCTTACGATAGTCACCATACAGGACACAGCTAGAATATGTCGAAACTGTTATTAGCAGAAACATGAAGAAATATTTATTTTTAAAATGAATTATAAATGTAATATATTGTTACACCACCAATGTTGTTACTGACCATCTAGAAAATTACTGGACTCAGAGATCACTGAGGAGCCGGTCATGTATGAAAGCAAAACATCCTGGTTTAAGGTTACCTCCAGTACACAGGTATCACAAAGATGGGCGGGAACATCACCCGATGCAAATATCAACAGATTACTGCTTCCCGTTATGTTTCAAACCTACAGGGGCTCAGATTTTTCACAACAGGGTTGATAGCAGACTGTTTTCTGACCATTATGAACAAGTTGCTCTCTAAAATAGCTTCCTTGTGCATTAAAAATGCATTACAAGTATCTTGGACCTCAAGAATTTTTTCAAGAATTTTTTCGTAGCACTTACACATTTTTATTATTCGTAATTTGAACATGTTGAAGGTGTTGACAATATGACAATTATTTATCGTGACGAACACCTGGCAGTCTGGTACAATCAGGGCTGTGTTTGCACACTATTGACCCTGAGTAACGCTTTTAATTTTTCACTATTATGTTATATTGTCTACAATATTATATTTAGTCATTAATAAGGCCATTTGATTATTTTTCTGTAATGAATAGTCTTGAAAGTGAAATTAAACATTTGCAAGAAAGACTTTTGTCCAGGAAAAACTACAATGTTTATATTTAAGAAATTTCTTTCAATGCTGCGACGAGCACATATATTCAATATAATACAATATTCAGTACCAATTGGAAGTTATTTTAAATCATAATCAATTAAAATCAGTTAATAATTTTGTAAGATATAGGCTTTTATACATTCATTCATTTTCTGAACCACTTAATCCTAAATAGGGATGCGAGGAGGCTGGCGCCCATCTCAGCCGACTCTGGGCGAGGGCAGGGTACACCCTTATCAGGACTAACACTCACACAACCATTCATACTCACAGTCACACCTACGGGTGATTTGGAACAACCAATCAATCTACTGTGCTAGTTTTTGGACAGAGGGTAGAAACCTGAGTACACCCATACAAACACGGGGAGAACATGCAGAAATGCCTGAGCTGGGAATCAAACCCAGGACTTTCTTGCTGTGAGGCGGACCTGCTAACCACTTACTTCACCATGCCACCCGGATTTTATACATGAATGTTCAAATATGCACGACTTCAGTGTGTGTATATATTCATTCATTTTCTGAACTGCTTAATCCTAATTAGTGTCACGGGGAGGCTGGTGCCCATCTCAGCCGACTCCGGGCTAGGGTGGGGTACACCCGAGACAGGTCGGCAGGCAATCACATGGCCAACACTTACACAAACATTCACACTCATACTCACACCTATGATCGATTTGGAACAGCCAATTAACCTGCTGTACATGTGTTTGGACTGTGGGAGGAAACCAGAGTACCAGAAGAAACCCATGCAAGCCCGGGGAGAATATGCAAACTCCACACAGAAACGCCCGAGCTGGGAATCGAACCAGGACCTTGCTGTGAGGCGGACGTGCTAACCACTACGCCACTGTGCCGTCTGTGTATTGTGTCTGGATATAATTAGTATCAGGGTGGCATGTTGGCATGGTGGTTAGCACATCCACCTCACAGCTAGAAGATCCTGGGTTCAAGTTGCGGGGTTTCTGTGTGGAGTTTGCATGGTCACACGGTGTGTGCATGGGTTGCCTCCAGGTACTTCAGTTTCCTCCTACAGATCAAAGACATACACATTAGTCCAATTGCTGTTTCAGATTGCCCATAGGTATAAGTGTGAGTGGTAGGTGTTAGAAGATAGTCTTTCAGCAGACATGTACCCTGAATATTACTCAGAGTACACGTCTGCTGAACCACTAGTTTATAGGTAACTTATCATTTGAGTTTAAGTATAATAAAGTTCTTTACTCGTAATCATTTCTGATGGAATGGAACGTTGGAAGCTCAGGAAAGGTAATGCCTTACTTTCCACAAGCTTCATTCATTAATCTTTATCTAAAGCTCATAGTAAGTCAAACTAAACTGAATGTTTTTTAATTCGCCATCACATTGCAAAACACGTACATGGTACAACTGATTTACAGTTAGTCCAGTGCTGCTCAATTATTTTCTGGGGCGCCGCCTTCTTCTTCTTCTTCTTTTCCTTTCGGCTATTCCCTTCAGGGGTCGCCACAGCAAATCATCTGCCTCCATCTCACCCTGTCCTCTGCATCTTCTTCTCTTACACTAACGACTTTCATGTCCTCCTTCACCACATCCAGAAATCTTTTTTTTTGGTCTTCCTCGAGGCCTTTTGCCTGGCAGACCTCAGCATCCTACTACCAATATATTCCCTATCCCTCCTCTGTACATGTCCAAACCATCTCAATCTAGCCGCTCAGACTTTGTCTCCAAAACATCTTACATGGGCTGTCCCTCTGATGTACTCATTCCTGATCTTATCCATCCTCGTTACTCCCAAAGAGAACCTCAACATTTTCATCTCTGCTACCTCCAGCTCTGCCTCCTGTCTTGTCCTCAGCGCCACTGTTTCTAAACCATACAACATCGCTGGCCTCAACGCCGTCTTGTACACTTTTCCTTTCATTCTTGCTGATACTCTACTATCACACAACACACCGGACACTTTTCTCCAACCATTCCAACCTGCTTGCACACGCTTCTTCACCTCTTTTCCACACTCTCCATTGCTCTGGATTGTTGAGCCTAAGTGTTTAAAATCCTCCACCTTCCTTATCTCTGCTCCCTGGAACCTCACCGTTCCTCTTGGGTCCTTCTCATTCACACACATGTATTCTGACTTACTGAGGCTAACCTTCATCCCTCTCCTTTCCAGGGCATACCTCCACCTCTCTAGATTTTCCTCCACTTATTCTCTGCTCCCACTACAGATCACAATGTCATCTGCAAACATCATAGTCCATGGGGAATCTTGTCTAACCTCATCTGTCAGCCTGTCCATCACCACAGCAAATAAGAAGGGGCTCCGAGGTAATCCTTCATGCAGTCCCACCTCCACCTTGAATTCTTCGGTCACGCCAACAGCACATCTCACCACTGTCTTACATCTCTCATACATGTCCTGCACCACTCTAACATACTTCTCTGCCACTCCAGACTTCCTCATGCAATACCACAGTTCTTCTCTTGGCACCCTGTCATATGCTTTCTCCAGATCCACAAAGGCACAATGCAGCTCCCTCTGACCTTCTCTGTACTTCTCTATTAACATCCTCAAGGCAAACACTGCATCTGTGGTACGCTTTCTTGGCATGAAACCAAACTGTTGTTCACAAATGCTGACCTCTGCCCTTAGTCTAGCTTCCACTATCCTTTCCCATAACTTCATCATATGGCTAATCAACTTTATCCCTCTGTATTTGCCACAACTCTACACGTCTCCCTTGTTCTTAAAAATGGGCACCAGCACACTTCTCCATTCCTCCAGCATCTGCTTACTCTCTAAGACCTTGTTAAATCTTTTTGTCAGAAAATCTACTGATACCTCTCCTAGACACTTCCACACCTCCAAAGGTAGATCATCAGGACCAACTGCCTTTCCATTCTTCATCCTCTTCAATGCCCTCCTCACGTCACCCTTACTAATCTTTGCTGCTTTTGCTACTTTTATCTCTCATTTTCCTCATTCATCAACTCTTCAAAGTACTCTTTCCATCTTCCCAGCACACTTCTGTCATCAGTCAATACAGTTCCCTCTCTGTCCTTTATCACTCTAATTTGCTGCACGTCCTTCCCATATCTATCTCTCTGCTGTGCCAATCTGTATAAATCATTTTCTCCCTCCTTACTGTCCAACCTATCATACAAGTCATCATACGCCCTCTGTTTGGCCTTTGACACCGTTACCTTCACCTTACGCTGTGTCTCCCTGTACTCCTGTTTACTCTCTTCGGTCCTCTCAATGTCCCACTTCTTCTTAGCTAACCTCTTCCTTTGTACACACTCCTGCATTTCCTCATTCCACCACCAAGTTTCCTTATATACTTTCCTTTCAGAGGACACACCAAGTACTCTCCTACCGGTCTCCCTGATCACATTGGCTGTGGTTATCCAGTCATCTGGAAGCACTTCCTGACTACCCAAAGCCTGTTTCAACTCCTCCTTGAAAACAACACGACACTCTTCCTTTTTCAGCTTCCACCACTTTGTCTTCTGCTCTGCCTTTGCCTTTTTCACCTTCCTCACCATCAGTGTCATCCTGCACACCACCATCCTATGCTGTTGGGTAACACTCTCATCCATTACCACTTTGCAGTCACTGACTTCCTTCAAACTGCATCGTCTACACAAGATGTAGTCCACTTGTGTGCTCCTACCGCCGCTTTTCTAAGTCACCCTATGCTCCTGTCTCTTCTGGAAGAAAGTATTTACCACAGCCATTTCGATCCTTTTTGTAAAATCTACCAACATCTGTCCTTCTGCGTTCCTGTCCTGGATACCAAACCTGCCCATCAGTTCCTCGTCCCCTCTGTTGCCTATACCAACATGTCCATTGAAGTCTGCTCCAATGACCACTCTTTCACCTCTGGGGGTATTCTGCATCACTTCATCTAACTCACTCCAGAATCTCTCCTTCTCTTCTAGCTCACATTCTTCCTGTGGGGCATAAGCACTAACAACATTGAACATCACACCTTCAATTTCTAACTTGAGACTCATCACTCTGTCTGACACTCTTTTCACTTCTAGAACATTCCTGACAAATCCCTCCTTCAAGATGACTCCTACTGCATTTCTCTTCCCATCCACACCATGCTTAACCTGCTCCTAAGCATCTAGCCTTGCTACCTTTCCACCTGGTCTCCTGAACACAGTATGTCCACCTTCCTCCTCTGCATCATGTCAACCAACTCTCTATCTTTTCCTTTAATAGTTCAAACATTCAAAGTCCCTACTCTCAGTCCTTGACTCAGGCTTTTCCTCTTCTCTCTCCGCCTACGGACACACCTCCTGCCTCTCCTTCTTCGACCAACGGTAGTCCAATTTTCACCAGCCCTCTGTTGGTTAACAGGACTGATGGTGGTCGTTGTTAACCCGAGCCTCGACCGATCCGGTATGGAGGTAATATTTGTGATTTCCATTATTTGTGATTTGCATTACGCATTTCTGTGGCACCACCTCTAGGAAGAATAAAGCATTTCCCCCTACCGCCCCATGAGCAACTATAAGTACTGTAGTATTCCTGTATTTGTCTATAAAATTGTTTTTAGTACACCTCTGCAAAGCACTATCTTCATTAACATTAAAAACAAAAAAGAAAGAAATATTTTTAAACTTACAATAAAGAAAAACTTAATTGTTTTTTAATCTGTAACAGAAAAGATTTAAAGTGTACCAATGTGCCTGAAACTAAAATAAATACATCCTTATTTAAACTCATTCAACTTATTTATGTCTTAATATCACCATCTTTCTCCACCTTTATCTTTGTTCCTGTTAGAAAATTTTTCATGTTGTTTCTTGAGGGGTTGTTTACGGTATGCACTTCATATCGTTTGCTCGTGCAAAAAACCGCTACACCATAGTGTGACAATGAGAGCGCCACTGCCAACTACTGGAGTGGAGGTGCAACTACACTTAATTCTCGTACACTATTCCAGAAAAGCATGTTTCCCAGGGTCATACACGCGCCCCCCAGCATCACACTGTGCCTCCCAAGGGGCCCACTATTTGAGAAGCACTGATTTAGTCACATGTTGTACAATTATACGTGAAATCATCAAACAACAAACATATGAGTAAATGGTGAAAGAGTTCTCAGAAACACATTCAATTTTAATTCAATTAGAGTTCAAACATTGCAGAATTTTGATCATCATAAAGCACATACACACTCACAAACTAATAAGCCGGACCCCTATCTCAGCCAACACACTGCGAAGGTAGGCTATACCCTGAACAGCTCACTAGACCATTGCAGAGCAGACACAGGCATAACCATTTACGCTTGGGGGTGATGTGGCACAGTCAGTTAGCCTACTGTGCATGTTTTTGGACTGTGGGAGGAAACTGGAGTACAGTACCTGACTGAAACTCACACATGCACACTCCACACAGAAGCATGGAGGCCAGGACCTTGCTGTGAGGCAGATGTGCTAACCGCTACGCCACCATGCCACCCTACATATACACTAATACTTCCATTTATTTGATATCATCATCATCATCATCATCATCATCATCATCATCATCATCATCGTCTTCTGCTAAGTCTGGGGTCGGGTCGCGGGGGCAGCAACCTAAGCAAAGAGGTCCAGACGTCCCTCTCCCCAGCCACCTCCTCCAGCGTTTTCTAGGTCGACCCTGGGGTCTCTTCCCGGTTGGATATGCCCGAAACACCACACCAGAGAGGCGTCCGGGAGGCATTCTGACCAGATGCCCGAGCCACCTCAACTGGCCCCTCTCAATGCGGAGGAGCTGCGGATCTACTCCGAGCTCTCCACGGATGGTAGAGCTTCTCACCTTATCCCTAAGGGAGAACCCCGCCACCCGGCGAAGGAAGCTCATTTCAGCCGCTTGTATCCGTGATCTTGTTCTTTCGGTCACTACCCAAAGCTCGTGACCATAGGTGAGGGTTGGAACTTAGATCGACTGGTAAATTGAGAGCTTCGCCTTGCAGCTCAGCTCCTTCTTCACCACGACGGACTGGAACAGGCACCGCTTAACAGCAGAGGCTGCAGCGATCCGTCTGTCGATCTCTCGCTCCATCCTTCCCTCACTCGTGAACAAGACCCCAAGATACAGATCTTAGAGATACTCCTCCACTTGGGGCAGGACCTCATTCCCGACCCGGAGGGTGCATTCCACCCTTGTTCGACTGAGAACCATGGGAGATCTCGGCTGCATCACATTTGGCTGCGAATCGCTCCAATGAGAGCTGGAGGTCCCGACTTGATGAAGCCAAAAGGACAACATCATCCGCAAAAAGCAGAGACGAGATCGCCTCAATGCTTTGACTGCGCCTAGAAATTCTGTCCATAAAAATTATGAACAGAATCTCGTGACAAAGGACAGCCTTGGCAGACTCCAACTCCCACCGGAAACGATTTCGACCTGTTGTTGCCAATATGGACCAAACTCTGGCTCCGATGATACAGCGACCGAATGGCTCGTAGCAACGGATCCGGAACGCCGTACTCTCGGAGCACGCCCCACAAAATCGTTCAAGCCTTCCCCAAATCCACAATGCACATGTGGGCAGATTGGGCAAACTCCCATGCCCCCTCCAGAATCCTGTGGAGCGTATGGAGTTGGTCAAGAGTGCTATGGCCAGGACGAAAACCACATTGTTCCTCCTGAATCCGAGGTTCGACTTTCAGTCGGATCCTCCTCTCCAGTACCCCTGCATAGACTTTCCTAGGTAGGCTGAGGACTGTAATTCCATGATAATTGGAACACACCCTTCGGTCCCCCTTCTTAAAAATCAGGACCACCACCCCAGTTTGCCAATCCAGAGGTACAGCCCCCGATGACCACGCGATGTTGCAGAGATGTGTCATCCAAGACAGTCCTACAGCATCCAGAACCTTGAGATATTCCGGGCGGATCTCGTCCATCCCCGGAGCTCGACCACCGAGGAGCATTTTGACAACCTCAGTGACCTCCACTCCAGTGATGGGCGGACCCCCACCAAAACCCCCAGGGTTTTCCTCTTCCACGGAGGGCGTGTTGGTGGGATTGAGGAGGTCCTTAAAGTATTCCCTCCACCTCTTGATGACATCCCCAGTTGAGGTAAGCAGCTCCCCATATCCACTGTAAACAGTGTTTGTGGAGAACTGCTTCCCCCTCCAAAGGCGTCGGATGGCAGTCCAGAACCTTCTTGAGGCCAACCGATAATCAGTCTCCAGGCCCTCACCGAACTCCTCCCACGCCCAAGATTTTGCATCTGCGACAGCCTCAGCTGCAGCACGTTTGGCCTGCCGGTACCTGTTTGCTGCCTCGGGAGTCCCACAGGCTAATAAAACCCGATAGGCCTCCTTCTTCAGCTGGACGGCCCCCTTCACCGCAGGTGTCCACCACCGGGTTCGGGGATTACCGCCACGACAAGCACCGATGACCTTACGGCCACTGCTATGGGCTGCCGCCTCAGCAATGGAGGCACGAAACATGGCCCATTCGGATTCCATGTCCCCCGCCTCCTCCGGGACATGGTTGTAGCTCTGCCGGAGGTGGGAGTTAAAGGCCTCTCGGACAGGGGACTCCGCCAAACGTTCCCAGCAGACCCTGATTACACGCTTGGGCCTGCCAGGTCTGGAAGGCAGCCTCCCCCACCACCGAAGCCAACTCACCACCAGGTAGTGATCGGTAGACAACTCAGCTCCTCTCTTCACCCGAGTGTCCAGAACATATGGTCGCAAGTCCGATGACACGACTATAAAGTCAATCATCGAATTGCGACCTAGGGTGTCCTGGTGCCAAGTGTACTTATGGGCACACTTATGTTCGAATATGGTGTTTGTGATAGACAAAATGTGACAAGCACAGAAGTCTAACAACGAAACACCATTCAGGTTCAGACTGGAGAGGCCATACCTACCGATCACACCTTTCCAGGTCACACTATTGTTGTCCACATGGGCGTTGAAATCTCCCAAGACAACGAGTGAGTCTCCCAAGGGAGCATTTATTTGATGTAACTTGTTTCATTCTAATTCAATGAATGACCTTATTTACTTAATGCAGGGGTGTCAAACCCGTTTGCACTGAGGGCAACATTCCTAAATTTCAAGGTCATTGAGGGCCAAATAAATCACTCAACATCAATTCAAACAAAGCATCCATGAAATCTGCATCACCATGTTATTTTTTTGATAATTTGTCCTCTTTTCATTTATTCGCTTTCCTTTACTGACAGTGCAAGACAGAGACAGTCTGGCTTGCAATCTTTACTGAATCATGACTGGCTAGAGCTGACTGTACAGTACTTGAAATAGGTTGGCTCCTGGGGCAGCATGTTGGTGTAGAGGTTATCATGTCCACCTCACAGCAGGAAGGCCTGGGTTCGATTCCCAGCTCAGGCATTTCTGTGTTGAGTTTGCATGTTCTCCCTGTGCTTGTGTGGGTTTCCTCCCACAGTTGAAAAAAATGTACAGTAGGCTAATGGGCTGTTCCAAATGACCCCTAGGTACGAGTGTGAATGTTTACCCTGCGATGGCCTGGCGAGCTGCCAGGGTTGTACCTCACCCTCGCCCAGAGTTGGCCTAGATGGGTGCCAGCCTCCTGGAAACCCTAATTAGGATTAAGTGACTTAGGAAATGAATGAAAACTGTTGGCTCCACCTAGTGGATAGATGATGAATCACATTTTATGGCAATAGTTGCTGTAAAGAATGTATGATACAGTAAATCGTAAACTTTAAAAGATCTTGCAGGCCACATAAAATGAGTTGGAGGGCTGGATTGAGCCCACAGGCAGATGGGTTTGATACCTGTGTCTTAATGTATAGAGTGCAACACTCATTTTTTTCAAGAAGTAAAAAAGTTACTAAAATAACTAACGAAGTATGTTTCATTAAATCAGTTTTGTGGCATTGAAATACAGAAGCTATTTAAAATTTCTATCCAGAACCGGAACAGGATGTCAGGAGCTCTTACAGAAAACAAAGAAACTGAATGTTCATGACTACCAAGTTTCTTCTGGAAACGCTCCTGTGAACAATTTAAGAATAATTTTGCTCATATCCAGTTTGATAATGTTTGGTTGAGCCAAGTGCCTGATAAATAGTCTGTAATTCAGATGTAGTCATACTTCAAACTGGGCAGTATTACAACAACTGTATTGTATCTTTGAGCAGAACGTAAGAGGCGTGTACAGCATAGCATCAGTCTTGCTTTGTGCAACAGATGTGTGCGGTGTGTATGTGTGTGTGTGTGTGTGTGTGTGTGTGTGTGTGTGAGAATCATGCTGAAGTCCGCAAACATACTCCCCAGCCAGCTGGATGGTGATCTGAGTTACTTACTGCAGGGTGCTGTGGCAGCCTGAGAAACAGCAGGGGGTGAAGTCTCAAATGACACAGTGCTACAAGAGAAAGGCGTGTTTTCACTGGGAGGCTGAGGACTGAAAGAGGCAGCAAACTGTGGCTGGTGGGCATGCCCTTGATCACACTGACCCAGGTAAGTCGAATGGGGGACATCCTTGCAATGGGAAGGGTGGGAGAGCTCAGGATTACTGTACTGAGGGAGGGAAGAAGGCCCTGGGGCAGACTTAGATAATGGGTTTTGCAAGGGGTAGTAGTGCTCTAACTGGCTATTTTCATCAAATTGGGCGGCGGTAGAGGGGTGTACAAATTGGTTAAGAGGTCTGAGTGACTGGGGTGAAGGGTTATTTGGGCTATAGATGTGAGCAGAGTTCCAGGTGTTTTCTTTGGGGTCAGACTGGCGGCTTGTAGGGGGAGAGAGGGGGATCTGACGCACGTTTCGAGAAGGCAGAGTGCCCCCTGGCTGCACAGGAGAGAAGGCAGAGGCAAGGGAGGTGGAGAGCTGTGAAAACTGTTGAGCCTTTTTCTGAGATGAGTTCTTCATGTGAGAGACGCTCTCTCGCTCCTGTGAGGAAGAGGAGGAACAGGAGGAGGACGGTGGGGAGGGAGCAAGACGGGTGTGGGAGGGAAGTGTGTTGGCACGGAACTGTCTGTATTCTGGTGGAGAGGTGGTGGATTGAGAGGCTGACACTTTAAACTGCAGGGTGGAAACTGAGACAGGAATGGAAACAAGTGACAAACAGAAGAAGAGAAAAGTGACAGTGATGAAAATCAAATAAAGACAAACTGAATTTTTTTTTTGTTTATTAAAAAAAAAGGAAAGAATATGCAAGCGTAAGCAGAAAAGCAAAGATGTGGCCCATGCTGTGTAAAACATGTATAATATCTCAGCTGTCAGACTTAAACCTGATGAGTATGTGTTTGGAATTATGGGATATGTCAGGCTGAGCTGGACTGATACATGAGCAAACATGAGTAGAAAGCATGAAGAAATGACAGAGTAGAAGGTAAAGCACAATCTGAGTAAGTAATAAACCATAAATGATCTGGAAACTATCAGGACAGGAAAGTGAGTGGTGTCCACAGACGTCTGCAGTGCTGAACGTAACGTATCGACCCACAAAAAAATAAGCTGAACTTGAAATTTAAACTGAAAATCATCTGAAAATAATATTAATAAACAATCGAAACTGAACTCAAAACAATACAACAGCACATTTGATGTCGTGCCTCATGAATTTAAGCCACACACAAGGGGGCAACATTATAATGCGAAAGGTCACGTCCTCATCTCGTGTCTCCCACCCACAATGTGGAACAAAACTGAATTGAAGCGGAGTTGCGTATGAAACATAGACGTACCGACTTTTATTTTATTCAGAAGTTCAGCAGCTTATATCTGTATAACGTTATTTTTTCCATGATCTTGCCTTATATGGGGGCTCATTCTTATGACTTCATCCACACTCATAACACAGCAGTCTTTTAAAACCTGTTAATGTAAACAATCAAATAGATTTTAGTAGATTGTTTCTTCGAAACGGTAAGTAAAAACCACCTGATAATGAAAATATACACGTTTATGTGTAACATGAGAGTATGGAAGGCTTTCCTTTATTTTAACTTCAAGGACTGAAGACAAGAAGTGATCAAGTGTTTTCGGTGTTCTTTTGTTCCATTCTTCCTACAAACAGGGCTTAAGTTGTGCAAAAGTACAGAGTCATGGTTGCAGTTTTCAATATAAAATTCACCACAAATTCTTTCCTGGGGACAAGTCAGGATAATTCTATACACATTAATGCCATTCTAGATGGAGAATCATATAAGGAATCACAGATGATGGGCTTCAGATGTGCCTTTACCCTTTATGCACTGGAATTCCTGCAGGTTCATTGAAGAGTTAAAATATATTATTATGCACAATAAATAGTGAAATTATTTCACATCTGTTTTTCTCCATTGAAAGATTTTTTCATGTATTCGTTGACAAATTGGCATTATATCCTGTCCTGAATGACTAGCAGATCTTAATGCTTTTGTACCAAATTATAAAGATCTGTAAAAATGTGAATTTTCTGTACACATCACATGTAACATTTCAGTGTTACCTGGTTATTATCTCTAAAATTGCCCTAAAATATTTGTATTGCAGGCCTGAAATGCAGCAATCCCTGTATATTAAGAAATGAAATTTGATATAAAGTTGAAAAATAAAAGTGAAACCCCCAAAACGCCAAAATAATTAAAAAAAAATCAGAGTTCTTTTTTAATTAGTGTTTTCCAGTCCATCACAGATTTTCCTGATTTGTGGTTGAATTATTTAAAACTGACACAATAATTTATGTATACTCTGTACCTGCCGAGCCAGATGTTCGTCGTTCCCTTTCAATTTGCATCTGATGCTGCTCCATCATCTGCCTACACACAAATAAGTTCAAAACATTACAGGAAGTCGTGACACTTTCTCTCTTTATCGCATGAATGTATTTGACTTCAAGACAGACAGGATTTCTACTCTGAACACTGAGTAGAAAAAACAGCTGTCTGTGTGTGTGTGTGTGTGTGTGTGTGTGTGTGTGTGTGTGTGTGTGTGTGTGTGCGTGCATGTTGTTTTTCACTATTTTCCGTCATGATTTACTGCAGTGTTTTTTTTCTTGAAAAACCCATATTTTTAATCAGTGTAAATTTTGTGATCAGTACAATTGGACACACATACACACACAAAAGAGAACCTCATAACTTACTTGATGTGAAATACACCTACAGTTAAATATTCACTGCTGATCAATAAACTAATGACTAATGTCTCAGTACCTTCAGGAAACCTGTGTAAATTTAGTGATATATAAAACTTAGTCCAGGGCACTATGGTGGCGAAGTGGTCAGATATCTGCTTTGTACCAAGAAGGTCCAGGGTTCGAATCCCGGCCTTCGGTATTGTGAAAAGTTTGCATGTCCTCTCTGTCCTTGCATGAATTTTTCTGGGTATTCCAGTTTCCTCACACAGTCCAAAGACCTGCATATTAGCCTAACCGTGTTTCACGCTGCCCCTAGGTGAGAATGTGACTGTGAATGGTTGTGTCTGGTAATGATCTGTTGAGCTGTTCAGGGTACACCGCTCTTTCACCCAGTGTCGGCTGAGATGTGCGTCAGCCTCCCTGCAACTCTAATAGGATCAAGTAATTCAGCAAAAGAGTGAGAAAAAAAGAAAGAGCAAACTTTAAAGCTGATTATTTCGTTTTACTTCAGATTCTTCCTTATATGGTTAGGAAAATTATTTTTCTGTATTACATTTCCTTTTTTGATTTTACGGTCATGTACACATCTTTGTAATACTGTATTTCAAGAAATTTACTGCTAAAAGAGAAATTCATCATCAGTTCATTTTCTGTAACCGCTTCATCCTAATTAGGTTTGCGGGGAGGCTGGTGCCCATCCCAGCCAACTCAAGGCGAGGGCAGAGTACACCCTGGACAGCTCGCCAGGCCATCGCAGGGCGGAAACACGCTGACGGCTTTTTGGGGGGGGGGGGGGGGGGGGGGGCTTGTGGAGAGTGGGACTCGAACCCCCAACCTTTGGATCAGTGATCCGGCACCTTATACCACTAGACCACCACTACCCACTCTAAAAGAAAAATTGTTTAATGAAATAAGGTAGTGCCCCTGACCTCACTGCTTCACCATCCTTCTGTCAGCTCAATGTGGACATTGCTAGCTTATCTCTGTGTTAACAGCAGGAAGGAGGTTCTCATTACACACAGCCTTATCCTTGCAATATGCATTTTTAAACTTTTCTACAGTTCATTCATTCATTTTCTGTAACCGCTTAATCCTAATTAGGGTCACGGGGAGGCTGGTGCCCAACTCTGCCGAGTCTGGGCGAGGGCAGAGTACACCCTGGATAGCTCGCCAGGCCATCGCAGGGTGGAAAGACGCTGACGGCGATGCAGCTACTCGTTATGAAATTCAGCAATGGTTCTTTTACATGAACCTCACACCATAGACAGTGAGAGACATGGCCAGCCTTTGATAACCCAGTTAAGGTGCACTGTGGGGACAGTGACAACCCGCTGAGAGTGGGGCCTGAACCCCAAACCTTAGGATCAGTGATCCAGCACCTTTACCACCAGACCTTCACTGCCCCCTTTTCTACAGTCATTTCTAGTTAAATAAGTGAATAAACTTTTAATGTCAACTTATTGTTTTGTCTTATTAATGAATTAAATGATGATTTGTCTATGTTTAACAAATTTAAATTTTATAACCATAAAACTTAAAAAGAGGGTGCGCGCGCACGCACACACACACACACACACACACACACACACACACACACACACACCATGGCTCTTTGATGCCCACTCTTAACAAACCCCCCCCACCCCCAAATTGGACACCACTGCTACACTGTGTATGCAATGCATTCTTTGAACCACAAGAGGGCAAAAGGGGTTTGTAGACCTGTGTATCATGGAGGAGGAGAACGTTTTGTGACGCCTGATAAAAGTATTTATAAACATGAGCTAAATTAAGTGAATATCAAAACACACAGAAGTGGGAGCATTGATGTTGATTAGTGTCCAGCCTCCCCGTTACCCTAACAGGATTACATGGTTTAGGCAAGTGGGTCCTGGGCTCAGTAAGGGTGTTTTCCATTTGGAGTTCCACCCTGTGCTCCTGTGTTTTTTTCTGGGTTCTCCGGTTTCCTCCCACAGTCCACAAAAAAAAAAAAAAAAAAAAAAAACAAACAAACAAAAAAACCCAACCAAACAAACAAAAAACGCACATTAGGCTAATTGTTGGACCCAAATTGCCCCTAGGTGTGTGTGTGTGTGTGTGTGTGTGTGTGTGTGTGTGATGGTCTGGCGAGCTCTTTAGAGTGTGCCCAGTTTTGGCTGAGTTAGGCTCCTAGACCAGGTAGTTTTAAGTGATTTGTAGCTAAGTGGTTTAAGTGGTTTGAGTGAGTGGCTAATGACCCGAAGCCTAATATTTTGCATTCTGATGTTTAGTGTGATTGGAAGGAAGACATGATGTGTCCAAAGTCACAGATAAAACCAGGCTGTAAATCTAGTCTAGTGTTTTTCCACACTGGTGATGATTTGATTTCATTTCTGACCCTCAGCTGTCTCTGTGTTTAAAATGGTGATGATTATTATTAAGCAGTAATAAAATCTCCAGTCACCTCCTCTGTGCTTCTGCGTCATCTGTTGTTGGTCCATTCTGCCTTTGACCAACTTGACCTGCTGGAGAACACATAGCAATGTTCTAGACATTAATTCAATTAGATAATACCATGCACCATAATAATTTTCCATCATTATATCTTGGGTTTTATATTTATTTTAATAATGTTTTACTATATAATTGACAAGATGGAGAGCAGGAAGGAAAGAGACCGGCGTCTAAAAGCATTATGCAGTGATGTCAGCACTCTTCTTGGAACTGTATCCTGATTACTTCCCATCCCATCTTCAACTTTACTCTGTTATCCGATGGATGGCTTGAGACAGAGAGTTGCTTCAAGCTAAAAACATGCATATCAGGTTTCTCAGATGATGTCCGAGTGGATGGGGTATGGAGACGTGTTGCACTTATTTATGGCATACTGCATAATATAGTTAGATAGTTATTTAAAGTTAGTGAATGATAGATGGCACTTCGGCTTAATTGTGAAAAGTTTCCAAGTAAAGCGTGTGTCGAGTACATATGGAATTTTTTTTTTTTAAATGCCACTGTGAAAGTCTGTTTGGTCCAAAATAGCTGCGGTGCACTAATGATGCAAAGACTGAGGCAGTACGGTTTGTATTTAGCTTGTGCTAATATGTTGAAAACTGCACGCCTAATTAGAAACCACAGCAAAACAAGAGAGTTTCTGCTGCATGCTGGGTTACTGCCTGCATTATTACCATACAGCATGCCCCTTCTCAAGCCTTCTGAGGTCCATGGTACACTTATATATACCTGAGGGTTGGACCAGGCAAAGATTTTTCGCATACTAGGAACATAATACAAGTCTAGTTTTTAAATGCAATCCACCCGTGTGGGCATCACAATTCTGTTGAGGCCTGCTGCAAATGGTGTGGTTTGATTGGTCCATTATCTCAGGAGTTAAGTGCATTATTCAGACTGGGGGTGGTGTCGTGGTTTCCACGTTCGCCTCAGAGCAAGAGGGTCCTAGGCTGGTGTGGTTTAGTGTGGAGTTTGCATGTTCTCCCCATGCATGGATGGGTTTCCTATAACAGTCCAAAGACATGCATGTTAGGCTAACTGGCTGTTCCAAATTGGTGTGAGTGTGAATGACTGTGCATGTGCTGCCCCGTGATGGTCTGGTGAGTTGTTCAGGGTGTGTTTCGCCTTCGCCCAGTGTCAGCTGAGCTCCTCATGACCCTAATAAGATGAGGTGGCTGAGCAAATGGAGTTAGTGAGTCAATATTCTGAGTGGATAATACTTTTTGAACATGAACATTTTGTCATGGCATAATCACCTCATGCTTTAAAAAAAGTACACCATAAAATCTAATTTTAGTTTGTTATTTTTTGTATTTATTCAGGAAGTGTTATTTACTTTTGTTTTTAAATGAATAGAGTGAACAGAACATGCTCAAATGGCAGCGCTCACCTAACTTTCCTTGGTGTCACGGTGTCAAAATATATTAATATCAATTGTAGAAATCTTAGTTAAATTTACTTTTATATTGTTTCTGGGTCATATATCTATACTATAATTAAACAGTAAAGAGACACCTATTCCTGTGTGCACTTAAGTTCAAGTGCATGCATCATGATTCAATAAATGTAAAAAATAAACGTGTTTATTTTTTAAATAAATGAGTGCACATGTTTTTATTTCTGTATGTGTGCAGTACGTATATACGAAAACATTTCAATTAAAACCTCAAGGTTAAGCTCTGTGGATGTCAGTTCACTGAACAAGCCCTGCGACATTCTGTCTCATCCGTCCTGCAAACTGGGGAAGAGGCGCATATTAGTTAAAAATTTTTAAATAAACCATGAAAATATTTTAATTTGCTTTTCCTTTGCTTTCCCACAAAGTATACACTATTTTCCTCAGACTCAGTGGGTATCATTGAATAGACTCCAAGTCATTCCAAAAAACCATTAGAAAATAACTGTTTTATATTTATGTGAATGATTTAAGCAAAGATAGTTCATAGAAAACGACCTTTTCATGTATTTATTTTAATAGTATTTGATGCATCCTCTCATATGTGCGGTCTGATCAGTGAAATGTGGCATAGCTTGATTAAAATAAAAGAAAACAGCACTGAAAAAAACACAATGCTTAAAATAAAATGAGAAGCATTCCTCTCAAACGCTCTTGTTACAGAGTAATATATGTATATTTTCATTATCAGGTAGTTTTTACTTCCAATTGCAATCTGTTAAAATCTGCTTCATAGTTCTCATTAGCCAGTTTGAAAAGACTGCTGTTTCACTTTCAAGAGTGTGAAATCTCAAGAATACGATATAAATCCCCAAGTTTATAGAAGGCAAAGTTCATGGCAATAATAACATGATACAGATATTAACTTATATAATCAGACACACTAGTGAACTTCTGAATAAAATAAAACTAGGCACAAACGCAAATGATACGTGCTTCCATTCAGACACATTTCAGACACATCAAAAAATAGTCTGAACATACAGTATATATGAAAGAAAAGAATACCATGCCAAGTATTCATATGCAGATTAGTTTTGGGGAACATAGAGGGTGATCATGTGACTTTTTGCATTACAATGTTTCCCCACTGTGTGCAGAGTTATTGGATTTTATATTTTGTACACAAAAAAGGTTCATGAAACAGTGTGTTGTATTAGAAAGAGACAAACTATGCATGCAAGATTTTATTAAATTTATATTTATTTTCAGCTGAATGAAGAATTTTGCATTTCCTCTTTGATTCAATTTAAAACTAATCTGTTCCACAGTTTGTGGTTCAACTCAACAGCATTAAAGTGAAATGTCAGTGAGAAGCAAAACAATCATTTCAAATAGATTTTTAAAGCGCATTTATAACTATAAACTAATGAAAAGCATTAAAGTTAGCTCTTGTTACCATGGCACAGTGGCACAGTAGTCAGCACTGTCACCTCACACAAGAAAGTTCTGGATTCAAATGTAGTCTTTCTGCATGGAGTCTGCCTGTTCCCCATGTGCCTGTGTGGGATTCCTTCGGATGCTCCAGTTTTATCCCAGAGTCCAATGACATGTAGATTAGGTTATCGGACTACTCTAAATACCCGCTAGTTGTGAATGTGAGAGTAAACAATTGTTTAGCTTTTTTGTTAGCACCATAACCGCCTTACAAAGGTGGTTGTGGTTAGTGTACTGGGTTCATGATTTATAGGTGGTGGGTTCAAATCCCTATTAGACCCCAACAGTGCTAATGGCAAGTGTGCCTCTGTCCACCCAGCAGTATAAATGGAACCATGACAAATACCGGAAAGTTAACCTGCGATAGACTAGTATTACATCCAGGAGAACTTGAACTCCGATTAACTTCATTTACAGTAATCAAAATAGACCTAATAAGCTAGTAAACTCATGTGTAAAAGCCTAATCGACTTTACCTTAACCTACTACAATAGACATACCTCTTGCCTAATGTCATCTGGGATTGGACTAGAATGAATGAATGAATGAATGTTGCCGTTCTGGAAAATTAGGTGCTCATCCAGACTTTTGTGAATTGGGAATTTCATGTAGTTGGACCTACAGGCAGATCGGTGCCGCTACTTCTGTAAAATGGAGAGTGTACCAGTCAGTCGTGCTGAGTCAGAAGGCAAAGCTCTCAATTTAACAATTGATCCATGTTCCCACCCTCACCAATGGTCATGAGCTTTGGGTAGTTGTTACAAAACTGGGCATAATCGTGAATATATCCCCAATTCTGATCTGTAAAATTTCTTGTTCATGGTGAATTTTACGGCCAGTTTGAATTGCCGCAGCTATGTAATACAAATAGCCGTTTTTGTCAGTTTAACCTTTTGCTTTGTATTGAATCGATCTTTTGTTCTCATGTGTGAAATTGTATATCTGCAGTTAGCTTATGATCAGTTCTAAATTACTTGACTTAGTTTATAACCAATGAATAACTTCTGGTGTCAGGATAAATTCCCAAAGTTAATGAAACACTAATTTTGGGCGGTCTCGTTGCAGTCTTGTAATTTTCATGCTTCGTTGCGAATTTTTCAGTCAATTACATTGGTGTCTTCACTGACGTCCGCTCGGTTGCTATTTAAGCATAAGCGCGCTTCAGAGCAATGCTTGCTGGGCTTGGTGGACTGGACTGTAACTCATACTGTAAGGATGTGCTAGCTAGATCTGCTACCGGCCTGGCAAGACTTATGAAGTTGGGTGTTTCCTTAACCTTTCAGCGCAAAGAATAGAAGACAGGAATGTGGTATCACCGTTCTATGCTGTGAAGCGACTTTGACCTACTGACTAATTAGTGAAAAGGACTTTGTTCTTTCTGTGGAGATATTGAAATTCCGGGATGTGTATTTCTGAACACTGATTTCATGGACATGAATTAGGTGGGTTGAGTAACGTTTACCGCCATTTTGAAACGGGTGTTTAGCAGTGTAGGCTATTTTTTTCTCTTAGTGATTGAATGTGTGAAATCCGACTTTGGAATTATAGTAATTCTTAGAGATGATTTCATTCGTGCAACATTTAGCACGGTAGACAAGAGACATCTATTCGTGTGTTGTTGTCCTTAGAAACTACTGAGATATGTTAGATTGTCACTTGTAAGGTTTTAGGTGCAGTTCCATGTGTCAAAAGTTTTGACCCATTTTGTGTGACTCATCCGTCTAACCCCAGAAACTGAATTGGAGCATTGTAGAGTCATCTTTTGAAAATCTCCTTTTAGTCTAAGTTGTTAGACATTTGAATGCACAATTTATCATCTTTCTTGTTAGTTTACTATATTTGGCGACTTTGTTGATCTTTTTTTATCAGAAACTAGCTCAGCTATCAACTCTCTTACCTTTGAAATCAGCCTTTGTTTATTGTGAATCTTGTAAATGTATTTATATTAGTTTGGGTGGAATAAATTTCGGATCAAACTGTTTATTGGAGTTGTCCTTTGAATACTTAGTATAACCAAATTAACAAGCCGAGTGTTTTATGAACCCGTGGCTAAGGCTATTTATCTGCCTATACAGATGCTCCCCAACTTACGTTTTTGTTTGGTTCCGGACGGCCGAACGAAAGTTGAAAAAAAAACAAAACAAAAAAAAAACGTAAGTTGTTACTCTATGTTCCAGTGATGTATAACGTTCATACTGTACTATACATCCATAAATACCATTACCGTATCTCATAAAACACCCTAAATCAATTATTATAAACATAACATTGTAAAATAATTTCAAATATATCAAATAATATCAACATTAATTTCAAATAAATTAAATTCAAGCAAAATAATTTCAAATAGATAAATTTTAATCAAATTCACTCATCAAATATCTAATACAGTATCAAATAATAACCTTTAACATTCTCTATGATGCGATCTTTCTGCTTGTAAATGGTTCTGATGGTCGACGGATGGTCACTTTACATGAAGCTGAGCCAAGTCACTTTACATGAAGCTTGATCTGAGTCACTGTACATGAAGCTTAAAACAGCTAATCAATGCTTACAATATGTGAGGTGCTCAACACCGAAAATTTGCTTGCTTGTGCACTTGCAAGTCCACTTGCTTGTGCTTGAGACAAAGTGCGGGTTATATGGACTTCTGGTCTTTCAAGTGAGCAAGGGCGCCGTTGAATACTCGTTTAGTACTCAGCCTGCACTGATGTGAATCACCAGCAGAGCGGACAGTTCTCTTTCTTTTCTGGATTCGGGTTTTCATTCATTTTACAACTCTCTTTGCTTAACTGAGTATGCATGGTAGATTGCGCCAAGCAGATAGTTAATTCAGTCTTTGGAAAACCGGAAATTCCGGCATATGCCGGAAAACTTACACCCATGCTAGTAGGCTTATGCTTCTGACCAACTTTGCTTAGGGTTACAAAAGGGTTACAAAAGTCGGCAAAACAGTGTAAACACAAAGATCACAGAAACGACGTCTTAACACAAGGGTAATACGCAGTGAACTGGGAAGCAGCAGGGTTGAGTCTGTAGGTTGTAAACAATGACCGCAGCATCATTGCGTCATTACATCAGTGTACTACGTAGGTATGTCTCGTACTCAAAATTTGACTTTTTTTTTTTTTGGGAAAAAAATAAAAATAAAGGAAAATCGAAAAAACTTAAAATGGATGAACGTAAGTTGTGGAGCATTTTACCTGAAACCTGAAATGAGCTTTCTTCGCAGGGTGGCAGGGCTCTCCCTCTAAAATACAGTGAGAAGCTCAGCCATCTGGGAAGAGCTCAGGGTAGAACCGTTACACTATTGTGTTGACAGGAGCCAGTTGGGCATCTGGTTATAATGCCTCCCTGTTATGCTGTTTCGTGTATGTCTGACCATGAAAAGACCCCAAGGTTCCTGGAGGGACTATGTCTCTCGACTGGTCTAACAATGTCTCAGTGTCCCCCCCAGTAGAGCTGGGGGAAGTGGCTAGAGAGAGGGATGTCTGGACCTCACTGCTTGGGCTGCTGTCACCGTGACCCCACCCCGGAACAAGCAAGATGAATGTAGTTGGACCTTTGCAAAGTGTACCCCTGCTGTAGCCAGAAAAAACTGAATGTGTATGTCTGCACAGCAAAATACCAACTTCAGGTGAATACTGAGGTCGGTGTTTTAAATCAGTGTAAATCTTTCAGATCAATCGATAAGGTGTGAAATCTCAACATACTAGCAAGTGTAAATCATTATTCAGCAGTCACAAAAGTGTCCACTGCTGAGTGCTGCATTTGTCAGGTCTTCTTCCCAATGTCAGAAAGATAGAGTCAGCACTTTACTTGGTTAAGTTCAAGAGGAATTTATCCCTCGATTTCTCCTAAGGACACACACCTCCAATACCAAGTATCAGTACTGAAGACAGCAGATCTGAAATCTGGAATCAATTTCAGGTAGATTTAATGTTTTTCACTATTAACATTTTATGTTTTTTAATAAATACTCTGTAACTGGACTCAGGAGAAAAAAAGCTGAGTTCAAAACAAAAAAAAATAAACTTCAAGAAAGTTGGGTCTATTAAACATTGACCACATAGAAAGCCAATGAAACGAGCAAAAATCAAACTTCTTCAAAACACACGAGAATCACTTAGCTAAATGCCTATGGCCAAGTCTGAATGCCTAGGTAACCCTCTTGCATGTTTCCCCACATCCAAATGTTTCCAAGTGAACTCTAGAGCAGTGAACATCTAGTTCTCTCCAGCAAGTGCAGCAGCAGCGAGTAGTATCTAACTAGTACAATTATAAACAACTTGTATTATTTTCATCTTATAAATTTTATTTTAGCTAACATTAGTGGAAATTATAATAATTAATAATATTATTATCATCATCATCATTATCATTATCATGTGGCAAGTGTAGAATGGAGACTTTTGTGCACTCACTCACTCATTCATTTTTCAAATTGTTTATTCCCACTCGGATCATGGGGAGGCTGCCACCAGGCTCAGCTGACACTAGGCTAAGACAGGGTACATCTTGAACAGCTCACCAGGCCATCACAGGACCAACACACACCAACCATATCCACATTCATATCCACATCTAGGGGCAATATGGAACAGACAATTAACTGAATGTGCATATCAATGAACTGTGAAAGGAAACCAGACAAACATGGGGAGAACATGCAAACTCCATGCAGAAACACCTGAGCCCGGTACTTGAAATCAAACATTATGTTTCTGGAAGTAGTCTGTCTGTCTTCCTTTCGGCTTTTCCCCTTTTACTCAGGAGTCGCCACAGCGAATCATCTGATTCGCATGTTTGATTTGGCAGAGGTTTTTACGTCGGATGCCCTTCCTGTCACAACCCTTTTAGCAAGGGACAGAAACACGCTGACGACTTTGCAGCCTACTCTTTACGAAAGTCAGCAATGGTTCTTTTACATGCCTCTCACCATAGACAGTGAGAGACATGGCCCGCCTTTGATAACCCAGTTAGCTGCACTGGGGGGGACAGTGACAATCTTGTGGAGAGTGGGACTCAAACCCCCAACCTTTGGATCAGCGATCCAGCGCCCTATACCACTAGACCACCACTGCCCCATGTTTCTTAAAGTAGTACTCTTGTAAAATTTTTGTGTGCAGTTGCAAAGCACACATGTTGGTGTGGATACAATCATTAATATTATAAAACTATAACCAAAATGTGTTGAAGAGATCAGTGTTTGGTGGCATCTGTCTGGTTGGTTATCACTCAAAGGCTATTGCGTGAAAGTTCACCTAAATTGAACTTCGTACCTGCCCACATCATCGTGCTTAAGAAACGTTTTGTCACTTAGTGCTCATTTTGCTGGCATTCATTGACTTTACATGATTGTTTGTTGCTTATCCATAAAATATCATAATAATATTTATAAATGTGAAAAATATGCATTTCTGAAGCTAAGTTCAAATTCACAAAATACATAATATTTAATAAAAATAAATAGTTAAAATATCTTAACATAAATTTAGAAATGTAACACAGAGTCTGTCCTCATTAGCACCACCAAAGAAACAATTATTAATAATTTGAGTCTATTGTAGAATGTTGGCCTGAGCTCTCAAAATTTTCAAAGTATACTCATTACACTGTGACGTGGCGGGTGTGTGTTTGGTTTAGGAGATGAGGACCCATTTTCTACTTAGGGTGCGTGACTCAAGACTCATGTTCAAGCCTGGGGTGCGGCCAGGGTGTACCCTAGCCATCACAGGGCCAATATTCACACAATTATTGACACCTTGAGGATATTTGGGACAGCCAATTAACCTACTTGTGCATGTTTTTAGATTGTTGGAGAAAACCCACACAAGCACGGGGTGAACAAGTAAAAACAAATCTGTTTTTGAGTTTGGTTGTGCTGATCTGGATGTTTCTTTCCCAAAGGAAGTGGGACAAACAGTTCATTTCCGGGTGTACGGGATCCGTCGTGATGTAGCTGGCCTTCCTTTAGTCCAAGACAGCATGTATTGTGTCCAGATCTGGTAGATAGCAGCCCACGATCCCCTGTGCAGTTCTCACCACCCAGGCCATCTCCTTTCTGTCCTTAGCAATGCAGCTGCCATACCATACAGTTGCACTGAGACAGAGAATACTTCCTATTGTAGTGCAGTAGACGCGAGTCCAGTATTTTTCAGATTCCTGTTGCCTTTGTTGGGCCTTCTTCATCAGGTGTGAGGTGCTGACAGACCAGTACAGGTCAGATGAAATGTGTGGTGTCGTCTCCAAACTTCACAAACGTGCTTGTGGAGTAGATAACAGAACAGTCATGTGTAAAGGGGCTGAAGAGGGCTGGGCTGAGGGGTTCCCATGTTCATGATCAGGGAGTTTCCTAACCTCACCACCTGAGGTCGGTTGGTGAGAAAGTCCATGATCCAGTAACACAAAGTGGCTGATAGTCCCAAGTTATAGAGCTTCAGTACCAGCTTCTCCAGGAGAACAGTGTTGAAAGCTGAACTGAACTTCACAAATAGCGTAAAGAGATAAGCATTCGGGAGCTCCAGGTGAGTAATTGCTGTGGAGTGCAAGCAAGACATCATGCACCGTAGAGCAGTCCAACCCTGTTGGGGAACTAAAGGCTGTCCAAGGATCCTCTTGAAGCACTTCATGATTGCCAGGGTCAGGGCAACCGGTTCATATTCATTGAGGCAGGTGGTGGCTGATTTTTTTGGGAACAGGCATAATGATGGTGCAAATAAAGTGGGATCAGCAACCAGATCCTACTTTACTTGCTCATCTTACTCATACACACATTAATCCATAAACTGACAATGGCAATATAAACTGCATCTACAATATCAGAATACTTTTTAAAATATATATAGTCAAATGATTTCTAGATGATCTGTGGCTAAGCTGTACATACAGAAAGCCTGTCTCAGCAAATTGCCAAGACTAACTCCATGACCAAGATTAAAAATACATCAATATTAAAAATGGGGAGTTAACTTTTCCCACACAAAGTGCTTTCTCAGTAATACAGGGATCCCTCACTTTCTGCGATTAACTGGGAGTGAGATCCCCACGCGACCACCGAATTCCGTGAAGTAGGATCACCACCCCCGACAGACGTATACGTATATATACATGTGTATATAATATCGATAAATACATATCGAATGCTGTAAATGCTTATAATAACAATTAAACATTCAAAAATAATACATAAGATGTAAATAAAATATAAATACATATATATAAAACGCGATGCACTGAATTGAAGCGTGAAGTAGCAAGGGATCCCTGTGTATCTAAATAAATATATTCCCACTAAACCTGCACTCACACGATACTGATCATGATCCTGATTTGCCTGAGCATATTCCTACCTTACAATAGAAGAAAATGGTAATCATTGAGATACATCAGAGAACATCACTGAAGAATTTAAGGGAAACCTTTTGGGAAGAATGAAATATTTTTGGATGTGTTTAAAAACATTGATGTCTTTCTTGGGGTGGGAGTGTTTCCCCAATTGAGTTCAAGTACACTGGAGAATCGGAATCCGAACGCTCTAGAGTTCGAACAAATCGGAATCCAATCAAAAAATCCATGAGTTTTTCGTTCCGGAAACCGAACAAAAACCGGAAGTCGAACTCGAGAAACGCGCGAGAAAAACGAGACCGAGAGGGAGGAAAAGTGTGCAACTTCCTTTAGTCTGGAAGTTGTTGATACTATGTATGTTCTGGAGAAGTCTGAAAGTTGTTGATACAGTACTATGTATGTATCACCCTCATAAAGCTAAAGCTAGGGCTAAAGCACTAAAACTAAGCTAAAAGCACTGAAGCTAAGCTAAAGCATTAGCAGCACTGTGAACACCTTTAATGATGAAGTCATGAGCTATTTCCGTAAGGTTTTGAAAAGAAAGCAGAAACAAGCCACGAAATGTTCTTCAAGAAAAGAAAGGAACATCCTGAAGAAGAGTCATACATGCAAAGCGGAGGCAGGAGAAAAAAAACACCTTTGGCTGATTTACCTGAAGCTGTTATGGAAGGGAATCTACTTTCCTCTCTCTCCCTCTCTGTTATGGAAAGGGATACGCTTCTTCTCTTCCTCTCCAACATTTACATATGCCAAATGCTCACCACCACAAAGGTTAAAATTCTTATCTTTATTGTTTTGAAGCAGTTAAAGCATGGTGTTATGGTTATGGTTATCCATGTTTCTCCGCATCTCTAACAGTGACTACGATTTCCCCGTGCTCTAGTGCCTTTCCTGTGAACAATAAAGCGCACACGTTTACATAGATGAAACGGGGAAATCATAATCACTGTTAGAGATGCAGAGAAACACGGAAATCAAACTAAAGCGGGAACTGGTGGAGCACAGAGCTGAAAGCCAGAGAGATCACGGGGAAGAGGGACAATCTTCTAGCACCGGGAAGAGCGCTGCTCGTCTTTATAGCCTGTGATTAAGTGGAATTAGGTGTGTGTTTTGCACTCCACCTGCGTGTGACAGCCATTCCCATCTCCACTGTGCATTTCAATGCGCAACTCTTTTGTGAGAGACCATAACACACTAAAATAAAAACCACAGTGCAGTTAAAGAGTCTCTCACAACACAGACCATAACATAGTGTACTGTATTCAATAATTTCTTCACTTAATTTGTGGACCTATGGTATGAGTTACGGTACTGTTGACTTCTGTTCAAAAGACAGCGGAACAGATTAAGACCATTTACATTATTTATAATGGGAAAAGCGGATTCGGAATCCGAACAAATCGGAATCCGAAGAGCCCTCTGGAACGGATTAAGTTTGAGTACCGATACTACAATGTACAGTCGGCCCCCTACTTAAGAAACCCCCTGGGTACAAAAATTCCGGGTTATGAAAAACATTTTCCTAAGTTTTCATCCCCTGGATATGAAAACAACCTCCTCTTACTAAAAGCAACAAATGCGCCATTCAAAATTCAAACGCGCCAATCAAAATTTCACACGATGCGCGAGTTGCTCTCTCATTGGCTGTTTCCCAACATCCCACCCCGCTGGCCTCCCATTGGCCAGGAGGCAGCTGACGTTACCCATACTTCCTGTACCCATACTTCCTGTTTGTCACACATGTGAAGGAGAGTTGACTGTTGGCTTGTTTTGAGATTGATCATGCAGTGTTATATTTCGTTATCGCTGAAACCCCTCTACAATCGGGATGATATTGAACCAGAAGGCGACCTTAAAGCGGAAATACAGTGACGGAGGCGATTATTTTGGCACGATATTAAAACAGAGTGCTCCGTGGGAGAAGACCTCCGATCTTGCAAGGAAGCAAGTTAATATTGAATGAGAACCTCTGATCTTTCAAACAGGTACTGTAATTTTGCTTTAAATAAAACATCCCATCCATTTAAATATTTAAATAGAATTGTTCCGTCAGCTGCGTGTTGCATGTGGGCGGGGCTCAAGGTTTGTGTGTGTGTGAGCGAGAGAGAGAGAGAGAGAGAGAGAGAGAGAGAGAGAGGGAGAGAGAGAGAGAGAAAGAGAGTGTGTGTGTGTGTGTGTGTGTGTGCGCGCACGTGCATGTGTGTGTGAGAGAGCGAGAGAGAGAGAGAGAGAGAGAGACAGACTGCCTACAGAGTCAGTCAGAAATGAAAGGAGGCTTAACTCTTTAGTTTAGTTTTTGAAGTTATTTAATTCAGTAAATGTTTAATAAATGTGGCACATGTGAGCAAGAAATCAGGTTAAAGTTGAGTTTGGACCTCCGATCTGTCATGCAGGGAATGCGCTTTGAATTCCACGACTTAAAATGCTCTGGCGTCCTGCTTGTGGGCAGAGCCTGCAACGCCACTTAAACATTTAATGTGTACACAATACACATTTAATGTGTACACAATACACATTTAATGTGTACTGTATTGTGTGTGTGTGTGTGTGAGAGAGAGAGAGAGAGAGAGAGAGAGAGAGAGGTGTGTGTATGTGTGTATGTGTGTTAATAAAAATGTTTAATAATGGTTTAATTAATAAATATGTTAATAAAATTGTTTAATATGTTAATAAAATGTTTAAATGGTTTAATAAATCATTTTCTTTTACTTTGCTCAGGCAGAGGGGGTTGTGGCTGTGCATGCATCTGCTGACACACACACACAGATGCAACAATGTGTCTAGTTTTGATGGGAGATTTTGGGTTATGATAAAATGATAAAAGTACACCAATTTTGTATGAAATATGTGTTAAAAGTAAAAGAAAATTATTTATCAAACCATTTAAACATTTTATTAACATATTAAACAATTTTATTAACATATTTATTAATTAAACCATTATTAAACATTTTTATTAACACACACACACACACACACACACACACACACACACACACACCTGTCTCTCTTTCTCTCTCTCTCTCTCACACTCACACACAGACACACATACACATTATATGTGTATTGTTTACACATTAAATGCTTATTGTAGCGCTGCGGGCCATGTCCACAAGAAGTGGAATTCAAAGCGCATTCCCTGCTTGACAGATCGGAGGTCCAAACTTAACTTTAACTCGATTCCTTGAGAGATCGGAATTCCAGATGAGCTCAAATGTGCCACATTTATTAAACAATTACTGAATTAAACAACTTAAAAAACTGAACTAAAAACTAAAGAGTTAAGCTTCCTTCCTTCTCTCTCTCTCTCTCTCTCTCTCACACACACACACACACACACACACACACACACACACACACACACACACACACACACACACACAGGGATGGGATGTTTTATTTAAAGCGGAATTACAGTACCTGTTTGAAAGATCAGAGGTCCTCACTGTATTTCCGTTTTAAGGTCTCCTTCTGGTTCTGCATCATCCCTCCTTGTCAATGGGAGGCCACCGGGGCGGAATGTTGAGAGACAGCCAATGAGAGAGCGACTCACGTATCGTGTGAAATTTTGATTGGCGCGTTTGAATTTCTTTTCGTAAGAGGGGGTTGTTTTCGTATCCCAGGGACGAAAACTTATGAAAATGTTTTTCGTAACCCGTGATTTTCGTACCCAGGGGATTTCATAAGTCGGGGGCCGACTTTATATATATATATATATATATATATATATATATATATATATATATATATATATATATATATATATAAACATTATGTAGGTGTGGATTTTATCACATCTATAATATATACACAGATCTGCCATATGAAGGCCCCTAAAATGTGAAGTTATTGTCTCATTGCATTTGCAACTGCCAAGTAGCAGCCCGTTCTCAACGTTTATGTTCTGGAAGAAGGACAAATGAGAACACATAAGGATCAGGATGATTTAAGGGCCACCCTGTGATGTCTAAACAATTGGCAAGTCTTGAGGGATGTTTCTGGTATGTAGTGGTAAGTATCTACCAATGGTCATCTATAAAAGGACAAAGAGTGAACTAGCAAAAGTGTCCTGGGTGCCAAAGCTCAGTGTGGTGCATGGGGAAGTATGGATGGTCTGCTCCCACACCATAATAACAGAAAGGTGTCAGAACAGATAATACATTGCAGCCTGCCTGGCATCAGTCCAGTCAGCTGGTGTAATTTTAAGGCTGATCAGTGTATTTCCTCCACTGGAGCAAAAATAAACAGTTGACAATGTTGTGTCCAAAATGTCACTTATACTATATTTATTTCTTATTTGTGGAGCTGCTATAAAAAAATAGAACTAGAATTAAGAAGACTAGAAGCTTGATTTTTTAAAAGATAATGTGTTATACTTCCCCAACTATACTTGGAAGGTAATTGCAGGTAAAAGCGTTAGTATGCCTGCCTCACAGCGAGAAGGTCCTGGGTTCGAATCCTGGTTTCTATGTGGAGTTTGCATGTTCTCCCTCATGTTTGCATGGGTTTCTTCACTCTGATTTCCTCCTACATTCCAAAGACATGCACATTAGGCTAACTGACTGTTCCAAATTGGTCTGAGGTGTGAGTGTGTGTGTGTGTGTGTGTGTGTGTGTGTGTGTGTGTGTGTGTGTGTGTGTGTGTGTGTGTGTGTGTGTTGATCCTGTGATGGCCTGGTGAGCTGTTCAGGGTGTATCCTGCCTTAGCCCAGTGCTGGCTGATATAGGCACCAGGCTCCCCATTACCCTTATAGAATTAATCGGTTTGGAAAATGATTGATTAAGGAAATTAATAAAAACACCAAAAAAGAATTTATTCTAAATTTCTGGATTAATAAATGATGAACTATGAGGGAGAAAAGTGGATTAATATGGATTATGTACATCCTCTAGTCTCGTCAGCTTTTCTCTCACCTCCTCATCTGTACTCTTCATCTGTCTTTCCAATACGGCGGTTAAAGCGCTAATGCTCAAAAGCTCTACGACTGTTTTGGAGTCACATAATTCACTGACTGGCCTTGTCTCTGCGACATCTCAGTGCAGCTTCACCGTGTTGTATAGACCGCACTGTGTTCCAGAGTCAAATGTATGTGACGTCCACTAAACCTATGTTATACTTCCTATTAACAGGACATTGATAGTGTGGCTCAGTGGTGGAATGGTTAGCACATCTGCCTCACAGCAAAAAAGGTGTTGGATTTGAGTCTCAGGCTCAGGTGTGCTAGTTTGGAGTTTGCATGTTCTCTTTGCGCTTGCATGGGTTTCCTCTGGGTACTCTGGTTTACTCCCACAGTCCAAAAATACACACATCAGGCTAACTGGCTGTTCTACATTGCCCCAGGTGTAGATGTAAATGTGAATGGTTGTGTGTGTGTTTCCCTGCAAGTTCAAGGTGTACCTGCCTAATATCGGATGAGGCAGGCTTCAGCCTCCCTGCAACCCTAGTCATAGGATTAAGCACGTTGGGAAATGAGTGATGGTGTTCATCATGGATCATAAAAGAAGGCTCTTCTGCTTTTAGGAACTTACAACAAAACCTGTGAAGGAGATAAATTTATTCACGCATTAAACACCATTGTAACCGAGCTAACATTGTTTCCCTCTAAAGTGAACGCGGCAAACAACTGCTAACTTTCATAATCAGGGGTGGGTGGGCCATAAATTAGGAAACAAGAAAAAACAGTTTTCTTTTAAACTACTTCATGCTTATATTTCATATCCTAAACACCACCATCATTGGTGTTGACATCACATGATACCTCACATTGATGTGCAAAGACACACTGATTGATGCCTTCTGTACAGAAATAGCAATGATAAACACGTCCACACTTGACACAATCCAGACAGGCACCACGCCAGGCTCTTTTCAGAACCTCCACTGATGACACAACCTTCATAGCCATTGCATTGTACACTCAACATAATACAGAATATCACATTCACTCCCATCAACAAAGTAACATCAGTGATACTTACCATTAAGATTTATAACAGCAGAGCTCACCCGTCGTGCTGGCCCAGGTGAGAATGGCTGCCCTAGCATATTTCCCCAGTTACTACTTCTTCAGTATGAACAATGTACCAAACCTGGCTTCTACAAGTTTGTGGTTATTATATAAAAAAAACCCATACGAGTGTATCCAGGCCAATCCAACCTTCTCTGTGCTTTGCATGGTATGGTGTGCATGGTATGGTGCTTGTAGCAAGCTCACCTCTTGTTCCCATCCCAAAAAAAAGCATGACAACATGTAAGATTGGTTCCGCGACAACTTGGCTCCATGGATATTTTAGCCAAGCTGGTTCATCCAATAGGAAGACGTTGCTATCTCACCCCCCACCCAACACCCCCCAACCCATATGCTTTAAGTAGCAGCAGACTGAAACCCAAGAAGTTCATGTAATGTTCTTAAGTAAGTGACTACAAGTGAAGGGGGGAAAAATGAACATACTTCAAGTCTGAATCACAACTTCTAGAGTAAACAGCACCTCTGAGACCAAGGCAAAAAGAGACTGCCTTGAGGAAGCCGGGTTTAAGCGTGATGATCTTTACTTGAAAGTGAAAGAATATTCTGGCACCAAAGAGCTTTGCATTGTACACTAAATCCAGTGGAATATCACTTATTAATATAATAAATATACTTGACAGCAGAGCCAAAGATGAACCTACCTGCATCTTGTGAGCTCAGCACATTGAGGGCAAAAAGCATGGCAGTGGAGAAAGTTGTGGCCTCCTCCTTGCTGGCAAAGTTGAGCCCATAGACTTGTCTGGCATCTCGCCACTGGTGGAACGTCGGCGTGGCCTGGTTATATTTCAGACCCTTCACTATAGAGTAGTTTATCACAACCTGTCAAAAAGAGAAAAACATGTTAGGCTACAGGAAAGCAGCAAAGTGTGATATAGGCTATATTTATTTACCTAAAGAGTAAAGTCAGTGGTGAGAGTAATAGACTCTGAGTAATAGAGTTATACAGTAATAGTTTTTGAGCATTACACATATTTAAACCTCCATTTTACACTGATATGCAAAGATTACATATTATCGGTCAGTACTGAGCTACACAACCAAACAAGCACGGAAACCATGGAAAACATTTATTTTTGTCCCTAAACCAACCAGGAAAGCCGAGTAGTCAAAACATTAACTGTATAAGCCATTTTGGATTTACTGTCATCTCATGCTCATGTCTGGCAGCATTCTTGTTCTCAGGGTCACAAGAATGTAACGTCTCACAATCTTCACAAGAGACGTCAACCAGACCTGATGTTTTAAAAAATAAGAATACCGGGATCCCTCACTTTCCGTGGTTAATTGGGACCAACACTCCTGCGACTACCAATTTTCACAAAATAGGATCGACCCCCCCCCCAGACTGACGGATACGTAGATGTACAGTCATCCCTTGCCACTTCGCGATTTGAGCATCGCGGTCTTGGTACATCACGGCATTTTAATAAAAAATAAAATAAAAATAAAATAAAAATGTTCATAAAAAATTCAAAATTTGTGCTGAAACTCACATGAACCGCCCACTCAACTCAATCTCGCAAGCTGATTGGCTTAGACATTGTGACAAACATCATAGTCCATGGAGATTCTTGCCTAACCTCGTCTGTCAGCCTGTCCATCACCATAGCAAACAAGAAGGGGCTCAGAGCTGACCCTTGATACAGTCCCACCTCCACCTTGAATTCGTCGGTCACGCCGAAAGCACACCTTGTCTTACACTGTCTTACATTGCTCATACACGTCCTGCACCACTCTAACATACTTCTCTGCCACTCCAGACTTCCTCATGCAATACCACAGTTCTTCTCTTGGCATCCTGTCATATGCTTTTTCCAGATCCACAAAGGCACAATGCAGTTCCCTCTGACCTTCTCTGTACTTCTCTATTAACATCCTCAAATCAAACATTGCATCTGTGGTGCTCTTTCTTGGCATGAAACCAAACTGTTGTTCACACATGCTGACCTCTGCCCTTAGTCTAGCTTCCACTATTCTTTCCCATAACTTCATCGTATGGCTCATCAACTTTATCCCTCTGTAGTTGCTGCAACTCTGCATGTCTCCCTTGTTCTTAAAAATGGGCACCAGCACACTTCTCCTCCACTCCTCCGGCATCTGCTCACTCTCCAGGACCTTGTTGAATGTTCTTGTCAGAAAATCTACTGCTACCGCTCCTAGACACTTCCATACCTCCACAGGTATATCATCAGGACCAACTGCCTTTCCATTCTTCATCCTCTTCAATGCCCTCCTCACTTCACCCTTACTAATCTTTGCTACATCCTATGGTCACCTCTTCTACTCTTTTTTCTCTCTCATTTTCCTCATTCATCAGCTCTTCAAAGTACTCTTTCCATCTTCCCAGCACACTTCTGTCATCAGTCAATACAATTCCCTCTCTGTGCTTTATCAATCTAACTTGCTGCACGTCCTTCCCATCTGTATCTCTGCTGTGCCAACCTGTATAGATCATTTTCTCTCTCCTTACTGTCCAACCTATCATACAAGTCATCATACGCCCTCTGTTTGGCCTGAGCCACTGCTACCTTCGCCTTACGCTGTGTCTCCCTGTACTCCTGTTTACTCTCTTCGGTCCTCTCAATGTCCCACTTCTTCTTAGCTAACCTCTTCCATTGTACACACTCCTGCACTTCCTCATTCCTCCACCAAGTCTCCTTATCTACTTTCCTTCCAGAGGACACACTAAGTACTTCCTGGCCACCCAAAGCCTGTTTCAGCTCCTCCTTGAAGACAACACGACACTCTTCCTTTTTCCACTTCCACCACTTGGTCTTCTGCTCTGCCTTTGCCTTCTTCACCTTCCTCACCATCAGTGTCATCCTGCATACCATCATCCTATGCTGTTTGGCAACGCTCTCACCCACTACTACTTTGCAGTCACTGACTTCCTTCAAATTACATGGCCTACACAAGATATAGTCTACCTGTGTGCTCCTACCTCCGCTTTTATAAGTCACCCTATGCTCCGGTTTCTTCTGGAAGAAAGTATTCACCACAGCCATTCCATCCTTTTTGCAAAATCGATCAACATCTGTCCTTCTGTGTTCCTGTCCTGGATACCAAACCTGCCTATCACTTCCTCATTCCCTCTGTTGCCTGCATCAACATGTCCATTGAAGTCTGCACCAATGACCACTCTTTCACCTCTGGGGGTACTCTGCATCACTTCATCTAAGTCACTCCAGAATCTCTCCTTCTCTTCTAACTCACATCCTGCCTGTGGGGCATAAGCACTAACAACATTGAGCATCACACCTTCAATTTCTAACTTGAGACTCATCACTCTGTCTGACACTCTTTTCACTTCTAGAACATTCCTGACAAACCCCTCCTTCAAGATGACTCCTACTCCATTTCTCATCCCATCCACACCATGATAAAACAGCTTAATCCCTGCTCCTAAGCTTTTAGCTTTGCTAGTCTCCTGAACACACAGTATGTCCACTTTCCTCCTCTGCATCATGTCAGCCAGCTCTTCATCTTTTCTTTGCATAGTTCCAACATTCAAAGTCCCCACTCTCAGTCCTATACTCATGCCTTTCCTCTTCTCTCTCCACCTACGGACACGCCTCCCGCCTCTCCTTCTTTGACCAACAGTAGTCCAAGTGAGATGGAATACGCTCATTTCCCTGTCACTCACAGCGATCGGCAGCCAATCATGGGCATCTGTTAGCTCATTCATACAAGGGGCAGATAGTGCTTTCCCTCCGAGTGTGATAGACCGCCTCCAAATGCGCACGGTGCTGCAGCTTGAAAAGAGGCTGGCGGCTAGCTTCGCTTGTCACACAGGGGGGCATCTGCCTGCTTTCTCCCCTCTCTGGTGGTGGTCATATGATAGGGAAGGTAAAACCTGATGGGTGGTAATTGGATATGAATGGAAACATAAAATGGGTAAAAAAAATATATATATATATAAATAAAATAAGAGTTTGTGTTGCTTAAACATACAGTGGTACCTCAATTTACGAAAGTAATCTGTTCCGGAAGTGGTTTTGTGACCTGGATTTTTCATAAGTTGAACCGCAGTTTACATGTAAAACGTCATTCGTTCCAAGGCCCCCCAATACTACCCCCTAAACCCTTTATAAATTATAAAAGCATACCTTTTAAGGCCTCCTTCTGCTTTAATATAGTACCGATAGTAGACGAGTTTGGCCATATTCCTTTGCGATATCACTCAACTGCATGCTACGAGCCTGCATATTCTTTCCACTCACACCGGGAATCACACACACGTGTGTGTGCGTGCGTGTGTTGACTATGTCTTCTTAGCAGAGTTATAATCTTACAAATGTTCATGCAAGGTTCAAAGCCTGAGCCAAAAAATAAAGTTGCAATGAGCACACTCAAAAAACTCATGAAACAACAGTAATTCTGTCCTTTACATGAAAAGCATGATGGGAGATGCAGCTCTATAATAGCCAATGGGAGGGAGCTGCGTTCTCCCTCCTAGCCAATGGGAGGCCAGCAGGGGGGGGGGGATGTTGGGAGATAGCCAATGGAACGTAGCTACATCATCCCTCCTCGCCAATGAGAGGCGAGCAGGGCGGGATGTTGGAAGATAGTCAATGGATGTTGGAAAATAGTCAATGGGAGAGCAGCTCGTGCATTGTTTGAATGGCGCGTTTTAATGTTTGAATGGCGCATTTGAATATTTGAATGGCGAATGATTTCATAAGGAGGACTTGTTTTGTATACAGAGACAAAATATTTTGGAAAATGTTTTTCGTAACCTGGATTTTTCGTTTGCTGGGACTATCGTAAGGTGAGGTACCACTGTATTATGTACGCACAAATTATGCTGTTAGGATGCTTAATAGCGCTACTCATTAATTCCAGTGAACTAATATGATTCGACAAAAAGCGATTATGCAATATTTTCTATTAAAGTGCTGGTATTTCACTGTACTTGTGTGTTCGCTCAGTAACATTCCAATTAGTATACGCTGACACTATAACAACCACAAATGTAGTCCAACAGCACTCTAGTGAGCTAGTGCTGGTACTCAGAAGATAGCATTACTGACCCTACAGACTAACTAAACTAGTTATTACAGAACATAACCACTACAGGTATGAGGTCCTTCTTTATATTCACATGAGAGACAAAACTTATCATTTCTTTCATCAGTAATGTGATCATGTCATCATGTATGAAGGAAATGTCTGAAGCTGGAAACTCTCACACTGAGTTTATTCAGAGCTTTGAAGCCAGATATTCATCACAAAGACAGTCTTACCGAGGAATCATCCTCAAAATGCACTCCTGACTGATAAGAAAAATATCTGTCTCATTACCTACCAGGGTTTGGTTAAATTATTTAAATTTACAGGCAACCGAACATTACAGAGGCAACCACAGTGGACTTTTCATTCAATCAGTACTGTATGCTTACTGCAGTTTCTGGCTCATAAGGCGCACTGGTATAAGGCACAACAACAATGAACAATACCTGAACGGCCCATATCCACACATAAAGTGCAGTGGATTATAAGGCACATCAAGCGAAACAAAAGTCAGATATGTCAAACTTGATTCACCTCTTACAATAACTCTAAACATTGTTCAGTTATAACAGTATAAAACAATAAACTCAATTTTCAGTTCATTCCTCTTCTACAAATCCATCAAGTTCTCCATCTTCAGTGTCTGGGTTTAACAGTTGCGCAAGTTGGACATAAAACCTGGATCCCTCTATTATTTTTCACTATTACATTCTTCTTCTTCCTTTTCTTTTCCTTTCAGCCTTTTCTCTTTTTCAGGGGTTGCCACAATGAATCATCCGATTCGTATGTTTCATTTGGCATAGGTTTTTATGTCGGATGCCCTTCCTAACACAACCCTTAGCAAGGGGTAGAAACACGCTGACAGCTTTGCAGCTACTCTTTACGAAAGTCAGCAAACCCACTTAGCTGCACTGGGGGACAGTGACAATCTTTTGGAGAGTGGGACTCAAAACCCCAACCCTAGGACCTTTACCACCAGGCCACCACTGCCCATTTATTATTATTACACTATATTATAAAATTTTATTAAGTATCATTCCCTCGCGCGCATAGAGGCACAGATCAATAGAGACAGAGATTAGGTGGAAAGTCTTCTGGGTCATGACCTAAACTTCTCTCAGCCATGCCCCCTTAAAGCGACGGCATCATTACAGTAGCAAACATGGCAGTGCTCATTCACAGCGTGAGTATTGTATTCATTACAGAACGGAGGTCATTACTTTTAAGTAGCTGTATCAGTCTGTCTGTCTGTCTTCCTTTCGGCTTTTTCCCTTTTACTCGGGAGTCGCCACAGCGAATCATCTGATTCGCACGTTAATTTGGCAGAGGTTTTTACGTCGGATGCCCTTCCTGACACAATCCTTTTAAGCAAGGGACAGAAACACGCTGACGGCTTTACAGCCTACTCTTTACGAAAGTCAGCAAAGTGAGAGACATGGCCTGCCTTTGATAACCCAGTTAGCTGCACTGGGGGGGGGCAGTGACAACCTTGTGGAGAGTGGGACTCGAACCCCCAACCTTTGGATCAGCGATCCAGCGCCCTATACCACTAGACCACCATTGCCCCACTAGTAGCTGTATCAGTGTAACTGTAAATTCAAGAAAGTTAATCCAAGATCTCAGGAACACACATGTAGCAGCACTTTATCCCGGTGATCAATGTGAGACTCTCACTAAGCCAGCTGAGACAGAAGAATCCTTGTAACAAGACAGATGGTTGGAAGAGACGGAGATTAGGTGGAAAAAGTCTTCCGGTCTCGTGACATAAACTTCTCTTTGCCTATCATGTATTACTCAGCGAGTCACCTGACTAAGATTGCAGTCTACTCTTTACGAAAGTCAGCAATGGTTCTTTTAGATGCCTCACACCATAGACAGTGAGAGACATGACCTGCCTTTGATAACCCAGTTAGCTGCACTGGGGGGACAGTGACAACCCTGTGGGGAATCGAACCCCCAACCTTAGGATCAGCGATCCTGCGCCCTAACCACTAGGCCACCACTGCCCCTAGATATATATATATATATATATATATATATATATATATATATATATATATATATATATATATATATATATATATATATATATATATATATATATATAATATAATGTTTATATTTTATTATCAATAAATATCACAGTAAAAAATTAAGTTCTTCTTAATCATGACTATATTTTACTACATCAATACTGTATTAATGAGTAAGACGGTCTATAGAATGTGTTTAAGAAGCATATTTTAGTGCATGTAATAAATACATAGTATTTTTCTTCCGGTTGATCATTCGCGCATGTAATATGATACATGGGGTTTTACTTCTGGGTACAGAACTCGCAGATTATCTTCATTCGCGGGAGGGGCTGGAACCAAACCCCCATGAATAATGAGGGCCTACTGTAATAATAATACATGTACATTAACATTAATAACAATTAATAAGAAATAATAAAAAATAAGTCAACTAACCCTTCCAATCGAACATGTCACATGGACAGGCAGGAAGTGGTGTGTAACAGGTGGGGAATTTTGTGCAAGTGCACGTGCACGCTACCAATGCCAGCGAGGAAAGGGTCATGGTGAGTTCCCACAAGACCAGTGCTTCTCAAGTAGTGAGGCAGTGTGATGCCGGGTGGGTTCGTATAACTGTGGAACATGCTTCTTTGCTATACTATACTAGAATTAAGTGTAATTGCACATCCAGTACAGTAGGCGGCAGTGATGCTCTCATTGTTGCGCTATGGTGTAGGAAAAGAAGCACTGATATGAAGTGTAGTAAACACTATTTATAGTCACGCAAGGGGTGCTGGGGGGTGTGAAATATTTTTTTTCTTCCTAGAGGGGGCATCACAGAAAATAATTGAGAAGCATGGCACAACGTGTTCTTGGCACGCGGAGGAATACACACGGAAGAGTACAAGGCTAATTGGCCCAGAAAAGCCATTTCCCCCGCAGATCTTGTCAAAATGTTGCTCGTTGGATGGGGCAAATTTTTGGTAGGATCAAAGCTGGTATCACAGAAAATTCTTTATAAGGGACACTCGTAAGTCAAGGTACCACTGTACTACATACATATATACTGTACCTGTATGTACACAAAAAAACACATATACATACATATACCTATATATGCAAACACATACATTTATCCATATATCCACACATACTCAGAAGGGTGCATGATATGTCAAAGGTGCATTGTATACACCGGGTAAGTGGTAGAGCTTTTTACTTATAAGGTGCATAATGCTATAATATTATATGATGTTCTGCTTTAAACATGAGTACAGGGATCCCTCACTTCCACGGTTAATTGGGACCGAGATCCTCATGCGACCACCGAAAACCGCGAAATAGGATCACCCACCCCGACTGACGTATACGTACATGTACATGTGTATATAATATCAATAACTACATATTCAATGCTATAAATGCTTACAATAACAATGAAACATTAAAAAATAACATAAGATGTAAATAAAATATAAATACACACACATACAGATAGTATCGCATGAGAAGCAGCACACACAGATGCATCAAGGTAAGTAGTTTTGAGGGGAGATTTTGGGTTGTTTTTTGTTTTGTGTTTATTTAGGGGTTTTTTTGCATAATTTGCCTTGTTTTTGTGTCATTTTCCTTATTTTTTAATTCGATGAATATTTGTATTTATTTTTTTAAACAGCGATGCACTGAAGCTGCATGAATTGAAGCGCGAAGTAGCGAGGGATCCCTGTATTGCACTTAGAAGAGTATCATTGAACTATCCCGGAAGATGGTCTGAATACGGTTATTCAGTCATGAGCAGTGGTTGTGGAGTTATGTCTTCAAAGAGCTTGTGGTTAAAAGCTGTTTTTATGTCTGTTAGTTTTTGTGTTTAGTGTCCTGTACCTTTTTCTGGAGGAGAAAAGGGAGGGGAAAAAAGGTCCCAGATAATGCCACTGTTTCTCCTCTATAATCTGTCTGTGTAAATGTCACCGAAGGAGGGTAGTGTAGTTCCGGTCACTAGCTCTGCCGTCCTCACCACCCGCTGCATTGCCTTCCTGTCTTCTGCAGTACAACTGCTGAACCACACTGTACAGCATCAAGTCAGGGTAGATGGGGTTATGACACGGTAGTCGGCACGTTCTGAGAAAGTACATCCTTTGTTGTGTTTTCCCCATCTAGTGGAAGATATTTGAGGTCCAGATGAAGAAATCAGCAGAGATGTGGATTTCAAGAAACCTGACACACACCACCCTCTCTGCTTCCTCTCCATCACTGTAGAGGGCAGAGTGTTCAGTTTGTTTAGATCCCCTGAAGTTCATTATAATCTCCTTCGTCTTGAAGGTGTTACAATCCAGGTTATTTTCGTCACACCATCGACGCAGATGCTGGACCTCCCCTCCTGATTCGTCATTGTCTGTTATGTGACCTATGTCAGTCATAAATTTTCTCATGTGACGCAATTCGAGAGATAACCCATCAGAGCTTAAAAAAATAATTTAATAAGCTGATTTTCAGATGCTGCCAAACGTTGCGTTTCCAAAAACCTTGTTCTACTCACTTCCATAGTGTGTGGAAAATAGATTTTGTGGATAATCCAGCAACAAAGCAATTGGCATGACTTTCGCCACTTCCTGTGTAGATGTGGCTTCAGCATTCATGTTTGGTGTTACTTCGATCAGTAAAAGCTTATCTGCCTACATTATGTGTTTTTATTTTGTGCGAGGCTAAATAGTGGTGTAAGAGCCTCTATTTTTAAGGTTTCAGGTCAGTTCTGTAGAAATCAGGGGGATTATTATCATCATCATCTTCATCTTCATCATCATCATCATCATCATCATCATCATCAACACAGGCATGGACACAGAGCATCCAAGTCATGCTTCATGCCCATGGGGCTCTGCTCAGGAATTCTGCTAAAATTCTTGCACCCTTTCTGTATACGTTGAAAAGGGAATTTATAGTTTACCTCAATTTGGGATAGCTTTTTAGCAGCTTTGAGATCAAACGGTTGCTGGTTTGATTCCTGGATCAGCAGGAAGAATGTTTGGTGGTAGTGGAGTGAGCTGCACATTCCCTTCCTCCAGCTTCATGGCTGAAGTGCCCTTGGGCAAGACACCTACTCCCTAACTGCTCTCCAGGCTCCCTGATGTGTATGGCAGCCTAATGCATCGAGTGACTGTGTGCTCACTGTATATACAGTATAAGTTACCTCCATAATTATTGGCATCCCTGGTTTGTGTTTTTTAGCTTATAATGATTTTCAGTTTTTTTCTAAATAATATCGGATCACAATTTAAAAAAAAGAGGAAAATCCAACATTTAATTCAAGTCCATTTGTTGAGTGGTAAAAAAAATCCCACATTAAGAAATAATTCTTGTTCTGCAAATCCTTCATTCATTCATTCCTTTTTTTGAACTGCTTAATCCTAATTAGGATCGCGGGGAGGCTGGCGCCCATCTCAGCTCACTCTGGGCAAGGGCAGAGTACACCCTGGGAAGCACGCCAAGCCATCATTAGGCAGAAACATGCTGACGGCTATGCAGCAACTCTTTACGAAATTCAGCAATGGTTCTTTCACATGACCCTCTCACCAAAGACAGTGAGAGACATGGCCGGCCATGCATAACCCAGTTAGCTGCACTGGGGGGGACCCGTTGAGAGTGGGGCTTGAACCCCCAGCCTTGGGATCAGTGATCCAGCACCTTACCACCAGGCCACCACTGCCCTCCACATCAAATCATGTGTGCCACAATTATTCTGGGTCATTATCTTGCTGAAAGACCCAGTGACGACCCATCTTCAGCATTATTGATTTAAAATGTCCTGGTATTTCAAAGCATTCATGATTTCATGCGCCCTAACAAGGTTCCTGGGGCTTCTGGAAGAGAAACAGGCCACAGCATCATCGATTCACCCTCATACTTCACAGTAGACACAAGGTGCTTTTCTGCATACTCATCTTTTGTGTTCCGGCAGACCCACTTAGAGTGTTTGCTGCCAAAAAACTCTATCTTGGTCTCATCTGACCAAAGCACGCTGTCTTATTTGAAGTCCCAGCACCGCTTAATGAGCTCCAGATGTTTGCATTTATGATTGTGTGTGAGAAAAGGTTTTTTTCCCTGCATGCCTCCCAAACAGCTTGAGGGCATGTGGATGGCATCTGATGGTAGTTTTTGGAGACTGTGTAACCCCATAATGCCACCATTTGTTGTGATTCTTTAACAGTGAGCCATGGAGAACTTTTTATTTCTCTCACCATCCTCCTCACTGTGTGTAGTGGAAAAATATCCATGCGTCCTCGTCCAGGCTTGTTCCACAACCACCGTTCCGGTTGTTTTAAACTTCTTAACGATTCCTCTGGCAGTAGATATGGGGGCAGGTGCAGGCGAGGGGCAATTTTCTTGTAGACATTTCATGACATGTGAAGGTTGACACTTGAGCTGCGCAATAAAACCGGTTTGTTGGTTTAATCTGGTTCTAACATGCGAACAATGTATTGAGATACTCTGAAGCAAAAAACGTTTTTTTACATGCATTTGGAAAACGTCAGATAGGTTAAAAAAAACTTCGGTTATTCCCGCTAATAGAACCGGAAGTAATGCTTTCGTTGAAAAAAAAAAAAAATGCCGACCGCAGAGGTTCCGGCATGTAATCCTGACGTAATGGTGTTTCCGTCCTCTTATCTACAGTCATTCAGTGTGTGGAGAGCCAGGTATAATAAGAGCCATGCCGTGATTGGGCCGTGCGGATGTCACGAAGACTTACAGCTAATAGAATTTGTTTTTATACAGGATAGAAATTCCCGCTAAAAACAAAAGGTTCATGTTGATAAATGCTCAGAAATTTACTGACCTACTGCATCTAGATTTTCATTTAAACATTTATTTTAAAATGAGCAAAAGAGGGAAGTGGTCCCATGAACCTGATCTCCAACAAGGCACATTAACCATACAGGTTTTTTGTTTTTTGCTTAACGCGCCAATAATATCTGTTGACTCTGAAAAAAATGACGTCACATAACTTGAGGACTCAGCATCAGGCTCAAGATGCTCCAAAGCGGTCCAGATTCCAGTAAATTACATTCCACTTCTCTCCAGCATCATGATAATATTAATGTGATTTATATGATAAACGATATTGCATGTTATTGTTGTAAAGTTCTAAAGTTTGATGGACTTTCCTGAACTGTCAGTGTCACTGTAAGTGTTATACGTGCAACATGTGCCCAGCAGGCCTATGGGCATCTCTATGATGGCATTAATATACGTATATACATGTAATGTTAACATGTAGGGGCAGTGGTGGTCGAGTGGTATAGGGCGCTGGATCACTGATCCAAAGGTTGGGGGTTCAAGTCCCACTCTCCACAAGGTTGTCACTGTCCCCCCAGTGCAGCTAACTGGGTTATCAAAGGCAGGCCATGTCTCTCACTGTCTATGGTGAGAGGCATGTAAAAGAACCATTGCTGACTTTCGTAAAGAGTAGGCTGGAAAGTCGTCAGCGTGTTTCTGTCCTTTGTTAAAAAAAAAAGGGTTGTGACAGGATGGGCATCCGACATAAAAACCTCTGCCAAATTAAACGTGCGACTCAGATGATTCACTGTGGCAACTCCCGAATAAAAGGGAAAAAACCGAAAGGAAGACAGAAAGACAGACAGACAGACGGACATGTAATGTGAACATTGTTATATATAAATAGATCAATCTACCGCTCAGAGGGTCACAGGTCTGCAGAGGTCTAGTCATGCGTAATACAGTTCTGCGCATGCGCGGATGATGTTCCACCTTTAATCCCGCTTTAAAAATTTAATATGCATGCATTAATGATTAAAGCAGCACAATATGCTCATAAAAGCAGGAGATGCACTTCTAATGCTTGTTATGTGTATTTAATATGTTTAAATAGCTTATCTTGCTCAATATGCAGTTCTATTTCAGTGTTAATGTTTGTGCCAAAGTTTAAAACATTAAAGTTTCAGAAATAGATTTTTTCTGATGCTTAGATTTTTTATATTAATGACTAAAATCAACGTTTTTAATGTTGGTGATTTCTCTTTTTGAAATAAAGAATAAATACTGTCAGGAACAGGCTCACATTTAATTCAAAATTCTTCTTGCAATATATATCGCAATACATATTGAAATACATGCTAGAACTCACAACATATCGCAATACAAAAAATCTAAGCAATACCCAGCTCTAATTGACACACATCTGCATTACTTGAATGTTGTGTTCCTTTGTCTTTCCCATGTTGAAGAGTGGATAAGTGAAATTGTCTCTGTGTGACGTCATATTTATACCCCAGGAAAACAGGAAGTGATGAATTACTAATTAAATGTTCCTAGATACTCTGATCAGGGACAGTGATGGTCTAGTGGATAGTGCGCAGGATCGCTGCTCCTAAGGTTGGGGGTTCGAGTCCCCACAGGGTTGTCACTGTCCCCCCCAGTGCGGCCAACTGGGTTATCAAAGGCGGGCCATATCTCTCACTGTCTCTGGTGAGAGGTATGTAAAAGAACCATTGCTGACTTTCGTAAAGAGTAGCTGCAAAGTCGTCAGCGTGTTTCTGTCCCTTGCTAAAAAGGGTTGTGACAGGAAGGGCATCCGACGTAAAAAACCTCTGCCAAATCAAATGAGCGAATCAGATGATTCTCTGTGGCGACTCTCGAGAAAGGGAAAAAGCCAAAAAGAAAAGAAGAAAGAAGAGATACTCTAATCAACTTTGTAAACTACTGTAGAAATGACAGAAATACTTTGATTACATTTATTTCTTAGGAATTGTTAGAGGTGCCAATAATTCTGGAATAAGTAATTTTCTAAAAAAAATACTTTTTTTCTTTATCAGGGATTTTTTCCCCTTAAAACTTAATTGAATTGAAAGTTGCATTTTTCTACAATATGGTGGTCTAGTGGTATAGGGTGCTGGATCACTGATCCTAAGGTTGGGGGTTCGAGTCCCACTCTCCATCAAGTTGTCACTGTCCCCCCCCCCCAGTGCAGCGAACTGGGTTATCAAAGGCGGGCCATGTCTCTCACTGTCTGTGGTGAGAGGCATGTAAAAGAACCATTGCTGACTTTCGTAAAGAGTAGCTGCAAAGTCGTCAGCGTGTTTCTGTCCCTTGCTAAAAAAAAGGGTTGTGACAGGAGGGGCATCCGACGTAAAAACCTCTGCCAAATCAAACGTGCGAATGAGATGATTCACTGTGGCGACTCCCGAGTTAAAAAAAAAAAAAAAAAAAAAAAAGGGAAAAAGCCGAAAGGAAGACAGACAGACAGACAGAGTAGCTTCTGCAATAATAATAAATTTATTTTAAGGTTTTTTATTCTTCTTAAGCAGGGGTGGCAATGATTATGGAGGGCAAAGTATCTGTGTGTGGTCACTTTGGATGGGTTAAATGCATTTGGAAAATTTCCCTTACGAGATTATTACAGTATATCAAAATAATAATTAAAAAAAAACAATTGCCTGTTTACTGACTTATTGTAAGTGTGCAGTGTGATACACCTTGTATAGTTTAAAGTAAAGGTCATATTTCTTTCACATTGTTAGCCTCTGGTCTCACCTGCTGGTCCTGCAGTTTTACCCCAACCACGCGGAAGGTGTTATTAGCAGTGTTGTGGTAGATGTTGATGCGACTGAAGCCCTGCTGGCCTGGTTTGATGGGCACCCATTTCTTGCTAGTGTCATCATAGATCATCACAGAGGCCCGGGCCTGACAAATGCTCTGTTCGCTGTCAGAGAAAAGAGAAGTGAGAAAGATTACAAACTTATTACAGGTCAAAATTTTAAAGGTCACATCACGACGTAATATGTTTAATCTGCAGCCATGCATCCATCCATTTGATGAACTGTTGAATCCAACTAGGGTCGCAGGGAGGCTAGAGCCTATTTCGGCTGACTCTGGGCAAAGACAGGGGTACACCCTGAACAGCTTGCCAGAGCAATGCGCGCACACACACACACACACACACACACACACACACACACACACACACACACACACACACACACACATACACACATACACGTACCCAAAGGTACTCCGTATTTTTCAAATACCATGACAGTGTCAGTACTTTTTATTTTTTTGTAGTCACTCTGAAGGAGGAGTTGTTACATTGAGCAGCATAAACAAGTATGCAATCCATGTGTGCAAACGATGGGGGGGGGAAAAAAATCCGAATTTATACCTCTAATATGGCATTGTATTGATAGTAATTACAGCGGTGTATGACACCTATCAAGGGGCGTTCCAGTTATGTATGCTAATTACACAGTAACACATAGAAAAACTATGAAGAAAATGAAAACTGTAGCAGCTGTGCTGATGGATTAATAACCAGCTGTGGTTAAATTAGATCCAAGCATTTCTCGATTGTTTTAAATAGCTCTCTTTTGTCCATATGCTGACACAGCACTGAATTAGCAGGCAGGGAACAGGAAGGTGTTTAACACAAAGCAAAACTTAGCCAGTTTTCATACTTTTCACTTCAGTATGGGCTTCAGCTGTGATTAAGTTAAAGACCTGTCATATTAACAGAACATAGACATCATGAAGATTTATTAGGAAGTACACTGTGCCAAGGAGGTCCTCAAAAGCTGTGTCACATGATACCAATCACGATCCTGATTTAAGATGATTCTATACTGATGTAAAATTTAAGCAGTTCTTCTCAAATAGTGGGGCACACTATGATGCCAGGGTGGGCGTGGTGTGATTCCCTGGGGAACATGCTTTTCTGGAATAGTGGACAAGAATTAAGTGTAATTGCACCTCCACTCCAGTAGTTGGCAGTGGCCCTCTCATTGTCACGCTATGGTGCAGTGGTGTTTTGCACAAGCAAACGATATGAAGTGCAGTGCACGAAGTGCACGAAGAGAAACGTGGAGAGAGAGATGGAGATATTAAGACATAAGTAAGTTTAATGAGTTTAAATCAGGATGCATTTTTTTTTCAGGCACATTGGTGCACTTTAAATCTTTTCTATTACAGATTAATAAACAATATTAACGAAGCTTTTCTTTATTGCAAGTTGAACTATATTTCTTTCTTTTTTGTTTTTAATGTTAATAAAGATACAATATTATGCAGAGGTGTACTAAGAACAATTTTACAGACAAATAATACTATTTATAGTCGCTCACGGAGTGGGTGTGGTGGTGGGTGGTGGGTGGGGGGGGGGGTGAAATCATTTTTTCATCCTAGAGGGGGCACCACAGAAAATAACTGCGAATCACTGCATTAAAGGAACATGAAGAACATTGGAAAGCATTGGTATACATTATAGGATTCTGAAAAAAAAAAACTTTAAGTTAGAGTAAAATATTTGGGGAGTGTTAAAAACTTTTGGTCTTTTCCGTGTTCAGAGAACATCAGGGAACTAGAAAGGGGGAAAAAACAGACACAGGTGGAACAAAATCAGATGAAAAATTCGACTAATGTCAGAATAACATCGGAATATGATTGGCTCAATTCGGGATTACGTGAGTGCACCTTTAGACTAATGTTTCTGAGGAAAGGAATCAGAGGCTTTAATAGAATTATTAATGTTTAATTGTAAAACTAAATTCACAAGTTCACTTTATCTTATTGCAAAACAGGCAGATTAGATTTTATTTTTCGATATTATATAATGTCAAGCAAAATGCTAAATGTTACCTCAACTTCATTTAAAAAATATGTTTCTAAATTATCTACACTACACCATAAAAGATCAGAATATAATATGCAAGTATTTCCAGATTTGCAGTGCCAATTTACATTACGGTATGTCTGAACTCTGAATATTTTTATAACTCCAAAAAGAATCCACAAGTACCACACCCATCTCCATTAGAGCTAATTATAGCCCTTATCCTTTACAGTGACTTTGGCATGACTGGCTTTGATTCACAAAACCAGTAAAATAAACATAAGACATTCTGTATTTTTTTTTGTTTGCGTTTTTTTTTTTTTTTTTAATCAGAAACCTGCTGGAAACATATGGACATTCTACACATCTGTATTGCTTAAAATGTAAGAAAAACTTGGCTAGAAAATTACACTGATCAGTAAATTACAATATTAATACTTAAATTTTACTGCTGTAGAGACTACAAGAACAATAATCTCTGTCTATTGGCTAGACTACTTTTGAATAAATACACAAGTATAGAGACAGGAAATGCATGAAAGTGCACAGGAAACTGATTGAGAATGTGAAAGTGTTAGCTTTTTAGGTTCAAAAATGAATGCAATTACATCACAATATTCATACCTAGTGCACCACAGGAAAAAATAGCAGGGGTGCAACTTTTTACTCATCTCTAAATTGAGTGTGAATTGCACTCCCTTCAATTACACCCCTTAAATTTGTGAGAAGCTCATCTTTGTTTTTTGTACCTGCGACACAAGCTTTTCTACTCTGTTTAGTTTCATGAAATGTTTTGCATTTCATGTTGTGCATTTTGTTTTTATTTCCCGCTTGCTAGTAATCAGTGGTCACACAGATGATCTTGGCGATGGGTATTCAGATCAAACTGTGTCTGTCTTTGCGCAATCAGCTTCAGGGATTGTCGGGAGTTCACATGCATGGCTTATTATTGTCTATTGCTGATCCCGGAGTTTATCACCCTCAGAAGACTTTGGCACATGCTAAAGAAGATTTTATGGCATGATTTGATTGAATAGTCATCAAAACATGATCTCAGTGGAAGATTGGATGGACACAAATAGAATATTAAAACTGTGTCCCTGAATGGGCAACATTTTGCGCAATGTTAAGGAACTATTCTGGATTTCAGAAATTTTTATGGATTTAATGCATTTAATGAATTCCTGGATTTTGATCATGATCTGCTCCAAACTGTTGCGGGTTCTTGCTGGACTGTACCCAATTCCTCCACTAAGACTGGTGAAATTCAGTTTGGTAGATTGTGCATAATCCTCCTAATAGACTGTCTGTCTTCCTTTCGGCTTTTTCCCTTTTTACTCGGGAGTTGCCACAGCGAATCATCTGATTCGCACGTTTTGATTTGGCAGAGGTTTTTACGTCGGATGCCCTTCCTGTCACAACCCTTTTTTTTAGCAAGGGACAGAAACACGCTGACGGCTTTGCAGCTACTCTTTACGAAAGTCAGCAATGGTTCTTTTACATGCCTCTCACCATAGACAGTGAGAGACATGGCCCGCCTTTGATAACCCAAGACAGACTCTTAATAGACAAACAAGCAAACATTTGCTGTTGAATACATAACATTCTCCCACCAAGCAGCAGAGATAATTAGTGCAACTCGCTATGTTGTCACATTGCACATACGGCTGTCAAAGAAAGTCATGGCAAAAGTGGGCATAATAAAAACTAAGTAATGAAACACATACACAGACGCACACATTTTAACAAGCACCAGTCAACAAAAGGCTTTCTCACCTCTTTTGCTTACTGATAAAAAGTTACATTTATTGATTTCCCCAACAGACGCTTCACCAGCTACTCTGTTCATAATTAGCACTGTCAATGATTAGCATGTCAACAAATAGCCATGTATAAAAAAATAAAATGTCCATTGTACTCTAACACATTTTTTCTTTAACATCCAAAAGGATTCATCCATTCCTTTCCACTAATGCCTCTCAGATTGATGTTTAGTCTCTTGACATCTCAAGGATACATTACTGCAACTCCAGCAGATAATCCAGAATTAAGCTTTTTAACATTCCCAAATTCTCCCACACCACTCTTCTGCTACTCTTTCTCTACTGGCTTCCTGTAGCTGCTCGCTTTAGATTCAAAACACTAATGTATATAACGCCTATAACGCCAAAAATCTACCTGTACCCTCCTACCTCAAAACATTCAAACTCCACACCGAACCGCATTCTCACTGATCCTCTAGCAATGCTTAGATTGGTCCCTCCTTCTACCAAGGGAAAATGCATTTAAACTCCTCTCAGCTCTGGCTCCAATGTGGTGGAATGAACTTGTTCTCAATGTCCGAACAGCTGAGTCACTGGTCGTCTTTTAAATAATGGCTGAAATGATAATTTTGTGCAAGTACTTCTATTAGCAGTATTTTTCACACACAAAAAGAAAACAAACAAATGAACAAAAACACACAACACTTACTACATTTTGACTTATCGTATACTTAGTCTATGTCCTAGTCAACCAGTTTGAGAATGTATTAACTGATGGTGACTTGAAAACACTTCTGTAAGTCACTACAGATAAAAGCATTTGCTAAATGCTGTAAATGTAAGTATACATTGCTTCTCAGTATGATCTCACTGCTAAGACAAAGGAAGGTTATTCATTCATTCATTCATTCATTCATTCATTCAGTCATTCTCTAAGATGCTTAATTCTAATTAGGGTTGCAGAGAGGCTATCGCTCATCTAATCTGACTCTGGGCAAGAGCGTGGAACATCCTGCACAGCCTAACGCAGGGCAACACCTACAGACAACCATTTCACACTCACATCTCGGGACCATTTTGAACAGCCAGTTAGGCTACTGTGCATATTTTTAGACTATGTCAAGAAACAGAAATACCTGGAGGAAACCCATACAAACATGGAGAAACCATGAAAACTCTACACAGAAACCCCCAAGCTTCGAATCAAACCCATGCTTTCTGAGGTACACATGCTAACCACTGCAACACTGTGCAGTCTGCAAAGGCAAGTTGTGAAGTATTCTTTAAATCCAGGGGTGCCGATAGTTGTGGCATGTGTCAAAAAAAAAAAAAAATCACCAGCCGGGATAGTCCTTTGGGACTGACGGAGGCCTACAACAATATGTGAGCCACTTCACCGAAAGTAGGCATTTGGGTCTAAAAATGAAAAATGAGATATTTACACAATCAGATAGAGGAGGCCCAAAGCTGCAAAATACAGCAAAAGGTTTGTCAATACCTTTAAAACTGAGCGAGCGATGTCATTTCTTGTGTCAGCATTCAACTAAAAATTTCAAAAGACGTTTTAGATAAAAATGAGCACAAAGATTGCACTTCTTCCAAGATCATTAGTCCTAGCAACCAAACATTTTTATACACTTCAGCCATATAAACTTTTAGAAAACATGTCTAGGAAGAGTTTTAGGAAGAGATGATAAACTAAATCATCCTCGTTTTAATCTGACAGGCACTTTTTAAACCCACCAGTCACCGTGTTAAGCCCCAAAAATTAAATTTGTTTTCATTTCTGTTTATTCCAATAAGATCAGTATGTATCTTTTTGACCATTATATAAAGGTTCAAATGCCTTCAAATGATACTGATTGAAAAAAAAACACTATCACGTTCAAACAATCACACTGAAATGAAGAAAACTATATATAAGAAAACCATATAACAAAACTCTCTGATCTCTTTATACAAGTAAGCGTCATCAACTCTGCCCTCAGCATTATCATCTTCATCTTTATCCTGCTCAGCAGATAAAATCACATCTTCTTCACAAACACCAGTCATCACACTTTTATTAACAGATGCCTCTTCTTCATCAACATCAAAATCAAAATCTTCATCAACACAGCTGGCATCATCATCATCAGTTTGTTTATATGTAAAAGGTATGAAACATGTAAGTATTTTTCAGGCCTTGACCAATTTTCGTACAAAACTAAACAACCCACGATCCAGCATGTCCAGACAAGATTACACACAAATCAAATGATCAAAAAAATTCCATAATCGAATTTTGCATGCAGCGAAAAATTCCAATACTGTACTCATACAATACTCATATTAAGTTTCTAAAGTACATAATACTGAGCATATGGGATTTTCTTTGACTGAATTGCAATGGAATCATGTCTTTCTTAATATCGCAGCAGTCCTGAGGTATCTCTCACACACACACACACACACACACACACACACACACACACACACACACACACACACACACACACACACAGAGACACAGACAGACTGAAAGCAGTGGGTGACTGTTCATTTGTGCATCTATCGGACCATTTGTACTCATTTGCCCCACTCACTTCATATATTTTCTTCCATTCAAATTTCACTAGTTCATCTGGATGCTTCTCATTTAACCGTTTGCACACTGTGTGTGTGTGTGTGTGTGTGTGTGTGTGTGTGTGTGTGTGTGTGTATGAGAAAGAGAGAGAGAGAGAGAAATAATCTTCTTCAAAGCCGAATTCTATCGTTGAATTTAACATCTATACTAATGCTGCTAGACATCACAGATGACATTTCACTCTCCTTTTCCAGAAATTATGTGTATTCACAAGATTATAAATAAACTTACTCACTGTTATTGAAGAGAAAGTCGTAGATAAGTTCCGCATGGGGTATACTAGGGTCAGGACGTAAACCAGAAGTTAATGTGTGACGGGCACTGCGCATGTGCAAGCCCGAGCTGACCAATCAGTGTGCTCGTTTCAGATCTTCCTGAGCAACTAGCCTGCATCGTTTACGTGCATATCGTCTTTATAACCTTTATTTTATTCACTGAAACGACATTTTAATATCAAAACAGTATCCAAAATGGAGAGACGACTTCACGACCGTTCTTCTGGTGTATGGATTATAGTGTGTCTGTAACAAACTCGGTGAATAATTGCAACGAAAACCAGTAAGTTTGCTACTGTTTTTATCTAGTTTTATGAGGGTACTCATCAGAAAAATGGAAATAAAATACATTTTTAGTGAGTTTTAGTCAATTTCACTTAAGCAAGTGATAGTTGAATACTTGTTTTAATAGTTTATGCAAAAATTTGAATTTCGATAAAAAATGACCATTTTTACTTTTTTGGCCATTTTCTCGAAAGTAGTCTGTGCGACAAGTGCCTACATTCGGTGAAGCGCCTCACATATATTAGAATAAATTAAAAAAGTCAGTAATTTGACTATATTTTTATTTGGTACCAAAGAATATGTTTTTCTACACAGCATATTGACCTTGAAGCTTCAAAGTGTCTGATGGGTGACCAACAGAAAGGAAGCATTGTGATTCCAAAGCCAACAGTCTGAAACTCATGAAATCCTGCAGCACTCCATTAATGCTTTCAGGTCTTACACTTGCTCATGACTTCACCTCAGGCCTTCCAGTTATCGTTACATTAGCTGAGTGCTCTGCTGTGAACATGTAGGATGTAGTCTGGCCTGCAAGCAATTCTCTTGTGTTGTTCTTATCAGTGAAGGTTTCTGGATAAAAGAAAGCTGCTATCATACAGAAGGTTAGTAAAAGAAAATCTGATACCAAATCCAAATGTTTGGTTAGTGTTAGTAATTTCAGAGCTGGTTATGGGTATATATGTATATGGTATAGATGAGAAAATATAAGCAGAAGGTACTGAAGCTCTGGTAAAAACAGTGTTTAAGGTTCACTAAGTGTAAGATGCATTTTATCAAAAGTGAAAAGTCAAAGATAAAATGATGGATTAAAAGTAAAATACCGTAGATGGAGGCACTGTGGAAAAGCCGCGCAACTGATAGCTATCTCCCCTAATTGGTGTCCAGGCGTGGTGTTAGAAGAGTAACGTGATGGCACTGAAGGAAACAAATAAGTATTCCCAGTGTTTCCTGACTAGAGTCCGGAGCAGGAAAGTTGGAGGGGTGGTTAGCACATCTGCCTCACTGTAAGAAGGTCCTAAGCTTGGACACGTTCATGTGGCGTTTGCATATTGTCTCTGTGTTTGTGTGTGTTTTCTCTGAGTTCTCCATTTACTCCGACAGTCAAAAAGACACATTAGGCTAATTGGCTGTTCCAAATTGCCCCCGTGTGTGTGTGTGTGTGTGTGTGTGTGTGTGTGTGTGTGTCCTGCAATGGTCTGACAAGCTGTTCAGCGTTCAGAGTGTCAGCTAAGAGTCTCAGCCTACCTGTGAACATAATAGGATAAACGACCCTAATAGGGCCCTAATAGAATTCAGCATATAAGTGAGATGATTGAGTGATATTTGATTAATGTTGTTTGATTAATGCTGTTCTCAACAAAACATTGTCTGCCTACCTGAGTTAGAGTGTGTGTTTTTCATTCTGTGCAAGTTTGGGTGATGGAGAATGAGCCTCTATTTTTTGGGTTCGAGTTTATACATATATATATATATACACACACATACACACTCACTATCTGAGTAACAACGTACACGATTACAACCAGCCGTACTTACGACCACATCTAGCAGATGCCTATTATGAGTTCACTGTATATGTCCGGCAGCGCAGCGAGTAAGATATTTGTGGCAGCACAGTATCTCAGCATCTCACACTTACTGCATTCTACCACGACACTCAGTGACTAGATACCATCACAGTAACATCTCTTTTACAGTACAATTTTACATTCATTTACTGTACACTGTTACCATGGCCCCCAAGAGGAAGTCCGAATCATTAGATGGCAATTCTACCAAGAAAGCAAGAAGGGCACTGTCAGTGAAGAAGATGAAAGTGACAGAGCAGTATGAAGGATGAAAAAAAGTAATTTCCATTGCTCGAGATCTCCATCTCTCCCACTCCACGGTGTCTACAATTTTGAAAGACAAGGACCGCATTAAGGAAGCAGTGAAAGCAGCAGCCCCAATTGAGTCAACAATAATCACAAGACAGCGTGAAGGATCGATTGCAGAAATGGAAAAGTTGCTATACACAGGGTTATAGATAATCGGCAAAGAAATGTGAAAGTGATGTTGCGAGCAGTGCAAAGTAAGGCTACAAGTTTATTTCACATGTTGAAAGAACGTGCAGGTGAAGATTACACTTCACATGACTTCATAGTAAGTGCTTGATGGTTTCGGTTTCGTTGTGTTAAATATCTGACTTACAACCAGTTCGTCGGAACCGATCTAGTGACTGTAATATACATCTCAAATTATCATCATCTTGAACTTGTTCCAGGGTCAGTAGTCTAAGTAGAGAGGTCCAGATGTCCATCTGCTCAGCGACTTCCTCCAGCTTTTCCAGGGGCATGCTGCAGGGTTTTCAGACCAGCCAAGAGACACTGTGTCTCTTACCAGGTGTGTGTTTTATAGTGGGCAGAGCAGCTTTAAACCACTCATCAGTGATTGGGCACACACCTGACTTAAATTGTTTGGTTGTAACGATTGGTTTCAATGGCTCTTTAAGTCTCCTTAGACAGAGGGTTCAGTTACTTATTCCTCCCCCTTGTCATTGTTTGCATGCTATCCTCATTAAACTATGAAAACCTATAAATGTTTGGGTGGTTTTAGTTAAAACAGACACTGTTTTTTCATCTGTGTGATTTTGACAAAGATCAGATCACATTTGATGGTGATTTTATGCAGAAATGTGAGAAATTCCAAAAGGTTCGGAAACTTTTTCATAGCACTGGACTTGAACTCCTCAACTTGGGGCAGGACCTCATTCCAGACCCAGAGGGTACATTCCACCCTTTTCAGTTCAGTTCATTTTCTGTAACCGCTTAATTCTAATTAGGGTCGCAGGGAGGCTGGCACCCATCCCAGCCAACTTCGGGCGAGGGCAGAGTACACCCTGGACAGCTCGTCAGGCCATTGCAGGGCGGAAACACGCCGACGGCTTTGCAGCCTACTCTTGTCGAAAGTCAGCAATGGTTCTTTTACATGCCTCACACCATAGACAGTGGGAGACATGGGCGGCCTTTGATAACCCAGTTCGCTGCACGGGGGGTGGGGGGTGGGGGGGCAGTGATAACCTTGTGGAGAGTGGGACTCGAACCCCCAACCTCTGGATCAGCGATCCAGTGCCCGATACCACTAGACTACCACTGCCCCGCACCCTTTTCCGGATGAGAACTATGGCCTCGAACATGGAGGTGCTGATCCTCATCCCAACCACTTCGCACTCAGCTGTGAATTGCTCCAATGAGAGCTGGAGGTCCCAGATTGACGAAGCCATAAGGATAACAATATGTTTAAAAAGCTGCACCTTGTAATTATATTTATTTATATTTATTATATAATAATTATCAGCGGAACAGTTGACAAAGCACAATATATATGCACACACACGCACACGCACACACACACACACACACACACACACACACACACACACACACGTGTTTTTTGATTGTTTATTGCTGGTCATCATTCAAGTCACCAATGCGTAATAGTCAGTCCGAATCAACTTGGCGATGCAGCAGCCTTATTGTGTTTCCTGTGGCACCTAATCAGATCATCCATCAAAATAATGTTCCACTCGGGGGTTCAGCAAAAAATCAACTATCCCATATTAATAAAATACAAACTTAATTCATGAATACTGTACTATGAATACATAATAAATTACTCCATAATATTTCATCACATGAAAAAACATTCAATTCAGTCTATTCATTTCTCTGTGCCCATCGTTTTATTTGATGACCTAAATGTTACTTACAGTAACAGAACGAAGGAGAGCAAACACTTGGATCATCACTTCCTGTGAACAGCTCAGCAGAACTGCATTGACGAAGAATGCAAACATGGACCACAATATGCACTCTACATCAAAAATTCATGAAAAATTCCCAAAAGAATATAACTTCCCCTCAGAGTAAATAAAAGGATACCATACCCATTAAACTAAAAAAAAGAACAAACAAAACAAGACAGTCAATTCTGGAATTAAAAAAGAAAGATGGATAGGAAAGATAAAAAGCATAAGTTCCCTGTTATTATGCAGCAGGGAATCAGAAGGTTTATGGTAGGGTTATATAAGGGAATGCGAGAGATTTTTTAGCTTGTAGGCCAGTAATTATCTGGGGAGGGGAGCTAAATCTCTGGTCTTCTGTCAGAGAAGAACACAGAGCTCAGTGAGAAGATGGATTGCATTTCCTGAAAGATCATTAACTCCTTCCAGTGTGCACTTTAAATAATGCAGGACCTAAGCAGCATTCCACAAAGTGAAACGTATACAAATACACACACACACACACACACATTCATACACACACACACACACACACACACACACACACACACACACACACACACACACAAACACACACACACACACGCCAGCAAATTGAAAAGCTATTCTAACATGAGATATTGTGAGATATATGAAAACATGCGAGATGCATCTGGAGATGGGGGTTGGGGGTATAAGCATCTTCAAAAGCCGTCCTGGAATGTATGTACATTTATCATGGAACTGGTACTGAAATGTGTGACACTGACCTGTTACATTTTCTGCATATTTAGCCAAATTTTTTTTCAAATTTATTAATGTATGAGACCAATATGCAGTAAAGCTTGGTAGATCCTCTTTATTCTTCTTTTCCTTTCAGCTGTTCCATTCAGGGGTCGCCACAGCGAATCATCTGCCTCCATCTCACCCTATCCTCTGCATCTTCTCTTACACCAACCACCTTCATGTCCTCCTTAACCACATCCATAAATCTTCTCTTTGGTCTTCCTCTAGGCCTTCTGCCTGGTTGTTCCAACCTCAGCATCCTACGACTTCCAGCTCTGACTCCTGTTTTTTCCTCAGTGCTACTGTTTCTAAACCATACAACATCGCTGGCCTCAACACCGTCTTGTACACTTTTCCTTTCATTTTTACCGATACCCTTCATTCACACATCACACTGGACACTTTTCTCCAACTATTCCAGCCTGCCTACACACGCTTCTGCACCCCTTTTCCACACTCTGCATTGCTCTGGATTATTGAGCCTAAGTACTTAAAATCCTCCACCATCTTTATCACTGCTCCCTGTAACCTCACCGTTCCTCTTGAGTCCTTCTCATTCATACACATGCATTGTCTTACTGAGGCTAACCTTCATTCCTCTCCTTTCCAGGGCACACCTCCACCTCTCTAGATTTTCCTCCACTTGTTCCCTGCTGTCACTACAGATCACAATGTCATCTACAAACATCTAGTCCAGGGAGATTCTTGTCTAACCTTGTCTGTCAGCCTGTCCATCACCATAGCAAACAATAAGGGGTTCAGAGACGATCCTCGATGCAGTCCCACCTCCAACTTGAACTCTTCTGTCACGCCGAAAGCACACCTCACCACTGTCTTACATCTCTCATACATGCCCTGCACCACTCTAACATACTTCTTTGCCATGCCAGACTTCCCCTTGCAATACCACAGTTCCTCTCTCGGCACCCTGTCATATGCTTTCTCCAGACCCACAAAGGCACAATGCAGATCCCTCTGACCTTCTCTGTACTTCTCTATTAACATCCTCAAAGCAACCACTGCATATGTGGTGGTCTTTCTTGGCATGAAACCAAACTGTTGTTCACAAATGCTGACCTTTGCCCTTAGTCTTGCTTCCACTATTCTTTCCCATAACTTCATTGTATGGCTCATCAACTTTATCCCTCTGTAGTTGCCACAACTCTACATGTCTCCTTTGTTCTTAAAAATGGGCACCAGCACACTTCTCCATTCCGCCGGCATCGTCTCACTCTCTAAGACCTTGTTGAATATTCTTATCAGAAAATCTACTCCTACCTCTCCTAGACACTTCCATGCCTCCACAGGTATGTCATCATAACCAACTGCCTTTCCACTCTTCAATGCCCTCCTCACTTCACCCTTACTAATCTTTGCTACTTCCTGGTCCTCAACGGTCACCTCTTCTACTCTTTTTTCTTTCTCATTTTCCTCATTCATCAGCTCTTCAAAATACTACTGTATTTCCATCTTCCCTGCACACTTCTGTCATCAGTTAATACATTTAACTCTCTGTCCTTAATCACTCTAACTTGCTGCACGCCCTTGCCATCTCTATTTCTCTGCTGTGCCAACCTGTATAAATTATTTTCCCCCTCCTTACTGTCCAACCTAGTATAGAAGTCATCATACGCCCTCTTTGTGGCCTTTGACACCACTACCTTTGCCTTATGCTGCATCTCCCTGTACTCGTGCTTACTCTTTTCAGTCCTCTCAATGTCCCACTTCTTTTTAGCTAACCGCTTCCTTTGTACACACCCCTGCACTTCCTCATTCCACCACCAAGTCACCGTATCTACTTTCCTTCCAGAGGACACACCAAGTACTCTCCTACCTGTCTCCCTGATCACATTAGCAGTAGTTGACCAGTCATCTGGAAGCACTTCCTGACCACCCAATGCCTGTTTCAACTCCTCCATGAAAACAACACGACACTCTTCTTTTTTCAATTTCCACTGCTTTGTCTTCTGTTCTGCATTTGCCTTCTTCACCTTCCTCACCATCAGCGTCATCCTGCACACCACCATCATATGGTGTCTGGCAACATTCTCACCCACTATTACTTTGCAGTCACTGACTTTCTTCAAATTACATCATCTACACAAGATGTAGTCTACCTGTGTGCTCCTACCTCTGCTTTTATAAGTCACCCTATGCTCCTGTCTCTTCTGGAAGAAAGTATTCACCACAGCCATTTCCATCCTTTTTGCAAAATCTATCAACATCTGTCCTTCTGTGTTCCTGTCCTGGATACCAAACCAGCCCATCACTTCTTCGTCCCCTCTGTTGCCTGCACCAACATGGGGGTACTCTGCATCACTTCATCTAACTCACTCCAGAATCTCGCTTTCTCTTCTCGCTCACATCCTGCCTGTGGGGCATAAGCACTAACAACACTGAACATCACGCCTTCAATTTCTAACTTGAGACTCATCACTCTGTCTGACACTCTTTTCACTTCTAGAACATTCCTGACAAACCCCTCCTTCAAGATGACTCCTACTCCATTTCATTTCCCATCCACACCATGAAAAAACAGCTTAAACCCTGCTCCTAAGCTTCTAACCTTGCTACCTTTCCACCTGGTCTCCTGAGCACATAGTATGTTCACATTCCTCCTCTGCATCATGTCAGTCAGCTCTATCTTTTCCTGTCATATTTCCCACATTCAAAGTCCCTACTCTCATTCCTAGACACAGGCCTTTCCTGTTCTCTTTCTGACACACTTCCCGCCTCTCCTTCTTCGACCAATAGTAGTCTCGTTTCCACCATCACCCTGTTGGTTAACAGCACTGATGGCGGTCGTTGTTAACTCGGGCCTCGACTCGGGCCTTGACCGATCCGGTTTGGAAGTCATACTGGTGATTTGCATGGAGAATTTGTCAGAGGTTTTATGTTGGATGCCCTTCCTGACACAACCCTCTGCATTTATACGGGCTTGGGACCGGCGTGAGAAAGAACACTGGCTTGTGCCTCCCTCCTCACGGCTGCATTGCAGTAAAGCCTGGTAGATGCAGGATAATATTCCTTGGAGAAGCAGCATCATCAAATTATTATTTGAACGACTCAAAAAGTCAGTAACATGAACGGAATACACAGCCTTCTCATTCATTCATTTTCTGAACTGCATCATCTTAATCATGGTCGCAGGGAGGCTGGCGCCTGTCTCAGCCGACTCTGGGCAAAGGCGGGGTACACCCTGTACAGCTTGCCAGGCCATCACAAGGCTGAATAGCCTTCTACTCACAAATAATTGCTTTTCGATAATTAACCGTTAATAACTAACTGGAGTTAGATTATGTTTATTTATTCTGTGTGGGTCTGAGCCTCTATATTTAGGGTTTCAATTTTGTTATGACTATTGTCATGCAAGTCATTGATACATAACAGCTAATCAGTATCAAAGTGTGAATAAGATCTCTAAGGGCAATCTCAAGATACTGTATGATGTACTCAAGAAAGTCTTACGAGAGGTTTCAGTGGTCGTGACCTTTTACCTGTGAGTGGAATTCTAATCAGTTTACTCCTCAGTTGGAGTGACCTTTTATATAAAGTTTGAAGAAAATTCTGTTCAGTGTTCTTGAGATATCGTGTTCACAGGAATGGGATACAGTACATGAGGCTGCAGTGACTTTGACCTCTGACCCATGACGTCAAATTTTATCACTTTATCCTTGAGTCCTGGTGGGCATTTGGGCAAAATTAAAGAAAATCCCTAAGTGTTACTGAGATAACGGTTTCACAAAAATAGCTGGATGGATGGACAACCCAAAACTATAATGCCTTGGCACTGGCTACATATAACAAAGCAACATTAATGAATGAAATGTATAATTCAATAAGAAACTGAGTAACACAAACAGAAAACATCATCATAACAATTAAGTGTTTCAGAAAAAGAGATAAAACCTGAAAAATCTAAAATAAAAAAAGCCAATTAAAATGCAGGAGACGTCACAATGTTTTTCTATGAAACTCAGCTCACTCACTCATTGACTGTACTGCTTAATCCTACTAGGGTTACAGGAAGGCCTGCGCCTATATTAGCCCACATGAGACGCAGACAGGATACACCCTGAACACCTTCTCAGACCATTGCAGGTCCACCACACACACACACACACACACACACACTTAGTGGAAGTCATAAATCAAATCATTATCTCGAACCAAAATAATCACGTGCTCACAGGTCAGTAGCATGCACACAGTGTTTGCACACAGATGCCCTTGTTTGATCTCAGCCAAATTACAGGTAAACATATCGATTGAAAAATTAACATTAAGATATGATATGGATGCGTGTATGTGGGGAAATAAACATTATAAGAGTAGGTAAGCCCTTGACCAGTCGCGGTTCACCGCTCGAGCTCCCGCATACTCTCGGATTGGCGACAAACCCGGAAGTAACTGGCACGTGATTCAAATTTAGCCAATGGCTGAGAGCTTTTGTTTCTCCCTCCTGCTGATTGGTTGCAGATGATGTGTACACCTCTTTTTTCTCTCCTTCGCACACATGTCATCAATGTGACAGACCTATGATGTCACTCAAATATCCTGCATCTCCTTTAGCTTCTAATAAGGCGCCTAAGTGTTTTATTTATTCATAAATGTTATCACAGTACAAAATTAAGAAGTTTTTAAATAATAATTTACTACATTTTACTGCATTATTACTGTATTAATGAATAAGACTGTCTACCCTATAGAATGTGTTTAACAAGCATATTTTAGCGCATGTAATATCACACATAGTTTTAAAACTGCATCAATAACTCGCGGATTTTCTTGAGCCGTGGGAAACGCTGGAACCAAACCATTGCGAAAAACGGGGCCTACTGTATTAATGTTTTATATCACTTGATAACTATTTTAGTGCTAAACGGCAAACGCTAGCAATTTCAAGATCTTCTTAAAATGTATACCAAATGAATGTTTACTGTTTATTCTTCCACACAAAATTGTTTTGGAATTTCTATCGGGTGTATGTTCAGCATCATGTTTACATTTTTATTTGTATCATGCTATATTTCTTTTCTTTTTTTTTTACCATGAAAAAACCCTGAAACAGGTGCTGATTTGATTTAATTAGATTACCCACCTACTTTTCAGATGCATTTTATATATATTTTTCAATTCAGCAAAAAAAAAAAAAAAAAAAAGTTTTGTCCTTTTTAATTTATTTGTTAAATTTGTTTCTTCTTTGAGTTTACAGAAAGGTGCTATATTGTGATGTAAAAAAATTTGAAGTTTCAAATGAAGTTTTGGTTGCATCGCAGATCCCTAACTGAAGATTAAACATGTTGGCAGCTTGAAAACATCTGGTTGACATTTTTATTAGCAAAATGTTGGTTTTATTTTAAGGTCTATAATTATGGTTTTAATCACAAATTATGTAATAAAGATGAAATAATTTTTCAAGTACTGGCAGCATATTATTAAAAAATTTACTCACTCATTTGCCAAACCACTTGATCCTACTAGGGTCATGGAGAGGCTGGTGCCTATCTCAACCAACACTGGTCAAAGTACACCCTGAACAGCTCGCCAACACACACACACACACCTTAGTCGGATCACCAGGAGAGTGGTGGTCTCATGAGCACACCGTGAACACCTCACCTCACGCTCAATACACATACAACTATTCACATTCACATTATCATCTGGGACAATCCAGAACAGCCAATCAGTAACCTGCATGCCGTTATATTGTGGGAGAAATCCAGAGTACCCAGAGGAAACCACTGCAAACATGGGGAGAACATTTATCTATCTAGTGTGTGAGTCATAGGACGACCTTTGGCGACCCGCCATGAAGGATAACACCCTGGTTATCATCTTCATGGAGGTTTTCTTGGCAGGATTAGTGCAGTGGTTTGCCATTGCCTTCTGCATGATGCGAACCTACAGGCAATTTAGAACAGCCAATTAACCTACTGTGCATGTCTTTGGATTGTGGGAGGAAACCGGAGCACCCGGAGGAAACCCACGCAAGCACGGGGAGAACATGCAAGCTCCACACAGAAATGCACAGGCCGGGAATCGAACCCAGGCCTTCTTGCTGTGAGGCGGACATGCTAACTACTACGCCACTGTGCCACCGGGGAGAATATGCAAACTCCATACAGAACCACCATTTCCAAGCCCTGGACTCAAGTTCAGAATCTTCTCACTGTGAGGCTGCTGTGTTAACTACTACTCCACCATGACACCCTTTTGATTATGTCACTTACCCATATTGTTTCTATTAGCTCTGACTGATATTACAGAAGGGGCCTTTGTGCTAGTAGCAGTCATGCATCTTGTGTTCTGGTGCTGGGGGCAAAGTGAGAACTGGCCTTTATCTTTCCAAAGAGAAGCTTTTATATAAGAACATTTTCAAAATAAGCAGTTATATCTGCAATAACAGATTACATTAGGGTGGCACGGGGGCGTAGTGGTAAGCACATCTGCCTCACAACAAAAAGTCCTGTGCTCGGTGAGGGTGTTCGTGGAGATTTCTTCTGGCTACTCATATCCACATTATGCTAATCCAGTGCTTCTCAATTATTTTCTGTGGTGCACCCCCCAGGAAGAAAAAAAACATTTCATGCCCCCCCCCACCACCCTGTGAGCGACTATAAACAGTATTATTTGTCTATAAAATTGTTATTAGTACACCTCTGCATAACTTTGTATCTTTATTAACATTAAAAACAAAAAAAGAAGGAAATATAGTTCAACTTACAATAAAGAAAAACTTCATTAACATTGTTTTTTAAATCTGTAACAGAAAACATTTAAAGTGCACCAATGCGCCTGAAATTAAAAAATACATCCTTATTTAAACTCATTCAACTTATTTATGTCTTAATCTACCCCACTGACTGTCAACCATATCAACCCATCTACTCTGCACTCAGATACATTACACTTTAATATAGGCCAATCTATAAAGTTGCTCCATTCTTTTCTTTTATTGTTTAGTAATTTATACTATTTATGTATCTATTTATTTATTTACTTATATATGTATGTGTGTATGTTCGTACTTGTATCTATTTTTGCACCCCCTACTGATAGTACCTCAAGAGCCTGTAACAGTGAATTTCTCCATTGTGAGATTAATAAAGCTGTATCTTATCTTATCTTATCTTATATCTCCGTCTTTCCACCTCTCTCATTGTTCCTTTTAGAAAATTTTCCGTGTTGTTTCTTGAGGAGTTGTTTACTGTACTTCATATCGTTTGCTCGTGCGAAAAACCGACACACCACAGCGCAACAATGAGAGCGCCACTGCCAACTAGTGGAGTGGAGGTGCAATTACACTTAATTCGCATACACAATTTTAGAAAAGCATGTTCCCCAGGATCATATGCATCCCAACACCCCCCCTCCCTCCCAGGATCATACCGTGCCCTTCCTGGCATTGTACAGTGGGGCGTGCCCCACTATTTGAGAAGCACTGCGCTAATCGGATGTTTCAATTTGGCCTAAACTGTGACTGTGAGTTTGTATGGTTATGTGTGTTTTCCTCTGTGGTGGTCCAGCAATCTGTTTAGGGTGTACCCCACCCTGACTCAGTGTCAGCTGAGATGGGTACCAGAACCCCCCACAATCCTAGTAGGATTAAGCAGTTGGGTAAATGAGTAAAAATGAGTAAGTCATGAGAATGAGAACATTAGACATGATCTATTGTAAAAGTCCCTAAAAAGGATGTCAGTAAGACTTCGCAAATATCCATCAGTATACAGTCTAAATGATTAGCATTAAAAATAGAGATATAGCAGATTCTAGATATGAACCATGACCTGGGTTGAGACAGGGTGGAATACAGCCTGTATTCCTTTAGCTTTTAATGCAAGACTAGCTAAATAAATCAGCACAGTGAATATGCAAACAACATTGAAATATACTAACTATTCTGTTTTGCTTCCACTTGGTGCAGTCTGGAGACACTTTAACTCTATGATAGGTAAAATTAAAGGGAATAGGAACAAGTATCCCATGTCCCAACTGCATCTGTAATACTGCTTTTTGTTCCAGGGTGGAACACGTCCTTCTTTCTACAGACTGGGCTGAAATGAACCAGATACATCATTATCTCTTCTCTGTAGGTTACACACTCGAGCTCGCTCACTCATTTGCCAAAACCGTTCAATCCCACTAGGGTCACAGGGAGGCTGGGGCCCAATCTCAGCCGACACCAGAGTCCACCCTGAATAGCTGACCAGACCACTCACACACATAGTCAATTTAGAACAAACTGAGCCATTTCTCTTAATGTGCATGTCTTCAGACTGTAGGATGAAACCGTAGTCCCTGGAGGACGCCCACAAAAGCGCAAGCAGAACATGCAAACGCCACACAGAAACACTCAAGTCTGGGACTTAAATCTTGGACCTTCTTGCTGTGGGGTGGAAAGAAATTATTGCTAAGTCAGCCATAATATGGACTGGAAAATGCAGAAGAGCACTTAGTCTATAGTAGTGGTTTACTGTATAACACAGACGTGCCATGTAACTGGCTTGCACTTGAAGGGACTTGGGCTGTTAGTGGACACGCCTCTTGCCCAACCCAAGGGGATTACCTTATTACACACCCAACCCCCTTCCGAGTAAGAAAGCGGTTTATGAAACATTCAGTACATATACAAGCACAGTTAAGCGGACCTACAGACTGTCTGTCTTCCTTTTGGCTTTTTCCCCTTTTCCTCGGGAGTCGCCACAGCGAATCATCTGATTCGCACGTTTGATTTGGCAGAGGTTTGTATATAGCATAAATAGTTAAATAACAGTTATAGCATAAATAGTGTATTTAACTGAACTACTGTGCTTGTCTTCGTGATAGATCATCAGTATTGGGCTTTTCCTGCTTGACCTATTACATCACAGACTAAAACAACTGACTAGCAGCAAAGTGGTAACATGGTAAGCTGTCAAGTGGATCGATGCTGTGCACATTTTGTGTGTACTGTTTGCTTTCCTTTAAAAAAATAAATCAGAATTCAATTGTTCATGCCTGTCAGTACTTTTTCGTGAGACGCATGAAGATGATCTCTGATATGCTACGTGTCTCTAGTAGGCTACCCAGGGCTTCCCATATATGTACTGGCTATATCTTTTTTTTACTTTCACCAAAGTATTTATTCAAAACACATGCGATCTCTGTTTCCATCCAGGGTATCAATGTGGAAATCATGGAGGATTTACAAATACCTGAGAGTTCATATTGAAAATAAACAGGACTGGGTTAAGAACACTACTGTAGGCTCCTGAGTGGCGCATAAACAAGGTGCGTGACTATTAACCCGAATATCGCAACTTCGAATCTGGTTTAATGCCACAACCATCTGTGACCGGGAGTCCATGTGAGCTAATTGGCCAAGCTCTCATAGGAAGGAGAGATGGAATATGCTCACTTCCCGGTCACTCACAGCCATTGCCAGCCAGTCGTAGGCGCCTGTGAGCTCATTCGTACGAGGCACGTTCTTTCCCTCCGAGTGTGTTAGAAATACACATGTGCATGCGCTATACTATATACATATATCAAGTGTCTGAAAGAATGAAAGGAAAAGTGTACAAGACGGTGTTGAGGCCAGCGATGTTGTATGGTTTAGAAACAGTGACGCTGAGGAAAAGACAGGAGGCAGAGCTGGAGGTAGCAGAGATGAAAATGTTGAGGTTCTCTTTGGGAGTAACGAGGATGGATAAGATCAGGAATGAGTACATCAGAGGGACAGCCCATGTAAGAGGTTCTGGAGACAAAGTCAGAGAGGCTAGATTGAGATGGTTTGGACATGTACAGAGGAGGGATAGTGAGTATATTTGTAGTAGGATGCTGAGGTTGGAACTACCAGGCAGAAGGCCTAGAGGAAGACCAAAGAGAAGATTTATGGATGTGGTGAAGGAGGACACGAAGGTAGTTGGAGTAAGAGTAGAAGATGCAGAGGATAGGGTGAGATGGAGGCAGATGATTCGTTGTGATGACCCCTGAAGGGAAAAGCCGAAAGGAAAAGAAGAAGTGTCTGAAAGAAGAGTACGGTATTGTACTTTGTTGCTCACAAGGCTGTTGTGACTCAATATAGTTTGTTTAGTGTATTTATATATAATCTAGTTAATTTATACAATATCTGAATTGATGCTACTTAAAAATATGGCATTAGGGTAATTTTCCTTAATAAAAACAGCTGCAGCTTGTACTTTTCACAGCAGCCTATTAACATATGGTAATCAGTGGTTTACTTGAAAACCAACAGTTTATGTATCATCTGCAGCTCAAGATGCGAGTACAAAACACACACACACACCCACACACACACACACACACACACACACACACACACACACACACACACGCACACGCACAGACAACCACACACACAAACACACACACACCGCTCATAAATAATTTTTGCTGGGGGCTCAGATCTCATCATTAAGTCATAAATTTAATAAACACACTGTAAACAGCTACATGATGAGACACTGCTTCTGGTGCTAACCTTCCTCACTCCGAATTATAGCCGCAACTGTTCTTACTAAACAATTACCCTCCTCAAAAATAAAGAAGTGATAAGTAGTATGTAATGGCGACTGATAGTGTGTTGTGCAGGAGGTGAACTAGGAAGCGGTTTCCATGGTGACAGGGAAAGCAGACTCATGGCATTCCCCTTCCCCTCCTAGGTTGGAAAGAATAGCAGCTGTTAATCGCCCATTCACAAATCGTCATACGTACAGCTCAACGTCTCTGCTTGGCAAAAGCACATTACCTGAACATACCTCGAATTCGAGCTAAAGGGGAAGTGCAGATTCAGCAAAGCTTCTGAAGATCAGACGCTATCATAGCAACAGTGTTTTGAAAGCAGCTTTTCTTTGCCTGCATTTTCTGTGATATATGAAGATTATCTGTAACAGTAAGAACGATGAATTCTGTTCGAAGAAGTCAGCTATATAACAGTTATGAGCAAAAACAGTACAGTTACAGTTACAACAAAACAATGTTTGAATAAATACTAGCATGTTATTCAATGCAAAGATCAAACACTACTACTAAAGTATATGTATACACTACGTATTGGCTTTAGACAGCAGGGATCCAAAGCGCTGGCTGCCCAGGAATGTGTATTTTAAAACTGATCTATATCTTCTTTAACCAAAATAAAACTGTTGGGTTCAACAAATTAAGTCCAGCTGTCTCATTAATTATGCATGGATTTAAGTGTGCACTAATCTCAGGTGAGGTACCTGTAACAATCCCGAATACCAAATTTCATACAAATCCCAGCAAGCAATCCGAAGTTATCATCCGGAAACCAAAGTCTGACAAACGCCTGACGGATGGACGGCACCCACTCCCAAAGCTCCCTCCACTATGTTTGTCAGGAGCTAATAGAGTTTGCATCCTCTCATCATGCTTGTGAGAATTTTCTCTGGGTTTCACACCCAGGCCAAAGGCATGCACACTAGTTGAATTGGCTATTCCAAATTGCACTCATATGTGAATGGTTGTGTGTGTGTGTGTTGGTCCTGTGATGCTGTGGAGAGTTGTTCAGGTTGTACCCCACCTGGCCCAGTGTCGCCCTCCTCATGAGCCCAATGGGATTAAACGGGTTGGCAAATGATTGAGGGAACACCTCATTCTTGGAACAGAAACCACAAAAAGTACATAATTATTAGTCAGAATGGATTACACAGTTCCTTAAATAATATTTATAGTCATAACATTTAACATACATTCTTATCCATTACATATTTAATCCCACTTATATAACTGAGCATTTGTCTAAGGGCCTTTATTGAGGGCCCAATAGTGGCAGGTTGGGGGTACTGGGGCTTGAACTGCCGGCATACTGATCAGAGCCTTCACCACTGAGCCACAACTACCCACGACTTAAGCAGTGCACTTCTGATTTCAGCCATGTGATGGTCCGGTGAGCTGATCAGGGTGAACCGCTCCTTCACCCAGTGTTGGCCGCGATAGGTTGCAGCCTCCCCATTACCCTGATAGGATTAAGAATATCTGTACATAAGTGAGTGCAACGAGTTCCCCTTTATTCTGAGGAATTTTAAAATTAAAGTATCACAGTGGTGCAGTGAGCATCTCTACACATTTTAAACAAGTAGCTTTAATGAGACAGACTAATAAAAGGAAGTTGATGCATCAACATTCTCTGTGACAACCTTCTGAGCTTCATTGTCCTTTATGATAAAATGAAGGCATGTGATAAGTTTTTAGACATTGATATAAATTTTTGAAGCCTATTTTTCTTTATTCACTTGCATCATCTGACAGTGACAAGCTAGCATCCAATCTTTTTTGAGTCATGAATGACTAGCTGTTTACTTTAACCCCCCCCCACATACTCGCAGATTAGTAGCAAACCCGGAAGTTACTAGCACTTCTTCTTCTTTTTCTTTCGGCTGTTCCCTTCAGGGGTCGCCACAGCAAATGATCTGCCTCCATCTCTCCCTATCCTCTGCATCTTCTACTCTTACTCCAACGACCTTCATGTCCGCCTTCACCACATCCATAAATCTCCTCTTTGGTCTTCCTCTGGGCCTTCTGCCTGGTAGTTCCAACCTCAGCATCCTACTACCACTATACTCACTATCCCTCCTCTGTACATGTCCAAACCATCTCAATCTAGCCTCTCTGACTTTGTCTCCAAAACATCTAACATGTGCTGTACCCTCTGATGTACTCGTTTCTGATCCTATCCATCCTCGTTACTCCCAAAGAGAACCTCAACATTTTCATCTCTGCTACCTCCAACTCTGACTCCTGTCTTTTCCACAGGGCCACGGTCTCTAAACCATACAACATCGCTGGCCTCAACACCATCTTGGACACTTTTCCCTTCATTCTTGCCGATAGTCTCCTATTACACATCACACTGGACACTTTTCTCCATCCATTCCAACCTGCCTGCACGCGCTTCTTCACCTCTTTTCCACACTCTCCATTGCTCTGGATTGTTGAGTCTGAGTACTTAAAATCCTCCACCTTCTTTATCTCTGCCCCCTGTAACCTCACCGTTCCTCTTGGGTCCTTGTCGTTCACACACATGTATTCTGTCTTACTGAGACTAACCTTCATTCCCCTCCTTTCCAGGGCACACCTCCACCTCTCAAGATTTTCCTCCACTTGTTCTCTGCTCTCACTACAGATCACGATGTCATCTGCAAACATCATAGTCCATGGAGATTCTTGTCTATCCTCGTCTGTCAGCCTGTCCATCACCATAGCAAACAAGAAGGGGCTGAGAGCTGACCCTTGATGCAGTCCCACCTCCACCTTGAACTCTTCTGTCACACCGACAGCACACCTCACCACTGTCTTACATCTCTCATACATGTCCTGCACCACTCTAACATACTTCTCTGCCACTCCAGACTTCCTCATACAATACCACAGTTCTTCTCTCGGCACCCTGTCATATGCTTTCTCCAGATCCACAAAGGCACAATGCAGCTCCTTCTGACCTTCTCTGTACTTCTCTATTAACATCCTCAAAGCAAACACTGCATCTGTGGTGCTCTTTCTTGGCATGAAACCAAACTGTTGTTCACAAATGCTGACCTCTGCCCTTAGTCAAGCTTCCACTATTCTTTCCCATAACTTCATTGTATGGCTCATCAACTTTATCCCTCTGTCGTTGCCACAACTCTGTACATCTCCCTTGTTCTTAAAAATGGGCACAAGCACACTTCTCCTCCATTCCTCCGGCATCTGCTCACTTTCTAAGACCTTGTTGAATAAGACCTTGTTGAATAAAGAAGGAAGTTACTAGCACGTGATTCAAATTTAACCAATGGCTGAGAGCTTTTGTTTCTCCCACCTGCTGATTGGCTGCAGATGATGTGGACACCTGGTTTTTCTCCTTTGCAAAAATGTCATCAACGTGATTGCCTGAATTGTGAATTCATGTTTTTTTCGTGTGTTTTTAATGATTATTGAAGCCCTGTGATGCCACCCAAACGCCTTGCATCTTCTCGAGCTTCTGGTAAGGAGCCTAAGAACGTTATTTATAAATAAATATTATCACAGTACAAAATTAAAGACTTTTTACTTAATCATTACTACATTTTACTGCATTATTACTGTATTAATGAGTAAGACTGTCTATAGAATGTTTAACAAGCATATTTTAGTGCATGTAATATCATACATAGAGTTTTAAAACCGCATCAATAATTCACAAATTTTCAGGAATTTTCAGGAAAGGGGCGGAACGCAACCCCCGCGAATAACAGGGGGCTACTGTATTCTTTGAAAACTCTAGCGGGCCATATAGACCGAGGTGACGGACCAAGTTTCACCCACAGGCCACGAGTTTGACTACTGCACGATATCTCATTTGATTGGTCCAAAGAATCATTCGAGTCAATCGTTTGTATTTGTCACTGTATCATATTTTAAAATTATTATTGTCATGCTGTTGAGTTGTAGCTCATCACTGTGATTAAAATGGTCTCTTGTTTGCTCGAGTGAGCATTAAATAATACTTTCATTTAAAAATCCCTTCCTGTTGCATTCACAGCTCACATCGGACGCATGAAAGAGAAAAATCTGCCATATACACCTTTAAAAGAAGTAAGAGGTGGAGACAGGTTTGACTCCTAGCCACAGCTGGCATGGATGCTTCGGGAAACTTTCCCAAATTTGGCCTTTCCAACAACATACTTACATTTGCTGAAAAACTTCCCAACTATGTGCCGTCCCTATTCCTCTGCTTCGCGAGTTCTCCTCTCTTTGAAAAGTCTGAAAACTTTTTTCCCTCTATTTACACGGACCTACATTACACGTGTGTGTTTACACCATACAATTTGTGTTCTATATATGTCATTCTTCACTTATAATGAGGCGGGAGGAAAATGTCTGAGGCACATGCAGTAATGAAAGCTGTTATTTGACAGCTGCTCCTTGGCTTCTATTCACAGTGGAGCTGTTGCCTCTTCAAAAAACTGCATGTTCATGCCTTTAAAGCTCGCAAGAATGTGAGTGTTCTGTTTGTATTATGGCTTAGTGTGAGAAAACTAATCTGCTCATTCTTCTGGAAGAACAGCTGGCCTTACAAATCAGCATTCCTAGCTAGCATATACAGTACTAGCTGAGCATGTATGTTTGTTTGCGTTTTAATAGCACTGCAAAAATAATTAAAGGTAAGGAACTGCTCCAGGGGTCAGCCAAGAGACCTTGTACAGAAGAGCAACAGTACGCAAAGAAGGAATGATGAGAAAGAAGGAAAAAAACATGAGCATGTGACAGCTACAGACCAGTAACCTTCTCCTTCTGACAATCATTTCTATCCACAGGAATGAAGGGTGGAGGAGGCTGGAATATTGCTTATGTTGAACAAACCACATGATCTTTGTAACTACTGCAAGCAAGCAAGGACACACACTTGCACGCACACACATAGTAAAGCCCACAAGCAGAGGTTTCTCGAATCAATAGACATGATATAACAGTGCTCGATCAAAAAAACCCTCAGGTTTACACATTCGCTCACTCGCTCATTTGCTTGATCGTAGTTCAGGTGATACTGGGCGAAGGCCAGGTATACCCTGAACAGCTCGCCAGACCGCCACAAAGACAACACACACACACACACACACACACACACACACACACACACACACACACACACACACGTAGGAGCAATTTGAAACAGTCAGTTAGCCTAATGAGCATGTCTGAACAGTAGGATGAAACCAGAGTGCCTGGAGTGAACCCACCAAGCATGCCGAGAACATTCAAGACACTCTGAGGCAGATATGCCAGCCACTACGCCACTATGATGCTCACTTTTAGACACTTTAAGACCTGAAAAAAAGACCACATGGATTCAGACGTTCCCGCTGAAAGGAACATTTCATAATATTGTATGGTAATACAGAACAAGCATAGCAAGTTTGAAAGCCACAGTTTCATCTCACAGCAAAGTAACTCTCTGGAAACCTGCTACACAGTGTTGCCTCTCTGACCTGAAACCTAACCTAAAGTTTGGCCTCTGTGACCTTGAAACACAGGTCAAGTTCACTCATAGACAGAATTACCCTAGCACTCATAGTAGTGAACGAGCATATCAAGTTTAAAAGCCCCAGCAGCACTGCGTGCAGCAAGTGAATATCCTGAAAGTAAAGTGTGATGAGCAGATGGACAGACAGAACCCATTCCCATAGCTCCCAATAGGCGGAAACTGAAAATATAGTGTTATACGTATTCGTAGTTGGTGGAGAGAGGTGAAAACCTGGCAAACATCAACGTACCATGTTATTGATCATAATTTTTAATTGTCACATGACTTTGATCATGCAGGCAACATCTCAAATGCCATCTGTGTTGTACTGTGTGGATGTGTGAACTGCATTCTTGTCTGTTTCTGTAGTTTTATTTTAAACATACTGTAGTTGGTACAGGAAGGATGCCTGGAGGTAATTGTTCGGTTTTAGGTTACGGATCATATGGATCAAATCAACCGTCCAAATGACAGAAAATAAAGAAAAATAAACAAAATATAAACATTACAATATCTCACAGGCCTAATTCACTGGGACATGCTACAGCCAAGCCAGAATCGGTTAAACCGGCGAACTCCTCCTCCAAAGCTTCATCCTCCAAAACTGCTGAAATCACTTTACCATTATTCTGGTTTATATTACATTACTCTTCACAGTAATGTAATAATGTAATACATGTATAAATGTAATAATATATTATATTACTCATCATAGGGTGCTGGATCACTGATCCTAAGGTTTGGGGTTCGAGTCCCACTCTCCACAAGGTTGTCACTGTCCCCCCAGTGCAGCTAACTGGGTTATCAAAGGCCGGCCATGTCTCTCACTGTCTATGGTGTGAGGTTCATGTGAAAGAACCATTGGTGACTTTCGTAAAGAGTAGCTGCATAGCCATCAGCGTGTTTCTGCCCCTTGCTAAGGGTTGTGTCAGGAAGGGCATCCGATGTAAAAACCTATGCCAAATCAAACGTGAATCACTAATATCATATGACTTCCATGAAGATGGAGGCAGATGATTCATTGTGGAAACCCCTGAAGGAAACAGCCAAAAGGAACAGAGGAAGATTCTAATACTCATCACACACTCTTGGGCAGAATCACTTACCCCTTATAAGAGTTGAGTGGAGGCTGGAGTCTATCTCAGCCAGCACACACACACACACACACACGCACACACACACACACACACACACACACACACAAGAATTCACACTCACATCCGAAAGGCAATATGGAACAGTCAATTAGCCTAATTTAGATTTGTGGGACGAAACTGGAGTACCCAGAGGAAGCCCATGTGAGCAAAACGACAGTATACAGACTCTTCACAGAAACATAGACAGAAACCCATCTGTATAAACAGCTAACTGAACAAAAGAAAATCATTACAGATAATCAAATTATTTGCACTCATTAAAAATGTTTTATAAATCATGTTTTAATGATCAAATCCTCCAAATTATGGACGATTTCTAAATGCTGCCATTGTTCAATGGGTCATGTCAGTTGAAACAGTGCTGAGCTCCTGCTGAATAGTAATCTTAAGGGCTTCATTGAGGATACACTCATGATTTAAGATAGCACCCAGACCAAAAGAAAAAGAAAAAAATACACGGTCAAGGAAATGGTCTGCCACTCACCATCACCACACAGTGAGATCATCCATCATCCGAAAACATCTCTCTCAGCACTTCCAATGATTTTCAAGCTGTGTGTGTGTGCTGTTGCTCCATCTCAAGCCCGATCTGATTTGAGTGATGCCTGATAATGTCAATGATTCAATCAATTTTTAGGTCGGGAGCTAGCATGAGGGATCTGTGACCGATATTGTCAACTATATCCACCTGTTCGGCACAATCATCCCGTTTTTTGAAATGATGATTCCACACGATAATCCGTGACTGTTGCCAACTATCCATTATTATATTTCTGACAGTCTGAGACCATTGTGTTCGATCACAGACAGTCACAGATAGTTGGTGACTTAGTTGCAGATGGTCTCAGACCTCGTTTCCGACTATCAAAAATTTTCATCTGAGCATTATTTTATTTGTATATATATATATATATTTATTATATATACGATTTAGATCGTGACGGGTTGTACAAACCTGGGTAAAATATAGTTCAAACTGATGTGACTCGTACCGACAAGCATGGCGCCGAAGCGAAGTAGATCTAAACAACCAACATTAAATACATTGTGGAAGCGACTCAAGACCGATGATTCCACTGTTTCGGAAACATCCGTATCTCATGAAATAGGTAAAAAAGTTTTATGTCATGTCCGAACACAAATTATTTCTTGATTGCACTGAGCGATAATCGTGAAAACTAGCCCCAACTAAACTAGTCTAATCTTATTCTAATAGCCTAATCTTATTCATCCTAAAATGATATTACATAAACAGTTTTGACAGATTAGGGTAGCAGTTTGATTCACAAATGTTCTATATTAGTAAGGTAACCGTTAGATTTTTCAAATAAGAAGTTTTATGTCCTTCAAGAAGTAAGTCTACTGTTCTTGTAACAAATACTATTTTTTTATAATATAAACTTTTAGTTTTATTTGCTTCTAGCTTGTCTGATTTTCTCCTAAATAAGGGCCTAGAATGCACCCCAAAGCACATGAATTTTAAAAAATTATCTGCCCCCCTGCGGGAGGGGACACCATAATCCCCATGTTTGCCTCAAACAATTTCCACCCCTACTTATCAATATCCTCCTTCTACTCTAAAATTTAATGAATAACCTGATTATTGTTAGCCGGGGTGCGGCTAGCATTGAGCTACCATAGCATATTAGCTCAGGAGTTGAGCGTGCTTAGTTATACACTCTCAAAGACACTCCGATCTCATAGCTGTCGACCGGTCATAGACAAGCATAGTGCAAACCATGAACAAACAAAACACTAAATAAAACAAATTAAAAGGAACAAAGAAACAATTTGACTCTGCGAACTCCGTGACGTCGCCCTCTAGGCAGCGCCATCTTGGAGACGTCACTCCAAGTTCAGTGTAAAAGGACATGAAGCTTATAAAGTTTATCCTTTTGGTATCGTTTGTTAAATATGCTACAGAACATAAAATCTCACGCAAAAACATTAACTTAGACACTGTACTGGAATGAGATTTCCTTTCGGCTTTTTCCCTTTATCAGGGGTCGCCACAGCGAATGATTCGCACGTTTGGTTTGGCATAGATTTTTATGTCGGATGCCCTTCCTGACACAACCCTTTAGCAAGGGACAGAAACACGCTGACGGCTTTGCAGCCTACTGATACTGTACTGGAATAATAATTGAAAAAGACTTTAATACAACAGTTCAGAGGAAACTGTCATTTCTTCAGAAGAAAGTCTTATTTCTTCAGAAGAGACATCCAACGTTTTCTCTCGCTTAGCCAGAGAACACTCACAGTGTTTGAGTGGCATCATAGAGCTTAACTGGTAATTAAAACATACAAAAAAGAGGCTCATTGACAACTTGTGCATGAATGAGGAAATAGGGGAGTTGCATCATCTCAACCAATCAGCAGGAAGGAGGACAGCCACTGGCTGAATTTGAGTGACGTGTCAGTTGCTCAGCAGTCCGTGAATACTCAGACGGTGAGTGCAAAAATATTATTATTATTATACAGTATATATATATATACAGACGCTCCACGACTTACGTTTTTAATTGGTTCCGGACAGCTGAACGTCAGTTGAAAGTGAACAGAAGTTGTTACAGTGACGTATGACGTGTGACGTAAGACGCTCACACTATACTATACATCCATAAATACCATTACCGTATGTCATAAAACACCCCTAAATCAATCATTATAAACATAACATTGTAAAATAATATCAAATATATCAAATAATATCAACATTAATTTCAAACAAATTAAATTCAAGCAAAATAAGTTCAAATTGATAAATTTTAATCAAATCCACTCATCAAATATAAAATACAGTATCAAATATAACCTTTAGCATTCTATGATGCGACCTTTCTGCTTGTAAATGGTTCTGATGGTCGACGGATTGTCACATGACATGAAGCTGAGCTGAATCGCTTTACAATATGTGAAGCGCTCAATACCGAAAGTAGTGCACTTGCTGAAAGTAGTTTCTTTGCTTGAAACAAAGCGCGGGTTATGTGGACTTCCGGCTTTCAAGTGAGCAAAGGCTTCGTTGAACTCGTTTAGCACTCAGTTTGCACTGTGAATCACCAGCAGAGCAGAGAGTTCTCTCTTTCCTGGATTCAGGTTTTCATATACAACTCTCTTTGCTTAACCGAGTATGTATGGTAGATTGTGCCGATCTGAGCAGATAGTTAATTCATCTCTGTGTATGAGACTTGCACCCATGCTAGTAGGCTTACACTTCTGACTAACCACATTTGCTTCGGGTTACAAAAGTCCACAAAACAATGTAAACACAAAGATCACAGAGACGTAGATAGATATATAGATCCCCCAGTGCAGCTAACTGGGTTATCAAAGGCGGGCCATGTCTCTCACTGTCTATGGTGAGAGGCATGTAAAAGAACCATTGCTGACCTTCGTAAAGAGTAGCTGCAAAGTCGTCAGCGTGTTTCTGTCCCTTGCTAAAAAGGGTTGTGACAGGAAGGGCATCCGACGTAAAAACCTCTGCCAAATCAAACGTGCGAATCAGATGATTCGCTGTGGCGACTCCTGAGTAAAAGGGAAAAAGCCGAAAGGAAGACAGACAGATAGATAGATAGATAGATAGATAGAAAATGATATAGATATAACTGAACTGGGAAAAAGGAGAGGCACGTTCAATCTGTCGTTTGTAAACAATGGACGCAGCGAAATTACGTCATTACGTCAGTGTACCACGTAAGTACGTCTAAACTCAAAATTAGATTTTTTTTTTTTTTTTTTGGGGGGATCGTAAGCGAAAAAACGTAAAACAGATGAACGTAAGTCAGGGAGTGTCCGTATATATATATATATATATATATATATATATATATATATATATATATATATATATACACACACACACACACACACACACACAAACTGAAATAATTTTTCAACATTTACAGACATGGTAAAGACAAAAGGCTTCAGAAATGTAGCTGCAAATGTTTTTTTTCTGCCTCAGGAGACTCCACACTACACATGTGACATCCAGACCCACTGAAAAATATGACCCCTTACACATGAACAGACTACATATAGACACATGTTAAGGGCCACCATGAGTCACTCGAGCGAACACTGACAGTCAGTCTACAAAAATAGCTATTCTAAACATTTTCATATTCCCAATACGTATGCACATATGGCTCACGGGGAAAGAACGGCAATTCATCTTACCATGATGGAGCACAACTTTAAAAGCTAAAAATAAACCACATTTGGAACATTTACTGTATATGCTGTGTATGAAGGTTGTGATTTGGGTAAAATCTTCCTGCTGACTTCAGCTAGAATTGCGAACTGTTTGAGACTTCTATTGGCAACAATAAAGAAAGGGGTGAATCTTAAGGCATACTTACAAGTGATGAGTGATTAGCACAGGTTTTAGATGAGGATTCTATAATCTAATCAGGAATCTGAATACAGTAATTCATTACAGTACACCATAGTGGTTCACAGCATGAAGGTCCTGGATTTGAGTCTTGAGTCGAATCCAGTTAGAATGTTCTTCCTGGGCTTATGTGTGTGTTTCATCCGAGTCCTCTGGTTTTCTCCTACAGTCCAAAGATGTGCACATTAGGCTAAAGGGGCTGTTCCAAATTCATGACTGTGTATGTGTGTGTGTGTGTGTGCACGCGTTGGCCCTGCAACAAAATGGTGAGTTTCAAAGTTAACCCCACATTCGCTCAGAGTTGGCTGGGGTTGGATGTGACCAGAATAAAGCATAAAGTCGTTCAGCAAAATGGAATGTCATGACATTTCATAATTCCCATTCCTTTAAGAGCTATGATAAGTTCTCAGAGACAACCTTACTTCCTTCTTCAGAGTGTACCCCACCATCGTCCCAGTATCAGCTGCCCCAAGGCTCCAGCATTCCCAAGTAAGTTTTATTGGTTTGGCAACTGGATAGATGAATGATTTAAAATACACTATGAAATATATAACACTGAAAGGGTACACTATGGACAGGTTACCAGTCTATCACAGTGCCAACACACTATCATGCACATTTGCATCTCCTGTGGACAATTTAGAGTGACTAGTTGACCTAGTGTAGATGTTTTTGGATTGTGGAATGAAACTGGAACGCCCAGAGAAAACCCTCCTAAGTACAGAGAGAATAAAAAAGTCCTGTACAGACAGAGCTGACCACTGGACCACTGTATCATGCAAACTAGTACGCTGCCCAGCCAACATAAGTCAGACGCTACGATATTGTGTTGTTCCATCTTTATCCTTGATTACAGGACGTAATCTTCATGGCATTGTTTCAACAAACTTAAGCAACATAGCATTTATTACTATCCAGTGTCAGGTTCATTTCTCACTAACATCTTGAATAGATGAGTGGAAAACTGAACCCCTCCATAAAGTCTTCTCCAGCACATCCCAAAGACTTTCAAAAGGGGTAGGGTCAAGACTCTGTGGGGCCAATACACATGTGGAAATAATTTCTCATGATCCCTGAACCACTCATTCATTATTTGAGTCCCCAATTTATATCCGTGCCATCAGGGAGGAAAAAGCCATTGAGGTGATAACCGGCTCATTCAGTTACATTCAGATCATCAGCTGCTTCATTTTATGACCACATTAATGTCACTGAGACTCGAAGGGACCAACTGTAGCAACAATGCCATGGAAAGACATGCTGTAATCAAGGATAAAGGCTCTCCAGCAATATATTACAGAGAGGGACTTTATACTGTATGCCTCACAAAAAGTGTCAAATGAATGAATTGAAAGTACAGTAGTGGTGTCAGACTTCAACATTCAAAACAAATAAATTTTTCTTCCTAAACAAAATTCCTTGTAGTCCAACAGGTAAAACTGCACGGTCACAGATTCACGGTCTCCAGTTTGATTCTGAGCTTCACGGGTGCTTAATCCTTCTAAAGTTCCCTGAATGGCTCACCAGTTGATTATAGGCAACTCCCACACACAACAATTGATTCACACCTCAAGGAGAATTTAGAGGAAACTGTAGTACCTTGAGGAAACACATGCAAGCACATGAAGAACATGCACACTCCACACCAAACCACCCATAACGAGCCTGGGACGTGAACCCCAGGACCATCTTGCTGTGGGGCAGATGTGCTACACACTACACCACCATGCCACCCTTAAATTATTTTAATATACTGTAATTGATTCTCTTTAATGGGACAGTGGTGGCCTGGTGGTAAGGTGCTGGATTACTGATCCCAAGGTCGGGGGATGGGGGGGGTCAATCCCCACTATCAACAGGTTGTCACTGCTGTCCCCCCCCAGTGCAGCTAACTGGGTTATCAAAGGCCGGCCATGTCGCTCACTGTCTGTGGTGAGCGGTTCATGTAAAGGAACCATTGCTGACTTTCGACAAGAGTAGCTGTACAGCCGTCAGGCTGTTTCCGCCCTGCGATGGCCTGGTGAACTGTTCAGGGTGTACGCTGCCCTCACCCAGGATTGGCTGAGTTGGGCACCAGCCTCCCTGTGACCCTAGCTAGGATTAAACAGGTCAGAAAATTAACGAATGATTCATGTTATCGGACCATACTGAGGTACTATCACTTGCTCTGCTGCACTTATCATTTATTATGTCTGAACACTTCCAGACATTGGTGAATATTTTTATTTTTCTACTACAGATTTGGGCCTAAAAACTTCCCTGTAATCAAAATGTAATGTTTGCTTAACATACCCAACAGCCCACTGTCTGGCTTAATAGTATACTGTTCCTGTCTGTCTTCCTTTCGGCTTTTTCCCATTTACTCGGGAGTCGCCACAGCGAATCATCTGATTCGCACGTTTGATTTGGCAGAGGTTTTTACGTCGGATGCCCTTCCTGTCACAACCCTTTTTAGCAAGGGACAGAAACACGCTGACGGCTTTGCAGCTACTCTTTACGAAAGTCAGCAATGGTTCTTTTACATGCCTCTCACCATAGACAGTGACAGACATGGCCTGCCTTTGATAACCCAGTTAGCTGCACTGGGGGGGCAGTGACAACCTTGTGGAGAGTGGGACTTGAACCCCGAACCTTTGGATCAGCGATCCAGTGCCCTATACCACTAGACCACCACTGCCCCACTTAATAGTATACTGTTCCTGATTAATATAATCCCACTATCTGATGTCACACGGAGATGGTGAATTCCCTTCGGAATCTGGTTCCTCTTAATGTTTCCTCCTCATTTCCTTGCCACTGTCTGCACTGTGGCTGACAGGGTCACTCGTCAAGGATCTAAAGTTACATCCAGATTTCTGCGAATCTGTTTTATAACATTGAATATGGTTAAAAGCTTTATATAAATAAATCCATCCATTCTTTGAGCAGCTTAATCCTACTAAGTTCACGGGGATGCAAGAATCAGAGTTTCAGTCAACTCTGGGTGACATGCTGGTCACAGCCAGGTAGACCCTGAACAGCTTACACATGGCAACCACGCACACAAACTCCATTCAATTCAAACTCACACATACAGTAGGGGCAATTTGGAACAGCCAGTTCTCCTGATGTGCACACCATTGGACTGTGAAACCCATGCAAATTTCACACACTTGCACTTGAACCCAGAACCATCTTGCTGTGAGGCAGACACACTAACCAGGTGATGCTTGAATGTATGAGACAAAATAGAAGAAAAGCAGTGCTGATTTTACTACCTATCAGTCACTGGTATAACTAAACCGACATTCATTCATTTTCTGAACTGCTTAATCCTAATTACAGTTGCGGGGAGGCTGGCAGCCATGTCAGCCGACTCTGGGCGAGGGTGGGGTACACCTTGGACAGCTCGCCAGGCCATCACAGGGCCAACACTCACACAACCATCCACACTCAGGGGTGTTTTAGAACAGCCAATTAACCCACTGTGTATGTTTTTGTACTGTGCGAGAAATGCCCCAGCTGGGAATCGAACTGAGGACCTTCTTGCTGTGAGGTGGATGTGCTAACCACTACGCCACCATGTGGCCTCCAAACAGATTAAAAAAAAAAAATTAAATGAGAAAAATCTCTTGGGTGAGCATATCATCTCTGATGAATTCAGCATGCATCCTCAGCATTCAAATTATGATGTCATCAAGACTTATCATATCTCACCATCACTACAATTACATCATTTACTGTTATATTTAGTACACAGTCAATACCTACTACCCAGTAGACAATTATGTGATGGATGGATGTTTCTCTGCACTGGTTCCAATTACCCCTAATAATAATGTAATATACACGGTATATGCAAATGCATGACCATATATGGTGGTTCATTCATATATCACTGGCCGCCTATAATATGGACCATAATAAAGGATTATGATGTTTGGGCGTTGAAGGGACTCCAACACACCCTGATTTGTGTGAGCACAGCAGCAGCAGCAGCAGCAGGACAGGTGATCTGGAGATCTCACAGGCCCTGTGTCCTCATGGCTTGTACCGTGTGTGCATTATTAGACAGCTGCAGTTAGATGGGACACGGATTTAAAAGCAGATTTGCTGAAATCTCATCTGTCCTTTCATGCACAGCTCTCATGCCAGCGTCTCTGACGCTCTGATTTGCCGCACACGTTGTCAACAAATACGCCAAAAGGATCGCTTACCTCATTTTACTGCCGTTTTCCACCAACTATCAGACAATAAGGAGGTAAAAAGCAACGTAATCTGGTCCCAGCAGAGTCACCGGCGCATTTAGATCGCGTATAAAGCCCAAGTCAGCTGTGCGGTTCAGTCGGATACGGATGAAAGCGATGAGATTTTTTTATTATAATAATAGTAATAATAATAATAATAATAATAATGTCTCTTAGGCGAGGTGATAACAGCGCTTCGTCGGTGATGGGCGACTCAGCCCCTTCAACATCTCATCCAGGTCAGCATACCGCAATATCTCAATATATACATCTAAAACTAATTCCATGTTCAGACATCGGTCGCGCCCAGTAATGAATCGTGCGGTGAAAGCGCTCCGGAGATGCCGTTCTAACTCCCTCCTGAATTTAGCCAGCCGGTTTGCCGGAATAATTACCGTAAAATACTGGCCCCTAGTGGCAGCTACGAGATAGTGCACCGCCTGTGTATAAGGTGTGGCGATTAATCTTCCTGCACCGGCGCCACTTCTTCACACAATGACACCCAAAAATTGTATGAATTTTATTATATATCTTTAAATACAGTATCTACATGTTTTTTTTGGTCATGTCCTTTTTTTTTGCCAGTCTTAGTTCTTAAAACCAGCCCAATCCAATTGGCCTTCGCAGACTGTTGCAATGCGCATGCGCGGCAGTTTGACGGGACGTCACGCAGAATAGGCGGTGCCCTCTTTGTTCAACTATTATTCAGCAGCACTCTATGCCGTGGTGTTGGTGGGGCTTTATCTTCAGCACGTGCTCCAACTGATTGAGTGGCTTCTGCCAGCAATCATAAATCCATATATGGAGGAATAACTGCAATAATCACCTCCAGCTGTAGATAATTAACTTATAAATGCAGTTCCTGATGTATTTTCCTTAACATGTTTAAAACAGATGGTAACAAAGGCATGGTGGTGTAGTGCTTAGTTCACTCATCTCATAGTAAGAAGGTTCTGGGTTTGAATCCCAGGCTCGGCGAGGACGTTTATGTGTGGAGTTTGCATGTTCTCCTAATGCTTTGTGTTGGTTTCTTCTGGGTACTCCAGTCTCTTCCTACAGTCTGAAGACATGCACATTGGACTACTTGGGTGCTCCAAATTGCCCCGAAATGTAAGTGGGAATTATTACGTTTGTTCCCTGGCCCTGCAATGGTCAGTTGTTCAGGGTGTGCCCCAGCTGAGACAAGCTTCAGCCTCTCCATGACACTGATAGGATTAAATGGTTTGGAAAATGAGACTTCTTCTTTTCCTTTCGGCTTTTTCCCTTTTTCTTAGGGGTCGGCACAGCGAGTCATGTGATTCACATATTCGATTTGGCATAGGTTTTTACGTTGGACGCCCTTCCTGACACCACCCTTTAGCAAGGGACAGAAACACGCTCACGGCTATGCAGCTACTCTTTACGAAAGTCAGCAATGGTTCTTTTACATGCCTCTCACCATATACAGTGAAAGACATGGCCTGTCTTTGATAACCCAGTTAGCTGCACTGGGGGGACAGTGACAACCTTGTGGAGAGTGGGACTTGAACCCCCAATCTTAGGATCAGCGATTCAGTGCCCTTTTACCACCAGGCCACCATGTGAAAGGGTATCATATGGAATTAAAAAAAATATATATATATAATATATATATATATATCCCCCCAGTGCAGCTAACTGGGTTATCAAAGGCGGGCCATGTCTCTCACTGTCTATGGTGAGAGGCATGTAAAAGAACCATTGCTGACTTTCATGAAGAGTAGCTGCAAAGCCGTCAGCGTGTTTCTGTCCCTTGCTAAAAGTGTTGTGACAGGAAGGGCATCTGACGTAAAAACCTCTGCCAAATCAAACGTGCGAATCAGATGATTCGCTGCGGCGACTCCCGAGTAAAAAGGGAAAAAGCCGAAAGGAAGACAGACACACACACACACACACACACATATATATATATATATATATATATATATATATATATATAATTTTGTTTTGATCATTTGCATTTTTTAAATGTGGCAGAAGTTTTACGCCGGATGCCCTTCCTGTCGCAACCCTCTGCATTTATCCGGGCTTGGGACCGGCATAAGGGGGAGAGACACTGGTTCGTGCCCCCCCCCCCGCCTCATGGCTGCATTCGAAGGAAGTCAGTGACTGCAAAGTAGTAGTTGGTGAGAGTGTTGCCAAACAGCATAGGATGGTGGTGTGCAGGATGACACTGATGGTGAGAAAAGTGAAAAAGGCAAAGGCAGAGCAGAAGACAAAGTGGTGGAAGCTGAAAAAGGAAGAGTGTCGTGTTGTCTTCAAGGAGGAGTTGAAACAGGCTTTGGGTAGTCAGGAAGTGCTTCCAGAGGACTGGACAACCACAGCCAATGTGACCAGGGAGACCGGTAGGAGAGTACTTGGTGTGTCCTCTGGAAGGAAAGTAGATAAGGAAACTTGGTGGTGGAATGAGGAAGTACAGGAGTGTGTACAAAAGAAGAGGTTAGCCAAGAAGAAGTGGGACATTGACAGGACCGAAGAGAGTAAACAGGAGTACAGGGAGACACAGCGTAAGGCGAAGGTAGCAGTGTCAAAGGCCAAACAGAGGGCGTATGATGACTTGTATGATAGGTTGAACAGTAAGGAGGGAGAAAATGATCTATACAGGTTAGCACAGCAGAGAAATAGAGATGGGAAAGACATGCAGCAAGTTAGATTGATAAAGGACAGAGAGGGAAATGTATTGACTGATGACAGAAGTGTGCTGGGAAGATGGAAAGAGTACTTTGAACAGCTGATGAATGAAGAAAATGAGAGAGAAAAAAGAGTAGAAGGGGTGACCGTTGAGGAGCAGGAAGTAGCAAAGATTAGTAAGGGAGAAGTGAGGAGGGCATTGAAGAGGATGAAGAGTGGAAAGGCAGTTGGCCCTGATGACATACCAGTTGAGGTATGGAAGTGTCTAGGGGAGGTAGCAGTAGATTTTCTGACAAGAATATTCAACAAGGTCTTAGAAAGTGAGCAGATGCCAGAGGAATGGAGAAGTGTGCTTGTGCCCATTTTTAAGAACAAGGGAGATGTACAGAGTTGTGGCAACTACAGAGGGATAAAGTTGATGAGCCATACAATGAAGCTATGGGAAAGAATAGTGGAAGCAAGACTAAGGGCAGAGGTCAGCATTTGTGAACAACAGTTTGGTTTCATGCCCAGAAAGAGCACCACAGATGCAGTGTTTGCTTTGAGGATGTTAATAGAGAAGTACAGAGAAGGTCAGAGGGAGCTGCATTGTGCCTTTGTGGATCTGGAGAAAGCCTATGACAGGGTGCCGAGAGAAGAACTGTGGTATTGTATGAGGAAGTCTGGAGTGACAGAGAAGTATGTTAGAGTGGTGCAGGACATGTATGAGAGATGTAAGACAGTGGTGAGGTGTGCTGTTGGTGTGACAGAAGAGTTCAAGGTGGAGGTGGGACTGCATCAAGGGTCAGCTCTCAGCCCCTTCTTGTTTGCTATGGTGATGGACAGGCTAACAGACGAGGTTAGACAAGAATCTCCATGGACTATGATGTTTGCAGATGACATCGTGATCTGTAGTGAGAGCAGAGACCAAGTGGAGGAAAATCTAGAGAGGTGGAGGTATGCCCTGGAAAGGAGGGGATTGAAGGTTAGTCTTAGTAAGACAGAATACATGTGTGTGAACGACAAGGACCCAAGAGGAACTTTGAGGTTACAGGGGGCAGAGATAAAGAAGGTGGAGGATTTTAAGTACTTAGGCTCAACAATCCAGAGCAATGGAGAGTGGGGAAAAGAGGTGAAGAAGCGCGTGCAGGCAGGTTGGAATGGATGGAGAAAAGTGTCCGGTGTGATGTGTGATAGGAGAGTATCGGCAAGAATGAAGGGAAAAGTGTACAAGACGGTGGTGAGGCCAGCAATGTTGTATGGTTTAGAGACAGTAGCCCTGGGGAAAAGACAGGAGTCAGAGTTGGAGGTAGCAGAGATGAAAATGTTGAGGTTCTCTTTGGGAGTAACGAGGATGGATAGGATCAGAAATGAGTACATCAGAGGGACAGCACATGTTAGATGTTTTGGAGACAAAGTCAGAGAGGCTAGATTGAGATGGTTTGGACATGTACAGAGGAGGGATAGTGAGTATATTGGTCGTAGGATGCTGAGGTTGGAACTACCAGGCAAAAGGCCCAGAGGAAGACCAAAGAGAAGATTTATGGATGCGGTGAAGGCGGACATGAAGGTCGTTGGAGTAAGAGTAGAAGATGCAGAGGACAGGGAGAGATGGAGGCAGATCATTTGCTGTGGCGACCCCTGAAGGGAACAGCCGAAAGGAAAAGAAGAAGAAGAAGATATATATAATTTTTTTTTTTTTTTAGTTAAGTAATTTATTTTTATTTATTATTGTTATTTTTTAATCAGCTCCCAAATTATAGGCTAAATTGGTCAAACTGGTACACTGGAAGTTATTATCAGTACAGTTTATTAGTCAGGGTAGCGCAGAAAGCTAGAAACAATCCCAGCTGAAGATTCAGGTCAAAGGTCATCAGAGAAACAAACCCAGACAATTCTTAATTACACTTCTGGGCAGCTCAGAGGAGCTAAAGAAATCTAATGTGGCAGGAAATAACCAATACTGTAAGAGCAAAGGGGAAAACTCCCCAAAAAGTGCCCTGTTGCAAGATTGGAACCCAGAAACGGCTTGCTGTGAGCCAGCAATGCTGATCACACAGGTTACTGCCCCAGTTACATTCCATTTTAGTTAATACTTGACTGAGTCGAATATACTGTATTAGTATATACATCTTTAAGATTTTCTTATTTCCATACAATTTTGTTATTTCCTTAAAGGTATCCATTCCCTTCAGGTATAGCAAATAAACACACAGTACAGTTTTATCTCATTCATTCATTCTTTTTCTTCTGAAATTGCTTAATCCTTATTAGAGTCGCGGGGAGGCTGGTGCCCATCCCAGCAAAATCCGGGCGAGGGCAGAGTATACCCTGGACAGCTCGCCAGGCCATCACGAGGCGGAAACACACTGATGGCGTTGCAGCTACTGTTGTCAAAAGTCAGCAATGGTTCATTGACATAGAGCTCAGACCATAGACAGTGAGAGACATGGCCAGCCTTTGATAACCCAGTTAGCTGCACTGGGGGAAGTTTTTGAAACCATTTACTTACTTCTTTTGTAAGTGGTAATGACTCCTGCAGCGAGCGCCATGAAAATAAAGGTAATCTTTTTTATTTTTCTTAAAATAATTGTTTTTCTTTTTGTAGAACCTGATTTTACACCTTTACTGGGTTATCAAAGGCGGGCCATGTCTCTCACTGTCTATGGTGAGAGGCATGTAAAAGAACCATTGCTGACTTTCGTAAAGAGTAGCTGCAAAGTCGTCAGTGTGTTTCTGTCCCTTGCTAAAAAGGGTTGTGACAGGAAGGGCATCCGACGTAAAACCCTCTGCCAAATCAAAACGTGCGAATCAAGATGATTTGCTGTGGCGACTCCCAAGTAAAAGGGAAAAAGCTGAAAGGAAAACAGACAGACTCTTTCTACCAATCAGTATTGTACTGCCAAGTTAACATGCATGTGCCGTATGATGTAAATATAGTTGAATAAGGTATACTGAGTCCGTGAGCAAATCGTATTCAGCCAAAATAAATTGATAAATTATCATAATACATATCAGTTTTTAACTAGTAAATGTGACCCTTTAAAAAGAAAAAAGATCTATATGGTCATTCTAGTATCAATAATTTTCTTTTAACATTTTAGCACCAGTTTGACCAGCTCAGGGCCTGTGTGATGGAAGCTCTTAGCTGGACAGACTGCTGGATCTTTCACAGGATCGGCAGCCAGACTCCTAAAAATACTCGGCAGCAACTGAGCAGAGATATCCACGGCCCGATTTACACAGGCCCATAAAAAAAGATGTTACTATCAGTTCACCTTTATATAGACACTGACTATGCAGGAAGCATTTCGAGTTTCCACTGTAAGCCAATGATCAAATTCTTTGACTTCTCTCTAACTTCCAGTGACTTTAAAAGGTGAATTTGAAGGACAACTCAAAAAAAAAAAAATTGTCTGCTGAGCTGACAAAAAAAATTACACATCAAATATCAATGGCACATCAAGTATTGTGTCACACATCAAGGTGTTTTCTGATCACACGTGAAATTTTATTGACTGGCTCAAAGATTTTTTTTCAGTACAAACTGAAATCTGTCACTGCATTGAAATTCATTAATTTTCTGAACCTCTTAATCCTAATTAGGGTTACAGGGAGGCTGGCCCCCATCTCAGCCGACTCTATGTGAGGGTGGGGTACACCCTGGACAGCTCGCTAGGCCATCGCAGGGCCAACACTTACACAGCCCATTCATACTCACACTCACACTCAGAGGAGATTTGGAACAGCCAATTAACCTACTGTGTATGTTTTTGGACCGTGGGAGGAAACCAGAGTACCTGGAGGAAACCCACACAAGCACGGAGGGAACATGCAAACTCCACACAGAAACACCCAGGCTAGGAATCACACCCAGAGCCTTCTTGCTGTGAGGTGGACATGATAACCACTACACCACCGTGCTGCAACTGCATTCAAATAACCCTATAAAATAATGCACTGATGTATACAGTATTGTGGGTGGCGGTGTCACGGTGCTCCAGCGGTTAATACGTCCACCTCACAGCAAGAAGCTCTGGGTTTGTGTGTGGAGTCTGCATGTATCCCCAGTGCTTGCGTGGGTTTCCTCCAGGTACTCCGGTTTCCCTGTGATGGCCTGGCGAGCTGTCTAGGGTGCACCTTGTCTTCGCTCAGCGTTGCCTGTGATAAAGATAAAGATAAAGAGATCTTTAGTGTCAACTGTTGTATGAGCATCTCAAATCAGTTTAGCAGCAGTTACAGGTAAAAGCGCACAGAAGACAACTAAGGAACTACATTCAGCTATGCATGTGCATACACACTTTACCATATGCACACATATACACACATCCAACTTATATACAAATACACATCTATCCACATATTTACACATACAGACTTACATTTATCCACATATACAAAAATAGTGCGTGATATGTCAGTGGTGTATTGTATGTATACCTTTTATCATGGGGGGTCCAGGGTGTGTGTGGTCCCTGATATTTCCACTGGCTCTCCTATGAAGTCTGTCAATGTAAATGTTCACTTGGGGTAGTAGTGTAATTCCGATCACCATCTCTACCATCCTCGCTATCCACTGCAGGCACTTCCTGTCCTCTGCAGTACAGCTGCTGAACCACACTGTACAGCAGTAGGTCAGGAGGCTCTTGATGTTGGACTGGTAAAAGTCCATCAGTAGGATTTGGGGTAGACGGGCTTTCTGGAGCTTCCTGAGGAAGTATCAGGTGGGAGATGTTTATGGTCCAGGTGAAGTCAGCAGAGATGTGGATTCCAAGAAACCTGAAACACTCCACCCTCTCTGCTTCCTCTCCATCAATGTAGAGGGCAGAGTGCTCAGTTTGTTTAGATCTCCTGAAGACCATTAGCATCTCCTTCGTGTTAGATGTGTTTTTTCCAGTTTATTGTTGTTGCACCATCACTGCACATTCCAGACATCCTTCCTGTAGGGTCTTCTTCTTCATTCCCTTTTGGCTGTTCCCTTCAGGGGGTCGCCACAGCGAATGATCTGCCTCCATCTCACCCTATCCTCTGCTTCTTCTACTCTTACTCCAACGACCTTCATGTCCTTCTTCACCACATCCATAAATCTTCTCTTTGCTCTTCCTCTAGGCTTCCGCCTGGTGGTTCCAACCTCAGCATCCTACTACCAATATACTCACTATCCCTCCTCTGTACATGTCCAAACCATCTCAATCTAGCCTCTCTGACTTTGTCTCCAAAACATCTTACATGTGCTGTACCTCTGATGTACTCATTTCTGATCCTATCCATCCTCGTTACTCCCAGAGAGAACCTCAACATTTTCATCTCTGCTACCTCCAACTCTGCCTCCTGTCTTTTCCTCAGCACCACTGTTTCTAAACTATACAACATCGCTGGCCTCAACACCGTCTTGTACACTTTTCCTTTCATTCTTGCCAATACACTCCTATCACACATCAGACCAGACACTTTTCTCCAACCATTCCAACCTGCCTGCACACGCTTCTTCACCTTTTTCCACACTCTCCATTGCTCTGGATTGTTGAGACATCCTACCTGTAGGGTGACTCATGGTTATCTGTTAGCAGAGCTATGACAGTGGCATCACCTGTTAACAGATAATGAAGAGTCAGTCTGCAGGAAGGAGGTCTGGCCTCTGCGGCGATGATGCAATAACAATAACACAAAGATGGGTGCCATCCTCCATGTGACCCTAATTATGATTAAGTGGCTAAGAATATTAATGAATGAATGAATATTGCGGGATATCTACCTCATAGCAAGAAGGTCTTGTGTTCAGGTGCCGGCCTCAGGTTGGTCATCTCTGTGTGGAGTTTGCATGTTCTCCCCGTATTTTCGTGGGTTTTCTCCCGGTAGTCAGTTTTCCTCCAATAGTCCAAAGACATGCACATTAGGTTAATTGGCTGTATCAAATTGGCCCTAGGTGTGAGAATGAGTGTGAATGTTTGTGTGTATGTAATGCTATACTGGTTTAACGGACTGTTCAGGGTGTACCCTGCCCTCGCTCAGTGTCAGCTGAGAACTAAATGGGTTACTGCAAATGATTGAGAGTGAAGAAATTCTATCTTGTCCGTGGAGCCATTAAATTCTCTCCCATCTAGTAGAAATGCACCACTCATCACTCATCACTCACTCTATTGGCAAATCTGTTTATTCCTACTTGGATTGCATGGACTTCGCCAACACTGGGCGAAGTCAAGTACAAGTACACCCTGAACAGCTTGCCAGTCCATCTCAAGACAACTCGTACAAACATTCACACCCACCCCTAGGGGCAATTTGGAGCAGCAAATTAGCCTAATGTGCATGCCTTTGGACTGCAGGAGGTAACTAGAATATCTGGGAAAACCCACTCAAGGGGTGGGTGTCTTCAAAATGTTTAACTTGTGTATTAGACCCCCCCTTTCAAATTTGCTCCCCACATACTCTTCCAAAAGCAATTTCAGTTCTTTTTCTTTATTATAACTTCTTCTCTATATGTTCCTATACTGTATCCTAGAAACCTCATGTGGCAAACTTAAGGCCTGTGAGCGAAATCTGGGCCGCCAACTCATTTTATGTGGCCGAAGAGCTTTTAAAGAATAAATTGTCATAGATCCTTTGTATTAATCATTACTATGAAATATTATTTTATCATCCTTCCACTAGGTGGCAGCAACCTATTTCAAATACACAACTGGTCACTGATGACCCAAAAATGATTGTGTGCTGTGAGAAAAGGACAGCCTAAAAGGTAAAGAAAATAAATACCTAAACTAATAATTTTTTAGTAAGCAAATTTAATTTTTATCTTTTTAAAATAAATGTTCAGTGATTATTCGGCCCTTGGTGAACGAGAAAAATTTTAATGAGGCCCTTAGTGGAAATGAGTTTGACACCCCTGCTATAAACCCTTGAACAAAAATACTGACATTTACAGCATTTGGCAGACACCCTTATCCAGAGTGTCTTACATTTATCATTGTTATATAACTGAGCATTAAGGGCCTTGCTCAAGGGCCCAACGGTGGCAACTTGGTAACACTCACGCTTGGGTGCAACTCAGCAGTCAGGCTCATACTTTCAAATGAATAACATTAAAGAGATCCTGCAGTCTAACAACTATGAAATGAACGAGAGAGTGAATTGATCTCTCGTGCAAATCAAATTTGTCCAATATCCAGATGTTTCACACAAATGGTTGCACAAGTTACCTGCAGACCATTAGTTGAATGAATTTTATGGCGACTTCTGTTTACATCAAATAATTATGTCTCCGTCTGAATTTACTGGGGAGGCCAGTACCGGACAAAGTGGCAGGTGTTGAAATAGATGCCATTTATACATTAATCTGTTTGAACTTCTTTATATTAGGGTTCAAAAACAGTAGGAGGAAACTTGAGTAACCAGAGAAAAACCCATGCAAGGACAAAGAGAACATGCAAACTCTACACAGAAATGTCCAAGCCGGGAATCGAACCCAGGACCTTCTTGCTGTGACACAGACTTGCTAACCACTACGCCACTGTGCCATCTAGTTAAAGATTTCAGAACGATTCTTTCTTTCATTCATTTATTTTCAAAGCTGCTTCATCCTAATTAGGGTTGCGGGGAGGCTGCTGCCCATCTCAGTCGACTCTGGGCATGGATGGGGTACACCCTGGACAGCTTGCCAGGCCACGGCATTGCCGACACTCACACAACCATTCCCACTCACAATCTCTACCACACTCACACATGGGGTGATTTGGAACAGCCAGTTAGTCTACCGGCGGCATGGTGGTGTAGTGGTTAGCACACCCGCCTCACAGCAAGAAGGTCCTGGGTTCGACTGAAACTGAAGCGATAGACTGGAGACTGACGGGGGGTACACCCTGAACAGTTTGCCAGAGCATTTCAGGACCAACACATAAACAAACATTCACACCGAGGGACAATTTGGAACAGCCAACAGCATCAGCACATCTCTGGAATTTGTGTGGAAACTGGGTGAAGGTTTGTTGGTAGAAACCTGCTCAAGCGTGGGGAGAAAATACAAACTTCCCAGATAAACAACCCGATTCCAGGACATACATCCAGGACATTCGTACTGTGATGCCATTGGTCAAGTCTTGATGATTTATAATACAGGTCACACAGGGTCATAGTGTCAGGATACACTGTTTCTATATCTGTAGACATATTTATAATATTATAGGTAGTTTTACTGAGAGATGTAGAAATAAATGACCTCGTACGCCCAGACAAGTTTGAATTTATTTAATTATGAGTTATGTGTCAAAGTTGTTAATGATTATAACAAGACCGGATTTTAACATTTGATTATGCACTCAGCATCATTAATACTTGCTTGTTTATAATTGTCAGTTACACACCTAATACCATTATGGCTACTGACTTATTCATATGTCATGTTCATTTTCAGTCTACTTCTCAATGTTAAAACAAAATTAACTTAAACACAAATCACATTTAAAATACATTACACTGCCTCCTAATCAACGGGCAAATGAAAATCTGAATGAAAAAGTTTTATTAAAAAATACAGCCAACCATGTGCATGCTAAGACCGTTTTTAATATACAAACTACAGTTATTAAAAAACACCCTGATGAGTTTCTTCTCCATCGGTGCAAAATGAATGAAGCATAGTTATGGTCATTAGGCAGGACAGAGACAGTTCAGCAGAGAGCAGTTTAAATGAATGAAATTGCTTTGCTAGGTTTGTTGATATTATTAAAACTTGACGTTGAGTACTGTAATTAATATAGTTAATATTCATCATGGTTACAGCTTTTGTCTGGGAGAGATGTAGACATGTATTGCATAAGTATTCTTCCCCGAAACTTCACTACATTGTGCAGTGTTACAACCTGGATTTGTACAATTAGAAATTTGGTACAAATGGGGATTATTTTGATCACAGTGTCATTGTCGTGTTTGGTAAATGATGCTATTATTCTTCTTTAATATAAGCAGTGTCTCCTGAAAAGAAGAGTGAAAGCTGAGAGCAGTTCAGGAGATTCTGAGACAGTCAGTCATCAATTAACACAGGAGTTGTTGCAATACTTCTTGAGGCCAGACGGTGGGGCTATATTCCACCGTCTGCTGTAACAGTTTCAAGGCAAAACTGTCCGCTTTGGCATCATGTGGTTTAAATAGGCATCGTTTTCATTATTGTCCCTCCAAGGTCAAAGTGTGTGTGTTACGTTTGCAGAATGTCCTCCTTAAGACCAATGAGACAGTATGCTTATTTCGTATGCTGGGCTCGTGTTTAAGCAAATAACAAAACAATAGCTTAAACTGCCTGCCTCACCACATTTCGCAAGATATGCCTTCAATTGACTTCTACTCCTTCATTTCAGTCTAATCCGTTTCCACATACACTGTCAGTAGCTGTCTATATCACACGCCACTGCATTATACTCATGTCCTTTCCACCAGTGGACACCAAATGGCTGTCGTCAAACAGGAAGTTAACATTGGTGACATGACTGCTGTGACTGCCATAGACATGACTGGGAGCCTGAGGAGAGAAAGATATAAACATGTGAGGTATGTACTGTATATTTATCCCTTTCTATAAATGATGTAGATCAAGGTTTTAGAATACATGCTGGTTGTTTACCCGTGATTGAGAGCAGGGGAATGAGAAAAGATGCACTTTCCCAAAATCATCCCCAGTGGCGAGAAGCTTCTTCTCAGTGGAAGCACATACGGCGTTAATATCTGTCCCATCAGAGCCATCTGGCCACAAGCCTGAGAGGGACACACTAATAAAATTACACTGCCAAAGAACATTCAATAAATCTTAGCCACATATAATTATACGAGGCCCTGTGATGATCTATCCAGGTGTTCAGGGTACATCCTGAACAGCTCGCAGTTCTAGCACAGGGCCAACAAACACACACAACCATTCATACTCACATTCACACCTAGGGGCAATTTGGACCAGCCCACCAAACTAAAGCTGTGGGAAGAAACTGGATTACTGGGGATTCGGGGCAAGCACCAGGGAGATTCGACATAAAAATGTCTGGTTCTAGATCTCACACGCAGAACATTCTTGCTGTGAGGCACTTAGTGGTTGATGTGATGGGTTAGTAATCTGAAGGTCAGAGGTTCAATCCCCACTGTCAGCACTGTTGAGCCTTTAACCCTCAATTTGCTCAGGTTGTATAAAAATGATAATTGTACGTTGCTCTGGATAAGAGCGTGTGCCAAATACTGTAAATGTAATATAAATGTAACATGCTAATGACATCACCTTATATGAAGCCTATTTTATTGATTTTTGATCAGTCTTATTATTACACATTATGACCTGAAACTTACCGAACACTTGAAAGCCCAGTGTGCAGGTAAAGGTGGCCCATGGGATATCACGTGTAGTTTCAACACTTACTACTTGTTTACACACAGATGGGATCCCTGTACAAACAACCACATAACCCAGTGACTAACATTCATTTAAATCCTTTTTAACAATTAGTGTTATTCTGATGTACATCAGGCATGACACAGAGGATGGACAGCATCAGCAGATCAACCGATGTACAGTGGCCAGTATATATACATATACAGGGATCCCTCGCTACTTCGCGTTTCAATTCATGCGGCGTCAGTGCATCGCGGTTTTTATTATTATAAATATTCATTGAATTAAAAAAATAAGGAAATTAAGGAAAAATAGAGGGAAACGTTCAGTAAAATGCCACAAAACAATACCAATTATGCAAACCCCAAAAAAAAAAAAACCCGAAAGAAGAAACGCAAAACAAAAACAACCCAAAATCTCCCATCAAAACGAGTTACATTGTTGCATCTGTGTGTATGTATGTGTGTCCTCTTCTCATGCAGAACCATCTGTGTGTGTATTTATATATTTATTTACATCTTATGTTATTTTTTAATGTTTAATTGTTATTATAAGCATTTATAGCATTGAATATGTATTTATTGATATTATATACACATGTACTTATACGTCAGTCAGAGGGGGTTGGACGGGTGATCCTAATTCGCGGATTTTGATGGTCGCGTAGGGATCCCGATCCCAATTAACCACGGAAAATGAGGGATCCCAGTATATATCACTGATGTACAATCACCTGTTAATATAAATAAGATTACACTTGTTAAGAAGTTCATTCACTTACCAGGGGCATAATACATATGAAATGCAGTGTTACCTTTTGGAAATAAAATGTAATTTGCCACGATGACTTCATGAAGTATCCTGTTATAACCCCTCACTCTTGGTACTCATACAGTGCAAAGTTCACTGACTCCATGCACTGGATGCAACGATACTGGTTAAGGTTTATCACACTTGAAGAAAAAGAGACTAATGCAAATATAATTTTTTTTTAATTTTGAAATTTGTTTCAAAAGATGTTTTTTTGACTTCACATGCAGGTGAATATTTTAAATATCGTGCGAAAGTCGCAAGAAGCTCATGTGACAATTTTTGTAACCGATTTGCAAATAATTTGTTTGTGGGTGTTTGGTGGAGAAAAGCGAATCTCCTGTCGTAAATCAGCCACGTTGTGTTCTCGAACCATTCGCTTTTTCTTCATGTGTTATTAGTGCATACGGTAAATGCAAATGATTCCAAAATACACCAAAGATGGCAGATGCCAGCAAGTCTCAAACTTTCCAATGCAAGTCTCCATCCTGTTACTTGTACTTGAGAACAAAAAAGTAATAATTTGTGAGAAAAACGACAACTTTACAACCTTCTCGAGACATCTGCAGACTGTTTGACAAGAGTTTGAGAATACTCTGCCTCAGAGCCTTGTTTTGTGACATTTGATGAGTTTATGGACCAGCAACTAAAACGTGATGATGTGAATGTCATTCAACAAATTTGAGTCATGAATTGCCATTTGTGTCAGTCGCTTTTCTGTCACACCTTTAGTGTGATCGCCCCCTGAACAACATCATCTTGAGAATCGTGAGTGAGACCCCAGATTTATTATCTTATCATTATGGCTGCGATGCGGTCAATGGCTCAGCTTTTGTGTGTGTGTGTGTGTGTGTTTGAGAGAGAGAGTGTGTGAGAGAGAGAGAGAGAGAGAGAGAGAGAGAGAGAGAGAGGGAGAGCGAGAGACAGTGAAATGCAGTACATACAGTAGTCACTAGTGAGCACCTTTACACTAATAATTTTAGGTGACAATGTTGTTACAATGTTATTACAGTGTTGTGTCATTGTGTACAAAAGTGCCATTAACACTATTTTTAGACTCCTAAAGCATGAAAATATTACAGGTGACATATTAATTAAATGACATGTCTCATAAATAATGCCAGAACACTTTACAGCAGGGGTCACCAACATGGTGCCCGCGGGCACCAGGTCACCCACAAGGACAACATGAGTTGCCCGCAAGCCTGTTCAGGGGTCGGGAACCTATGGCTCGCGAGCCAGATATAGCTCTTTTGATGACTGCATCTGGCTCTCAGATAAATCAGGTGGCCTTTCTTAACAGAATAACTAATACATAATTTCGCTGTCCTTTAAATAAAAATACAGAAAAAAGCCATCAAATAAAACAAAAACATAAATAAATCTCATATATTTCATTTTATACATCTATTTTCAATGCCACTTGTCGCTGTGGCGCGCAGCGGAGAGCCAAAGTGTGTGGGCGGGGCCAATATCTTGAAACTCTAATTTTAATGGATTACTAGTATATGCAACAGCCTGTGCGAGTTGTTTTTGGGTAAAGAGGTAAATTTCCCTCGTTTTGATCAGCTCATGTGCAAGAAGCCAAGCAAAGCTGGCAAGCAAAACACAAATGGACAGAATGAAAAAACTTCAACCCGCAGACCAGCTGATTGCCTTGGGATGCGCTTCCTGTCACATAAACACTGTAGCGTGTGAGTCCTGTTGTATTGACCATGTTTGGCTCCACATGCACACGTGAGCAGTCCTTCTCACACCTGAACAGCATCAAGACCAACCTGCGGTCACGTGTAATAGATGGAAGCCTAAACGCCTGCATGAAGCTGAACTTCACTACATATCAACCAGACTCCAAAGCCATCAGCAAAACCATGCAGCACCAGAAGTCGCATTAATAGTAAGAAGTGAATTTATTTTTAACATTGTTATAACGAAGTTATTTATTAATAAGAAAAGTAGAGTCGTATTATACTCTAAAATTGTTGATCTCAGTATTAAAAAATATATTTCTCTCAAAGGATTAGATTTTAATTTTTTTTGGCTCTCTTAGTCCAAAAGGTTCCCGACCCCTGACATAGATGAATATCATTAATTATTAATAATGACATAATTAAAAGTAAATTGAGCAAATTTGTTATGTCACAAGTGTGTATCGACCTGGTAGCCCTTTGAATTAATTGGTACCCAAGAAGTAGCTCTCAGTTTCAAAAAGGTTGGTGACCCCTACTCTACAGTAACAATAATCTGTAAGAACTGTATGCGTGTGTACCGTGGTTTTCTTTTCAGTACCTGCATGATTCACTGAAAAGCAAACCTCAGTACAGCTGTGCACAGTCCCTGTTGCACACTAGATACCTCTGTACTACGAGACTAGATGTATGCAACATTTTCAACAATGTTAAAACTACATTGTGTATAAAGTCATGTACGTTATAGCTTAACATTGTTAAAATGTTCTGTGCAACCAATCAAATTACAACTTTTATGCAATGTCACAATAATGTTTCACAACATTCTGTTTTAGCTTGGAATAATAAATGTATCTATACTCACAGTAAAGGATCTCATAGTCTCCAGAGTTGGACACCAGATATTGAGAGTCAACAGACCAGTCTAGATGAGTTATGAAACTGGAGTGACCCTACGAGAAACAAAACAGGGAACCTGACAATATATAAAATATGTTCACTAAAACTCAACTGTTTAATTTGCTGAACTGCTTAATTCTATTAGGGTCGCGTGGAGGCTGGAGCCTATCTCAGCAGACACTGGGTGAAGGTGGAGTACATCCTGTACAACTTGCCAGACCACTGCAGGGGCCAACACACACCCACACGGCCATTCACATTTACACCTTCAGGCAATTTGGAACAGCCGATTAGCCTAATTTGTGTCTTTGAGGAAACCAGAGTACCCGGAGGCAACCCATATAAGCATGGGGAGAACTTTCAAACTCCACAGAAACGGCCTTCCTGAACTCAGGACTTGGCCTCAGGACATTTTGGCTTTTGAATTATTTTATAAATAAATGTAAAAAGGTTTGACATGAGGGGGCATTGGTGACCTGGGTCATGATCCTCAGGTTAGGGATTGAGTCCCACTCTCCACTGTCCCCCCCAGTGTAGCTAACTGGGTTATCAAAGGCTGGCCATGTGTCTCACTGTCTATGGTGTGAGGTTCATGCAAAAGAACCAATGCTGACTTTTGACAAGAGTAGCTGCAAAACCATCAACTTGTTTCCGCCCTGTGATGGCCATCCAGGGTGTACTCTGCCCTCACCTGGAGTCGGCTGGGATGAGCACCAGCCTTCAGAAATCCTAATTAGGATTAAGCGGTTACAGAAAATGAAATGAACTGATGATAGGTTTGATATGCTTTTACAAAAAATAAAAACGTTAAAAGAAAAATGTTTTGCAAAATGTTTAATGCTTACTGAGCATTTTCCTACTCGACTGTACTTCTTGCCATTCTCGGTTACTGCATAGATGTAGATGTAATTGTCATGTGACCCAATGGCAAGGAAATTGCCATCTGAAAGACAAAATGTTGAATTCAGTTTAAACACAAGCATTCTGTGCACTAATGCTAAATCAATGTTCCTGTGTTTATTACTTTAAAAATGTAGTATGGAGTGAGAAAATAATTATAATAGCTGTCAGATGAACACTGACCTGGAGCAAAACGCATAACTGACAGCTGTTCATTTCCATCTGTATGCACTGTGACTAGGTCCTTAGTTTCAGTGTCCAGAACAAGCCACCTGTCCAGAGAACAACAACAACAACAACAGAACAGCAGAACAGCCCATTTAAAGCTCTGTATATGAAAGGGCATGATGCAATTTCCAAGACTTCCTTTGTTATTAAGCTTTTTAAAAAATATGCGAATAAGTTATTTTATAAATATTAATCATTTTAAAAGATATTTGAACACTGAATTCGAACTACTAGCCCTGTGTCTCTGTATTAAATTTGCATAATAATGAGATGTTTGAGGTCTCTACGTATTAAAAATATGCCAGAATGATAATGACATTTCAGAGACCTCATTGCTGAAAAGGAGCCGCCTTTCTCACCTGCCGGTCTGTGTTCCTATGGCAACGACTGCCCCAGAGGGATGGAAGCCAGCCGACTGAGCAGCATCCTATCCACATAAACACAAACGCAGACCTCAGTCACATACACAAACTTCAAATCAGACTTACATCAATGTTTACTGACATAGTTTGCTTTTTTAAGAAAGACAATTAGATCCTGTAATACACCACTGAAATTATAACAGTTTTTTCTAATCCAAATGATATATGATGTCATTTCTGTTCACCTCCAGTGTCTTGGTCCAGAGTGGCTGATGGGATTCTGAGGCCCACAGACTGACCAGTTTATCGTAACCACAGGTGAGGAACTGCAGCTTTATTGGGTGCACAGCTAAACCCCATAATTCATCAGTATGACCCTGAAAAATGAACATACACATAATCTTTAAATAGTAATCCACTTTTTAAGAAATACAGTAAAACCTCCACTGACGAACGCTTAAGCTCACGAACTTTTCACCTCAAGAACATTAAATTTGCGAGCATATTGTCTCTGCTGACGAACTAGTTTTCGGCGGACGAATCAAACCATGCGGTCGAACAGCGCCACGGTGGCGGCCACGAGAAGCTGACGCATGCTCACGGCGTCACAGTTCGTCACCCCCTTTCTTTGAATGTGGAAGTGGTTTGTGTTTGCTAGACATTTTGGACCATATTGAGTGTACTTTTGCTATTATGGGACCGAAAAAGACCCCACCACAGGCAGAGATCATTGAAAAACACGAACGAGGTGTGCGTTTGTGTGACTCAGCGTCCCAGTACCAGTACGCTAAGTCTACCACCATCCTTAAGAACAAGGAAGCTATTAAGGGTGCGTGTGTGGCTATGCGTGTTTCCAAACAGTAGGCGTTTCCAAACACTCCTTCCAAACAGTAAGTCCCTCCCTCCCTCCTCCTCCCACTCCATTCCATCAAGCCATCAACTACCATCACAAAGGTAAATAAAACGACTTTATTATACAGTACAGTTTATTTCTTTAATTACAATACAATAGCACATTTATTATACATAAAATAAGGTATATTTTTGTGTAGTTTTAAGGCTTATTTAGTAGAAAATTATGTTTTATGGGGACCTGGGAACGGATTATTCTCATTTTAATGGTTTCTTATGGGAAATAAATGTTCGGAAGACGGACTTTTCGCCTTACACACACTTTCTGGGAACCAATTATGTTCGTGAGCTGAGGTATCACTGTAATACATAAGGCAGTAGAGTGGTGTATTAACATGTCCGCCACAGCAAGAGGTTCAATTCCTTGGCTTGCTGCGTACAGTTTGCATGCTTCCTCTATGCTTGCATGGGCTTTCTGTGGGTACTCCAGTTTCCTCTGATGGTCCAAAGACACACCTATTAGGCTAACAAGCTGTTCTAAATTCCTAGGTGTGAATGTTTGTATGTGTAATACAGGGATACCTCACATTCCGTGGTTAATGGGGACTGAGACCCCCGTGCAACCGCCGATTTCTGTGAAGTAGGATCGACCCCCCCTGACTGATGTATACGTACATGTATACATGCATATAATATCAATAAATACATATTCAACACTACAAATGCTTATAATAACAAATAAACATTCAAAAATAATGCACAAGATGTAAATAAAATATGAATACACACACACACACATACTCTTAGATGCGCACCTCACATAAAAATGTAAGTAATTTTGTTGGGGGGGGGTGAGTTGTTTTTTTGTTTTTGTTTGTTTGGGGTTTTTTTTTTTTAATTTTTGTTTTTTTGCATAATTGGCCTTGTTTTGCAGCATTTTCCTTAACTTTTTACCTATTTTCCTTTATTTCCTTATTTTTCAATGAATATTTTTGAAAAACCTGTGATGCACTGAAGCCACAGAAACTGAAGCACGAAGTAGCGAGGGATCTCTGTAGTCTGTCGAGTTGTTTACGGTGTACCCCACCTTTACCATTGTCAACTGAGATAGGTGCGAGCCTCCCTGAGACTGTAGTAGGATTAGGCGGTTTAGCAAATGAGTGAATATATTACATTCAGCCCTAAAAGCAGAGTTCCCAATAGATGTCATTTGACGGTGTCCAATCCTGGGATTGTTGTTTACTGTCTTCATAATTTCAGCCTTCATTTATATCTCCTGTCTTGTTAATCTGTTTATCCATTTGAATAGTTCATGTTCTGCCAAGCTTTTGATTTCAAGATTTGCTCCTTGAGTATTTATTCACCTTGAAAGTCTATACTGGAGTAAGATTGTGGTTTCTATTCTGTGCGAGTCTGAGCAGTGATGTGTGAGCCTTTTTTTTTTTTTTTTTTTTTGGGGGGGGGGGTGTTCTCAGTTCAGTTTCATCATTAATAATAACTCTGCCTTTATTATTATTTTTTAAGTCAATGATACATAACAGTCAATCAGCATCAACTCACTTATGCATTTCCTGTGGTGGGCATGTGCAGACACCAGACAGGGCAGGGGACAACTCTTCAGGCCATGCTACATGATAATGGTGTTCCATTCGGAGCTTCTCTAACAGTTTTTGACAACTGAATCTATTACTAAGCACACCAGGATACTGCAGAACTGCTGCTCATACTCTGAATCTTTTAAATAGATTTACCGCATTTTTCGGACTATAAGTCGCATTAAAAGCCTTTAATCTTCAAAAATTTTCATGGTGCGCCTTATAATCTGGTGCGCCTTGTGTGTGCGTGTGCGCGTGTGTGCGTGTGTGTGTGTGTGGATGAAGCCGCACAACTCCAACTCACTGACACTGTCAAAAACCAAGTGATGCAAACTAATTCAGAGCTTATCATCATTCAGGTGGATTAACCAAAGACTTCCAACCACTAGATATTGGTGTGAACAGGTTGTAAGTTCGAGGGATCCGGGCTTTTTATGTCCAAATACCGGCATTACTGCTATGGTAGTCAGGTGACTCACTGAGTAATACATGAGTGGTTTCTCCACCTAATCTCAGTCTCTACCCTCAGGATGCTCAGCTGGTTTAATGAGAGTCTCACATTCATCACCGGGATAAAGCACTGATACAGGTGTCTTCCTGAGGGGAGTGGCTGAGAGAAATTTAGGTCCCGACCGGGAAGACTTCTAATCTCTGTCTCTATTGATCTGACTCCATGCATGAGGGAATAATAGATAATAAAATATTATAATATAATATAATAATAAAAAATAATAGAGGGATCCAAGCTTTATGTCCAACTCGTGCAACTGTTAAACTCAGACACTGAAGATGAAGCATTTAATGGATTTGTGGAAGAGGAATGGACTGAAAAAGTGAGTTTACTCTTTTATGTTGTTCAAACTGAACAATATCGTGAGATATTCTTCTTCTTTTCCTTTCGGCTGTTGCCGTCAGGGGTAACCATAGCAAATGATCTAATATTGTGAAGTATATTATTTTACATTTTATGAGTTACAGCTGAACAATGTTGAGTTATTGTGAGAGTTGAATCAGGTCTGACTTCTCTGACTTTTGTTTTGCTTTAATGCGCCTTATGTATGGACAGAAACTATTTCATCATCCTTCATTGATATTGCACCTTATAAGCCGGTGCACCTTAGGGCCTGGAAAATACGGTAGTACTGTTTGATTTGATCATATATAGTTGGAATGTTTATAATCCCATGATCTGGTGGGCTCCAGAAGAGGATATTCCCTTTTTTGGTTGATTCCTTATCTTGTCTGATGAGTTTTTTCCTTACCTCCGTTACCATGGACATTCATTTATGCCCTCGATCTAAGTCTACATCCTGGTTTCTGTAAAGCTGCTTCATGATCATGTCTCCTTTATATAAATTTGAATATTAAGCTCAGCTGTCGACCAGAAATGTGAATGTCAATATAGCTTTCATATAATCAATATTTCAATAATCAATTTTTTTTTCTAAATATCAATATAATTATTTAATTACTTAATAATACGTAATAAAATAATTACTATGTATTCGGGCAAGCGAGTGTAATAATTCAATTATATAAATTAGGCTCAGGCAGCATGGTGGTGTAGTGGTTAGCACAACTAGAAGGTTCTGGGTTCGATTCCCGATTTGGGTGTTTCTGTGCAAAGTTTTCATGTTCACCCCGTGTGTGTGTGGGTTTCCTCCAGGTACTCTGATTTCCTCCCGCAGTCCAAAAACATGCACAGCAGGCTAATTGGCTGTTTCAGATCACCCCTAGATGTGAGTGTGAGTGTGAATGGTTGTGGGAGTGTTGGCCATGTGATGGCCTGGCTAACTATCCAAGGCTGTACCCCACCCTCACTCGGAGTTGCCTAAAATGGGCACCAGGCTCCCCGTGAGCCTAATTTGGATTAAGCGGTTCAGAAAATGAATAGATGAATGAAGGAATGTTAATGAATGAAAATTAGGCTCATTAAATAAATTTAGACATCACATAGGCAGCAAGAATATAATCTGTACGGTTTGTTGTTAGTTACCTGCACAAAGTAATTAAATAGAAAAGACCAAATGCTAAATAAATGTTCATTTGCCAAACCCTCTTAATCACACTTGGGTCATGAGGATGCTGGAGCCCATCTCAGCCAACACTGGGCGAAGGCGGGGTACACCTAAACAGCTCTCCAGCAATTTGCAAGGCCAACACACACACACACACACACACACACACACACCTTCTTAGTCATACCTAGGAGCAACTCGGAACAATTAGCCTAGGTGTGTCTGTAGGAGGAGACCAGAGTATAAGGAGGAAACTTACACAAGCGTCATGGAGGATATTCAACACAGATATACTCTCACCAAGCCCAAGCCTGGGATTCAAATACAGGAAGTCGCCGACTTACAATCTGCGTGATTTATGACTGTTTGACTTTACAACTACCCATGACTAAAAATGGAGTAATAAATAGCTTATATACTTGGATATCATGCATGTGAATATCGTCAGCATAGCCGAGCTGATTCGAGCCTATTTGTAAGGATCAAATGGACTAAACCGTGTGTGTGTGTGTGTGTGTGTGTGTGTATGTGTGTGTGTGTATATATATATATATATATATATATATACACACATCCATCCATCTGTCCTGTACTCTTCCTCTTTCTATCATCTGAGTCAAACAATGACTCTGATGCTCTATAATCGACTCTTGATTCTTTGAACCATGAACTGATTCAGGAGAAGTGACTCTTCTCTCACGTCCTTTGTAAAGAGACTCATTAGGTTGAAAATACATGTACACTAGTCCTTCTCTTCCTCCTCCTCCATATTATTGTTATTGTCTGGCATATTATTATTATTAATGTCTAAAGAAAAATATCAAAATATTGCAATCAAAATTCTGGGCAGTGGTGGCCTAGTGATATAGGGCGCTGGATCGCTGATCCTAAGGTTGGGGGTTCAAGTCCCACTCTCCACAAGGTTGTCACTGTCCCCCCAGTGCAGCTAATTGGGTTATTAAAGGCTGGCCACTCTCACTGTCTATGGTGCGAGGTTTATATAAAAGAACCATTGCTGACTTTCGACAAAAGTAGCTTCAAAGCCGTCAGTGTGTTTCTGCCCTGTAATGGCCTGGCGAGCTGTCCAGGGTGTACTCTGCCCTCACCAGGAGTCGTCTGGGTTGGGTGCCAGCCTCCCCGTGACCCTAATTAGGATTAAACGGTTACAGAAAATGAACTGATGATGAACTGAACTAATTTCTGACAAGACGTTGTAGAAAGGTCCAGTAAACATACTTGTAGTAATACATGTACAGACCCGACTTATGTCCAAATTTTCTTATGACCTGTTGGTCAGAACCAAATGCAGTCCTAAGTCAGACACGACCTATACAGGGTCTCCTTGCTGTGAGTTGGATGTAATAACCACTACTCCACCATCCTACTCACAATATAAATAGACAAATTAGAGTTTTTATATCTGAAGAAGTGTTCAGTGTTCACCTGCGTAATGGGGGTGAACTCCCCATTCAGATTGCCCAGCAAGATGTAGTTTTTGGTTGTTCCAATGAGAATAGTTTCTCCCTTCCATTCTGCAACTGTACGGATCGGTCCATAAAATTCAGGAACCTAGGAAAAATAAAAGAGTTGCCAAAAGCGAATATTCTTAGTTATTAATCTAATGGGTATTTTAGTTATTCACTTCATACAGGAACCCTGAGTAATAAAAAGTGTGCATTACCTGCTGTTTAATATGAAATGTAAAATAATTTTCCTATATACTCTATAGACAACAGTGTCTCACCTCCACCATATGAATCTTCTGGTAGTTTCCATCCCAGGAGGTGAGCTTACGATCTTTCCCACCAGAAACCAATGTGCCGTCTCTCAACATGCACAGAGCAAACACACTGCTTTCATGGGCACCCAGAATGGCCAAACTAATGCGATTAGAGCCTTCAAGACAGACACAGAGCAGTGATGGACATTAGTACGCATTAACCTTACGCTCTGAAAGGTCAAAACCAACGAGCATATGAGGGATCTGCTCGACAAAGCAGCACAGATGGAAAATCCTAATGTCAGTAATCAAATTTTCTGGATGCAGATGTTACACTGTCATAGTTTCTAAAGCTTAGACCAGAATGCCCAGAATGTACAATTGACACACTAATGATAATAAAGTACTCAGCATGTCTATATAAAATAATTTCAATTTGATTTAAAAAGGGTTAAATTGATTCAAATGTATGATTTAATATCCAGTTCAGTTCATTTTCTGTAACCGCTTAATCCTAATTTGGGTAATGGGGAGGCTAGTGCCCATCCCAGCCAACTTCATGCGAGGGCAGAGTACACCCTGGACAGCTCGCCAGGCCATCGCAGGGCGGAAACACGCTGACGGCTTTGCAGCCTACTCTTGTCGAAAGTCAGCAATGGTTCTTTTACATGCCTCACACCATAGACAGTGAGAGACATGGCCGGCCTTTGATAACCCAGTTAGCTCCACTGGAGGGAGGGGGGGGGGGGCAGTGACAACCTTGTGCAGAGTGGGACTTGAACCCTCAAGCTTTGGATCAGCGATCCAGCGCCCTATACCACTAGACCACCAGTGCCCCGCGATTTAATATCCATCCAGGCAATTCAAAATCAAAAATCAGCAATTCAATTAAATTTCAATAAAAATCAGCAATTCTTTACATATTGCTATGAGGTATCGTCATTTGCTGAACCATGTAATCCTACTAGGGCTGACATGCATAAAGTACTATGTGTCCATTTCATTCTTTACCTTTGCCCCATATAAGTATATTTCCACTGGAGTCACCAGTGATAGCATCACCATTTTCGGAAAAAGTCACACACAGGACAAACTTGGGCTTCTCTTGTTTCTGCAAGAAATACAGATATATTTATATTTTTGCTTGGGATTACTTACAAAGTAAATATTTATATGAAATATACTCTGTAATGTACTATAATCTGAAACTTCACCTCAAACAAACCCTGTTTCTTTAGAAGGGAGCCTTTTTCCAATGACCAAAAGCAAAGATGGGACTTCCCACATGTTACAATTATGTTTGCATCTGTTGGATGGAAATCAGCAGCAAAGATCGACTCATTGGAGCACTGTAATAAGAACGCAGAAAAACTGTAATTAACTGATGCTGGAAAAAGAGAATTAAACTATTAACATGCGTTATTCCCATATAAGACAAAACCCCCTCTCCTAAAAAAAATCATAGTAGTTGACTCACTGGTACAAATTATTTTTAAATATGATTCAAGGTCAGGATTTTAAGTTCATGTAGTTATTTAAAATGTTGACGTGTCATCATGATAAATACCTTAACTTCAGCAAGTCTATCTTCTCGCTGCCAGTCCCATACTGAAAGGACATGATCGTTGGAGTCATCTACTACACACAACCAGCTTCCTCCATTCTAAAAGATTCAAATATGGACTCAAATACAAGTATACTAAGTAAAATTCTCTATCATTATAGTAATAATAATAATAATAATAATAAGAGAAGAAGAAGTAGAACAAGCAGAACAAGAAGAAAAATAAGCATTTAATTATTAAAGTGCAGTATGCAATATTACACCTTTCATGCCGTACAAACCCATTCAGAAATCCAATATCCCATATACAAATATAAACCCTGTTGCCTTGGGCGGCATAGTGGAATGAACAAACTTAAAAGTACACAGTTTCCCTTGCGTGGATGTGGGTCCCCTGATTCCCCCCAAGAGCCAGGGCAGGGGCTTGAGAGGAGCTAAACCTTATTTGATTCTGGAGTTGTGAACCAGTGTGGGCATTTTGTTGCACCCTGTCTCAGTGCCCACGCCTTGGGGTTCTCCCCGGTTGATGAAACAGTAGCTTCCCTCTTCCTTCAGGTGGGGGTGGATGGGTGGGTCCTGACCTGTTGTTTGTGCTTTTTAACAAATTATAGTTCAGAGTATCCACCCTTCTTGGGAGTGGGAGACTTCAATGCCCACGTGATTAACCATAGTGTGACCTGGAAGTGCGTGATCAGTAGGTATGGCCTCTCCGGTCTGAGCTCGAATGGTATTTCGTTGTTGGACTTCTGTGTTCGTCACGGTTTGTCCATCACAAATACCATGTTCAAACATAAGGGTGTCCATAAGTGCACTTGGCACCAGGACACTCTAGACTGCAGTTCACCAGACTTGCGACCACATGTTCTGGACCCTCATGTAAAGAGAGGAGCTGTGCTGTCAACCGATCACCAACTGGTGGTGAGCTGGCTCCGATGGCGTGGGAGGCCATCCTCCAGACCTGGCAGGCCCAAGCGTGTAGTAAGGGTCTCCTGGGAATGTTTTGAAGTGTCTCTTGTCAGGGGGGCCTTTAACTACCATCTCCGGCAGAGATAAAGCCACATCACAAAGGTGGCGAGTGACATGGAATACAAATGAGCCATGTTTTGTGCCTCCATTATTGAGGCGGCAGCCTATCACTGTGACTGAAAGGTCATCTGTGCCTGTCGTGGAAATAAACCCCGAACCTGGTGGTGGATACGGTTCAGCTGATAAAGGAGACCTACTGGGTCTTATTGGTTTGAGGGTCTTCCAAAGCAGCAGAGAGGTACCAGCAGGCCAAACAAACTGCAGCCTGAGCTGTTGCCAATCCAAAATCTCAGGCGTGGGAGGAGTTCGGTGAGGGCCTGGAAAGAGATTATCGGTTAGCCTCAAAAAGGTTCTGGACCACCATCCAACACCTCAGGACGGGAAAGCAGTTCTCCACAAATACTGTATATAGTGGAAGTAGGGAGCTGCTCACCTTGACTGGGGATGTTGTTGGGGGAGTGTAAGGAATACTTCGAGGACCTCCTCAATCCCACCAACACCACCCCCACCCCCCACGAGGAGGAAGACCCTGAGGTTTGGGTGGTGGTCCGCCAATCACTGGAGATAAGGTTGTTGAGGTAGTCAAAAAGCTCTTTAGTGGTTGTGCTCCAGGGGTAGATAAAATCCATCCTGAATATTCCAGGGCTCTGGATGTTGTAGGACTGTCTTGATTGACACGTCTCTGCATTGTCGCATGGTCATTGGGGGCTGTATCTCTGGATTGGCAAACCAGGGGGGTAATCCACTTTTTTTTTTAAAAAATGGAGGCCAGACGGTGTGTTCCGATTATTGTGAACTCACACCACTCAGCCTACCCGGGAAAATCTATGCAGGGTTGCTGAAGACAAGGATCCGATTAATAGTTGAACCTCAGATTCAGGTGGAACAATGTGGTTTTCATCCTGGCCACAGCACTCCCGACCAATTCTATACACTCTACAGGACCCTGGGGAGAGGGGCAGAGAGTCTGTCCAATCTGTCAATCTGTTTTGTGGATTTGGAAAAGGCTTTCGACAGTGTCCCTTGGGCTATCATATAGGGCATGTTCTGGGAGTACAGCATACAAGAAATGTTGCTATGGGCAATTCAGTCTCTATATCACCGGAGCCAGAGCTTGGGCCACATTGGTAACAACAGGACAAATTTGTTTCTGATGAGAGTTGGACTCTGCCAAGGCTGTCCTTTATGACAAATTCTGTTCATAATTTTTATGGACAGAATTTATAGGTGCAGCCGAGGCATTAAGGAGTTCTGGTTTGGTGGCCATCGGATCTCGTCTCTGATTTTTTTGCCAATGATGTTGTCCTTTTCGCTTCATCAATCCATGACCTCGAGCACTCTTTGGAGTGATTTGCAGCCATGTGGAAGCGGCCGGGATGAGAATCAGCACCCGCAAGTCCGAGGCCATGGTTCTCTGCCGGAAAAGGGTGGAATGCACCCTCCAGGTTAAGTGGGGCAAGTGGCGTAGTGGTTAGGGTGCTGCGCTCATGATCGGGAGGTTGTGAGTTCGAATCCCACTGAGACCCTCACTGTGCTAAGACCCCTGGGCAAGATCTCAACCACAAGTGTGCCTCTGTGCACCCAGCAGTATAAATGGGTACCAGTAAAAATATACTGGGAAGGTAACCTGCAATGGACTAGAGTCCCTTCCAGGGGGAGTTGAACTCCTGGTCACTTCACGCTATGGAAACCGGGAATAAGCACCGGCCTGATGAGCCATGAGGCTCGGGTGTAAAAACCCAACAGACTTAGACTTGCAACCTCCAGGTCTGGAACAAGGTCTTGCCCCAAGTGGAGGAGTTCAAGTTTCTCGCGGAGTCTTCTTCACAGGTGAGGGAAGTCTGGAAAAGGAGATTGACAGGCGGATCGCTGCAGCCTCTGCTGTAAAGCGGAGTCTGTACCTGTCCATCGAGGTGAAGAGGGAACTGAGCCGCAAAGCTCTCAATTTATCAGTCAATCTACGTTCCAACCCTCACATATGGTCACGAGCTTTGGGAAGTGACAGAAAGAACAAGATTGAAGATGTGAAGATGAAATGAGCCTTCTTTGCCACTTGGCGGGGTTCTCCCTTAGAGATAGGGTGAGAAGCTCAGCCATCCGGGAGGAGCTTGGAGAAGAACCACTGCTCCTCTGCATTGGGAGGAGCCAGTTGTGGTGGCTCGGTCATCTGTTTAGAATGCCTCCCGAACACCTCCCTGGTGTGATGTTTGGGGTATGTCCAATCGGAAAGAGACCCCGAGGGTCTAGGACATGCCGGAGGGATTATATCTGGTCTGGGAAAACCTCAGTATCCCCCAGGAAGAGCTGGAAGAAGTGGCTGGGGGTTGACCCTGCATTCAGTAAGGGAAGATAATGATGATGAAGATGATGAAAAATAAACCCATCTCATACCGACTTGGAGAAGGAGAGGCACACAAGAGCCCTGTCGAAAAATCCATTTCCAAGAACGTGCAGCGTGTTCAGACTCACAGAGTCCCAAACACGAACATGAGGGGCTAAATGCTAGAGCGAGAAAAACACAGTTAATATTATTAATGATCTGCAAAACAAAATATAAGCGATTACACTTCACAGTAAAATGTAGAATTCATTTAATTTAGGGCAGTGCTTCTCAAATAGTGGGGCGCGCCCCCCTGGGGGGGCGCGTGTGACCCAGGAGAACATGCTTTTTTCCCGCCGTACTACAAGAAAGTGTAATTGCACATCCACTCCAGTAGTTGGCAGTGGCGCCCTCATTGCCCATTGTGCGCAGCAAGTACAGGTCCCAGCTAAACATTGAGCAGGAGCTGAGAGTTGCAGTGTCATGCTTCAAACCTCGCTTTGAGAAGCTGTGCGCTGCAAAACGTGCTCATTGTAGCCATTAATCTTGGCTTCCTCATTTTGAGAAAAAAAAATCAGCACAAATTGTTCTATTTGTTCTTGTTTTGTAGGTTAAAGTGTTTATATATTGTGCTCCTGAGTTAATGTTTCTGAAGTCAATTTGAATTAATTATTTATTGATTTTATTTTCAGCAGCAAATGGTGTGGTAAGTTTGTCAAAAATGTAACAAGGATATTATTATTTTTAAATTTAAGGCAAATTGATGCACTTTCTTTTACAGACTAATAAAAAATGTTAAAAAAGTTATTCTTGTAAGTTGAACTATATATCTTTCTTTTTGTTTTATTTATGTTAACAAGGATACGATATAATGAAGAGATAAACCTGTAACTATATTATAGAAAAAAGATATAATTTATAGTTGCGTGGAAAGTGGGTGGTGGGGCGCGAATTGTTTTCTTCTTGCTAGGGGGGGCGTAACAGAAAATAATTGAGAAGCACTGATTTAGGGCATGGTAGCACAATGATTAGCATGTTTGATTTACAGCAAGAAGGTCATGGGGTCGAGTCCTGGATGAACCTTATATGTGTGACATGCATATTAGGATAAATATTCAGTTCGGTTCATTTTCTGTAACTGCTTAATCCTAATTAGGGTCACGGGGAGGCTGGCGCCCGTCCCAGCCAGCTCCGGGCAAGGGTACACCCTCGACAACTCACCAGCACATCGCAGGGCAGAAACATGCTGACAGCTTTGCAGCTACTCTTATAGAAAGTCAGCAATGGTTCTTTTACATGCCTCACACTATAGACACTGAGAGACATGGCCGGCCTTTGATAAACCAGTTATCTGCATGGGGTGGGGGGGTGTTTGGGGGGCAGTGACAACCTGTGGTGAGTGGGACTTGAACCCCCAACCTTAGGATCAGTGATCCAGCACCTATACCTCTAGCCACTAGGTTACCAATGCTCTCATTAGGATAAATGGTTGGTTCCAATTCCCCCTCACTGCAGATATGAGTAGGAATGGAAGTCTGTGTTGCATTAAGCTGTTCAGGGTATATCTTGCCTGTGCCCAGTGTCAGTTGAGATAGGATCCGGCCTCCTTGATAAAGCAGTTTGGCAAATGAGTGATTGAGTGAATAATTTTTATTTCAGCTTCATAAAGGAAGTTGTTTGACAACTTCAATGATGTTGGGGTTGCACATATACTATACATATTGAACAATTTTTTTTAGGGTTTAAAGCAAAAAATGTAAAGGGGTCATCAACAAGATTTCCAGGGTTACTACAGGGATCCCTCACTACTTCGCTCTTCAATTCATGCTGCTTCAGTGCATTGCATTTTTTCGCGTGGTCGTGTGGTGATCTTGGTCCCAATTAACCGTGGAAAGTGAGGGATCCCTGTATATGCAATTCTTCACACTACACCATAAACACAGAGGCACCGAACATAACTCAACTTTGACTGCCAAATACTCAACAGTGTTTAGCACAATTGCCTCACAGCAAGAAAGTCCTGGATTGAAACCCTGTCTCTGAGGATGGAGTTTATATGTTTTCCCAGTGCTTGCATGGGTTTACTCTGAGAACTCCAATTTTCTCCCACAGTCCAAAGACTTGCACATTAGGCTAACTGGGTATATTAAATTACCATGTGTCAGTGGTGAGTGCTGGTCCTGTCATAGCCTGGAGAGCTTTTTTTTTTTTTGGAAAGATTTCTGATTGCAACCATGGAAGTTGTGACTCCATTTGATAGGTGAAAATGGCAAAAAAAAAAATCTAAAATAATAAGTCAAAAACCACACGGGTACAGGCGTTAACTGGGTTATCAAAGGCCGGCCATGTCTCTCACTGTCTATGGTGAGAGGGATGTAAAAAACTATTGCTGACTTTCGTAAAGAGTAGCTGCATAGCCGTCAGCGTGTTTCTGCTCTCTGATGGCCTGGCAGGCTGTTCAGGGTGTACTCTGCCCTCGACCCCAGTCAGCTGAGATAAGTGCCAGCTAATTAGGATTAAGCGGTTCAGAAAATGAGAACTAGAACTATTTACAGCATTTAGATTTAGCAGACACCCTTATCTAGTGCAACTTGTTTATATATACAGGGATCCCTCACTTTCTGCGGTTAATTGGGACCGAGATCCCCCCGCTACCACGGAATTCCGCGAAGTAGGATCAAGTACATATAGACTGACACATTTATAGTCTACTAAACAATGTCACAAACACAGAATCATCAAACACAGGTTTAACCGCCCATCATTCCATGATCACACAATGGTTAGCATATCCTCCTCAAGTAAAAATGTCCGGGGCATGAACCTCGACCCTGGGGATGGTGTTTCTGTATGGATTTTGGATATTTTAATAAGTGCATGCCTGGGTATCTACCGAGTACTTCAGTTTCTTCCCACAGTTGAAAGAAATGCCCTTTAGGCTAATTGGGTATGCCAAGTACAGTGGTACCTCACCTTACCATCGTTCCAGCTAACGAAAAAACCAGGTTACGAAAAACTTTTTCCAAAATTTTTCGTCTCTGTATACGAAACAAGTTCTCCTTACGAGACACGTAAAACGTGCCATTCAAACATCAAAATGCGCCATTCAAACATTCAAACAATGCACGAACTGCTCTCCCATTAACTATTTTCTAACATCCCGCCCCGCTGGCCTTCCATTGGCTAGGAGCAGCAGCTTGTTCATGAGTTTTTCGAGTGTGGTCATTGCAACTTAATTTTTTGGCTCAGGCTTTTAACCTTGCATAAACATTTGTAAGATTATAACTCTGCGAAGAAGACATGGTCAACATGAAGTCTTCCTCTTCTTCTTCTTTTCCTTTCAGCTGTTCCCTTCAGGGGTCGCCACAGCAAATGATCTGCCTCCATCTCACCCTATCCTCTGCATCTTCTACTCTTACTCCAACGACCTTCATGTCCACCTTCACCACATCCATAAATCTTCTCTTTGGTCTTCCTCTGGGCCTTCTGCCTGGTAGTTCCAACCTCAGCATCCTGCTACTAATATACTCACTATCCCTCTTCTGTACATGTCCAAACCATCTCAATCTAGCCTCTCTGACTTTGTCTCTAAAACATCTTACATGTGCTGTCCCTCTGATGTACTCATTCCTGATCCTCCCCATCCTCGTTACTCCCAAAGAGAACCTCAACATTTTCATCTCTGCTACCTCCAGCTCTGCCTCCTGTCTTTTCCCCAGGGCCACTGTCTCTAAACCATACAACATTGCTGGCCTCATCACCGTCTTGTACACTTTCCCTTTCATTCTTGCCGATACTCTCCTATCACACATCACACCGGATACTTTTCTCCATCCATTCCAACCTGCCTGCACGTGCTTCTTCACCTCTTTTCCACACTCTCCATTGCTCTGGATTGTTGAGCCTAAGTACTTAAAATCCTCCACCTTCTTTATCTCTGCCCCCTGTAACCTCACCGTTCCTCAACACGAAGTCAGTACCTTAAAAGGTATGCTTTTATAATTTTTAAAGGGTGGTATTGGGGGCCTTGGAACGAATCACACGTTTTACATGTAAAATGCGGTTCTACTTACGAAAATTCCAGGTTACAAAAAAGGCTCTGGAACGGATTAATTTCGTAAGGTGAGGTACCACTGTAGTGGTTCAGCAAATGAGTGAGTGAGTGAGTGAGTGAGTGAGTGAAAGAACGAAAAAGAACCAGACAATTACTGGTACCAGCATTACCAACATTACCAGCATTACCAGCATCAGGACTTTGTTCCAAAGTTAATTCCTAATGTACTTTTGTAATTTGCCTTATTTCTTTTCATTATGAACTAATCATCGTTTATTCCCCAAGGTTATGAGTCTTGATTGAAAAGATTCAAAATCGTCTATAAAGATTCCCGTCAGTAATGTGACTTGGCCATGCAAGGTCTTAGTGAGTTATTTTGCCTTCATATTTGGTGTGATTGTAATATCCATTATCTTAAATCCAATTTCTTTGCCAAGATTTAATTCTCCTCAAATATGTCCCATATATCACACCTTTCATAGTTCCTTCAATAATTTGTAATGCTGTGAGTCTTCACTGACTCACTCATTTGGTGAGCTACTTACTCCTGGAGCCTATCTCAGCCAATACTGAACAGTTCTTCAGACTTTCTCAGTTCCAACACACACACACACACACACACACACACACACACACACACACACTTAGGGGCAATTTGAAACAGTCAATTTATCCAAATGTGCATGTCTTTGGATTGTGGGAGGAAATCAGCATACATAAAGGAAATTCACGCAAGCCAGGGAGAACACGCAAACTCCACACAGAAGCGCCTAAGCCCAGGACTCGAACCCAGGACCTTCATGCTGTGAGACTCGCAAGCGTTCACTTTTAATTTAATACTGTACTACTGTCTGCATAAGGCAAAAGTAAGTATATTTAATCATTTTTGGTATTTTATTTTCACACATTCTGTGAAGAATCTTATAAATTTATGTTTGAAATAAAGACTTACATTAAATATACTATCAAGTCCTATTCATGTCATGTGGCTGGAGCAGAAATGTACTTGAGGTTAAGATCAATCATTCAATGACAGGTTTAATTGTGAAAATCCTTCAAGGTAACTCAGTGTCAGACTCTGTAATGGTATGTACACTCTTACTTTGCCATCCGCAGAGGTTCCTGCCACTTGTCCTGTTGCTATGGTGATTTTATCAGGATGGACAGCTAGGCTTCAAGGAAACAAAAAGGACAGTGGTTAACAGGGCTGAAAAACAAAATCGCTGATCAAACACTTCTACAATGGTCACAGATATTCCTTTACACACTATACTGTATGTAAATAGAGTTCATCTTGTAGAGGGTCAAATATTTATCACCATATTAAATTTGGCCCTTTTTGACAAGTTGAAATAAAGAACATACAACTGACTGTGCAGTATGTATGTTAATAGATAGTAAATATAAAACAGGTATTATTATGACACAAAAAACAGAATCCCGATGGTGTATATATATACATACATACATACATATACAGTGCTATAAGTGTCCCTTATAACGATTTTTCCATGATAGGAGCTTCGAACCCACAAAAAAATCTGCTGCAGCAAAAAATTCACTTTATGAGCTCCCGGGCGCAACTATGTTTTTACTGCACTTCATATCGTTTTCTCGGTGCTTTTTCCCTACACCATAGCGCGACAATGAAAGTGCCACTGCCTACTACTGGAGTGGATGCGCAATTACACTTAATTCTAGTATAGTATGGCAAAAAGGCATGTTCCCCAGGGTCATACGTGCCCCCCCTGGCATCACACCGGGGTACACCCCACTATTTGGAAAATACTGGCCTTGTGGGAGCTCACAAGCCTTTCCTGGTTGGCATTCGTAGCACACATACACTCTTCTCCTCCTCCTTTATTACGCACCACCTCCTGCCTGCCCATGTGACATCTTCGCCACAGTTGATGATCAGAAGGGTGAGTTGACATTGTTTATTTTTGTTTTATTATTATTTATTATTAATGTTAATGTACATTTATTATTATTATTATTATTATTATGAAATATTTATTGCTTTTACATGTTTATCTTTAATATATTAGATCAAGTATATGTGTTTGTGGCCGGTTATATGAGTCTGGGAGGGGGTTGTAATGGATTAATTGGTTTTCTGCTATTTCTTATGGGAATAATTGTTTGAGCTAACAAGTACCTGTAAGTAACTGTTTCAAATTTCCACAAGTGTAAATGTAAAGGTGTGTGTGTGTGTGTTTTGGTTCCGTTATGGTCTGCTGAGTTGTTCAGGATTGAGTCGGCTGAGGTAGACTTGAGTATATGTAGCACTTAATACTTTATTAACATCACTGGGAGGCTGAAGCCCATGCCATAGACTATGAGTAAAGGTGGGGGTACACCCTGAACAGCTTGTCAGACCATTGCAGGGCCAACCCTCACACAACCATTCATATTCACCACTAGAGTCAATTCAAAACAATCAGTTAGCTTGCATGTGTTTGGACTGTATTTGAAAACCAGAGTACCCAGAGAAAACCCACACGAGCACGGGAAAGTTCACAAAGTCCACACAGAAATGCCTGAGCAGGGGACTAAAACCCAGGACCATTTAACTGTGAGGCTGAAGTACTATCCACAATGATACTGTACTGTTCTCATTGCTGTTCTTTAATATGTGAATCATAAAATACTTTGTTTAATGTTATAGGTGTAATTGTGCTTTTTTTCTTCCCATTGAGAACAAATCACCACAAAAATAGTGCAGTCAAAAACGAAAAGCTATTTTATTAAATGATCTGCATCTACAGGTAGTTATATTTAGAATAATCAGCTGTCACCTTGGATGTGTAAATTTAATATTACTGTACTTACATTTACAGCATTTGGCAGACGCTCTTATCCAGAGCGACTTACAATTATCATTTTATTATACAACTGAGTAATTGAGGGTTAAGGGCTTTGCTCAAGGGCCCAAGAGTGGTGATATTGGGGATTGAACTGCTGACCTTTGGATTAGCAACCCATTGTGTAATCCACTAAACTACCACTGTCGTTTTACATTATTACACAGTATGCATTTATGAGGCCTACAAACTCATCACAATACGGGAAGTTTTACAGTATAACATTTTGGTGACATACTTAGGGGTTACGGGCAGTGGTGGCCTGGGGGATAAGCTGCTGGATCACTAATCCCAAGGTTGAGGGTTCAAGCCCCACTCTCAAACGGTTGTCACTGTCCCCCTAGTGCAGCTAACTGGGTGATTAAAGGCCAGCCATTGGTCTCACTGTCTATGGTGTGAGGTTCAAGTAAAAGAACCATTGTTGGCTTTCGTCAAGAGTAGGCTGCATAGCCATCAGCATGTTTCTGCCCTGCAATGGCCTAGCGAGCTGTCCAGGGTGTACCCTGCCCTCACCCCGAGTCAGCTGAGATGGGCGCCAGTCTTCTTGCAACCCTAATTAGCTTTAAATGGTTCATAAAATGAATGGGTTACATAAGAGATCAATATATAATGCAAAATTACTTACACGCTCTCATTTGCTGAATCACTTAATTCTATTTGGGGTCATGAGGTCTGGGCCCACACACCGGTGTAATTTGGACTAGCCAATTAGCCAAGTGTGCATGTCTTTGGACAATGAGAGGAAACCAGAGTACCCGTAGGAAACCCATGCAAGCACGGGGAGCACATGCAAACCACACAGGGACGCTCTTGTCGAGTTGAGGACTAAACCAAAGACCCTCTTGATGCAAAATTAAAAATAGACAGGTGTTATTTTTGACAAACTCTCATTTCAGATTACTCTAAATTGGAGAGTACCTTTGCAACACAGACACTCCACTGAAAAAAATATTACTGTTTTACGAAGGCTTTAAGCTTTTGTGAGTTTTTGCATGCTGCTGTATTATTATCACTTAAAAAGATAGATACAATTGCACTTATATTTGAATGCCATCCAGAAGTCTTACCATTTGATGTCATCTGTATGCCCAGTGTAGTGTCTCTGAAGCTGCTCATCTACGTTGTACAACACCACCACAGAGGCAATAAAATAAACCGTCTCTCCAGTGGGAAGCAGGTAGAGATTGGATCGACAGTCACGGCCTCTGTACCCGTAGCTAAGTTTTGGTTAAGGGGAACAGCTAAGCTCAGTGATGGATAAAAATGCTTTCTCAGCCTTCGCTCAATATGTGATATTTACATACTCAGATTTTTCATTTCATAGCTTAGGCCATTCATTTTATATTATCTGGTTGACGGATCCGCCGAAACACTGGCAAAAGTGCCGTTAAAAAATAATTTTTAACTTTTTCAATTTATTATTTTTTTCCCCCGCTGATCTCTATATTATATGCCGATGTGAAAAAATATCAAATCTTAATCAGGCACAAAATCGTATCTTTAAATATTATGTATAATTTTGTGTTTACCTTCGAGATCGTGCTTACATCTTTATATCCAAATGAATTCTCGCATCAGGTATTATGAGTCGAGACTCCCAGCATGTTTTGCGAGCGACTCTAATGAACAAGTAATGCATTGTATTGAGACACATGTAATTTTCACACTATATTTGATGATATTCCCAGCACTTCTAGAGTCATCAACCAGATATTATACATGAAAAAATTTAAGTGACGAAACCTTCCTGTGCAATTAAAATAAACAAAATAACAATTTTAAAAGTAGATTTTTATATACTATATATATATTTTTATATTTTCAGCTCTGACACTTTCCCCCCAAAATTGTAAATAATAATAATTTTAAATTTAGTGGCCTTATATTTTTTCTTATTTCCTCCAACATCACTAAATTTGTGCTGAAAAATCTATCATCCAGAAAATAAAAAAATGAGTGACCTTAATTTCTCAGTTTTTAAAATCTCTCTGGTGTTGATAGATTACTCCATATCAACATACCAATCTAAATTTACAAAATATTCAGAGAGTTTCTAGGGACAGCAGTCTAAAAGTGCATAATACAATATTCATTACAGACCTGCAGAAACTCTGATTAAAAGCCAGCTGTAACGCACACACACACACACACACACACACACATACACACACAAAATAAGGTTACTTGATTTTCCATGTTGTAAAAAAATACAAAATAGTAAATTGATCATTGCTTTTCAGTTTTAAACAGAAAGTAATTCCAGAACACGAGTTGATGACCCCTTAAGGCTTATCATGACCTCCATGCTGAAACAAAGATGCATTATGCATAGATGAGTCTTCATTAGAAGAACCATTCAAACTGTATTGATTTGGAAATCACAGCAACAGGACTGCAGGACTGACTGGTGAGCCGTTCAGGGTGCTCTCCACCTTTGTCCAGTGTTAGTTCAGATAGGCTCCAACCTCCCCATGACCCTATTAGTGTTAAGTGGTTTAACAAATGAGTGAGTGACTGATGAGTTTAATCTCTTTGATTGATTTGTCAGTCTATTTGTTTTATGTATCTGACTTCTGTTTCTTTTTCTAGTTTAAACGACTGACTCCCAGAGCTCCACACAGATTCCTATGCACCCTGACGCTGTATGTGCATAAATGGCATAAATGGCAAATGAACATGTTGATACCTTAGGAATTCTAATTCGTTCATTCATTTTTTAAGCGGCTTAATCCTAATTAGGGTCACAAAGTGGCTGGTGCCCATCTCAGCCAACTCTGGATGATGGCGGGGTACACCCTGAACGGTTTGCCATTTCATCTCTCTCTCTCTCTCGCTCTCTCTCACACACACACACACACACACACACACACACAATCACTGGGTGATTTGGAGCAGCCAATTAGCCTACTGTGCATGTTTTTGGAGTACCGGAGGAAACCCATGCTAGCACGGGGAGAATATGCAACCTCCACACAGAAACACCCGGGTCGCATCGAACCCAAGACCTTTTTGCTATAAGTCAAATAAAGGGATGGCATATCTATTTCACAGCAAATGATAAACAAATACAGCCTTGAATTTTGGTTAAGAAAAGTTGGTCTTTGCCATCTTTCTTCAGATGAGAGTGTAACTGTAGTTTCCTAGAAAAGTAACGTAGGCACCCGTTATTCACGGGGGTTTGGTTCCGGCCCCTCCCGCGAATCAAGATAATCCACGAGTTCTGTACCTGGAAGTAAAACCCTATGTATCATTAAATGTGCGAATGATCAACCGGAAGTAAAACCCAATGTATCTATTACATGCGCTAAAATATGCTTTTCAAACACATTCTATAGAGTCTTATTAATACAGTATTAATGTAGTAAAATGAAGTAATTAAGTAAAACCTTTTTAATTTTGCACTGTGATAATTTATTGATAAAAATTGATAAAAATGTCTTGATAAAATTTTATATATATTATATATTATATATATATATATATATATATACAAAATTATAAAAAATTGTAAAAAAATACAAAATGTACAAAATTAAAGTTTTTACTTAATCATTACTACATTATATATATCATATATTTAAAGAACATAAAAGTGTGACGTAATGACGTAATGAACTTTCAGTCGGACCCAGAATGCAGGAGGCAGCGTAAGATGGCAGAGTGTATTTACTATTCAAAGGGGAAGCACTTAAGCACTTTAATTACAGTACTGATGAAGAAGAAAAACACAAATAACATTAAACAATGGAACCAGGAGCCAGAGAGAACACAGGGAAGCAGGGATGTGATGTAAGACAATGGTGTGGCGCAGAGGTGAGTGTGCGGTTTGTATTTATAGGGAGTAGATGAGAGGAGTGAATTCGGGTGTGAACTACTGCAATCAGCCAGAGCAGCTCAGCCACGCCCTTAAGCCGGAGCAGGGAGAGTTATAGAACACAGCTGCCAAAATCAAATTCACGCAAAAACACAGACCATAACAAAAGAACATAAAAAAACATGAAGTGTAATAAATTGGATAAACATGCTACACCACAGTACATAAAATCACACACACACAAACACTTCAGATGATTATTCCTCTTCAGGCACTTCAGAGGAAACTGTTATTTCTTCAGGAGAAAGTCTTATTTCTTCAGAAGAGACATCCAGCGTCATTACCTTTTTCTGGCGCTTAGCTGGTGTCTGAGTGGCATCATAGAGCTTAACTGGTAATTAAAACACACTTAAAAAAAGGCTCATTGACAAATGGTGTGCAAATGAGAAAAAAGGGGCGCATGCATCATCTCAACCAATCAGCAGGAGGGAGAACAGCCATTGGGTGAATTTGAATCACGTGACAGTTACTCGGCAATCCGCAAATATGTGGGGGCACGAGTGCAAAACCGCGAATAGTCAAGGGCCTACTGTACAAAATATTTTCACAAAACACCAGTTCTTTTGGTTGCACTTAAAATGTAACCATGTCAATATACTTTACGTCCACTGAAAACACTTAAATTCATATTCATATTGACTGATCAGCTATAACAAACACCACCTTGCTGGTCTGTGGATAGCCGGCCCCATACACAGCAATCTGCAATACATTGTGTGTGCTGACACCTTTCTATTTAAGCCAGCATTTCAGCAGTTTGCACTACAGCAGCTCTTCTGTGGGATCAGTGAATCTGAGTATGAATGTGTGCTGGCCTGAAACGGTCTGGGTAGCTGTGCAGTTTTTATCCTGCCTTCGCTCGGTGTCGGCTGGGATGGGGTTCGGCTTCTGTGCGGACCTAATAAAGGATAAAATGGTTCCAAAAATTAAATGAAAATGCTATTTACTTCACCTGTCAATTATCATCATGTTTTAATGTTAGTGCTGATACGTGTGCAGTATATATTTTACTATAATTAAATAGATTTATACAAGAACTCTTGTTCACACCAAGACCACACCTGACACACATGCATTCTTCCAAGTTCATATTTTTCTAATTCTTTATTCAGGGTAGAGATTCTGTATAATCTGTGTCTCTTCCCAACGCCAAGAAAAGACGAGATGTTGGCCGTCCATCATAAACTAGAAGCTAATCCAGAACTTCTACGCAGTTCTTAGAGTCTCTTTCCATTACAGTTCCACAATGTTTCTTCATTTTTATTAATTTGAATCTATAGTCTGCATGCATAGTGCAAGATGTGTCAGTCGACTCAGACTTTTTTGGTGTTTCGGCCTTGTTAGCTCATCTGCTGACTCATTCACTCGTTCAATGACTCATTTACTAACTCATTCAATAACAAACTTAATACATATTCACTCACTGACTCACTAATTTATTCACTAACTGACTGACTCACTCACTTTCTAGCTGATGCACTCACTGACTCACTCACTCATTCACTCAGTCTCTAACTCATTGATTCACTCACTCATTGATTCAATCATTTCCACACTTACTTACGACTCACTCACTCACTTACTGACTCACTCACTAACTCATTGATCCACTCACTCATTGATTCAATCATTCACTCACTCACCAACTCACTCACTCACTAACTCATTGATTCACTCACTCATTGATTCAATCATTCACTCACTCACTTATTGACTCACTTAATGACTCACTCACTCATTCACTCACTCACTAACTCAATGATTCACTCACTCATTGATTCAATCATTCACTCGCTCACTCACTGACTCACTCACTGACTCACTTACTGACTCACTCACTAATTCACTCACTCACTAACTCATTGATTCAGTCACTCATTGTTTCAATCATTCACTCATTCACTTACTGACTCACTCACTTACTGACTCACTCACTCACTTATTGACTCACTCACTACGTTACTCACTCACTGATTCACTCCCTGACTCACTGGCTCACTTACACAGTGACTCAGTCTTTTGAAACACTCACTGACTTACTAATTCACTGACTCATTGACTAATTCTATCACTGACTCACTTACTGACTCGCTCACTATCTCACTCACTCTTTCACTCACTCACTGATTCAATCATTGACACACTCACTGACAGACTCACTCACTCACTGAATAATTCACTAATTCACTGACTCATTCATTTGTTTTTTTCATTCATCTTAATTGCTGTGAGAAGTTTCTTACAGGGAGACGGAGATGTTTATACACTCATTCACACCTACAGCAGTTTAAATAACGTTCATTCATGTAAATATTCAGTAATGTAGCCAGTTCATGTCCTGTCATGATGTTGTGGGGTGGGAGGAAACCAGAGAAACAGTGAAAATATGCACCATGTTGTAATTTGGAACTGACCATCATCTATCATTATCGTGAAACAAGTTGCCTATATCCTCTAAACGAAAGAACATGCATGATACAGACAAGAACGAACAGATTAATATCCCATTATTGCATATAATCATACAACAGCAGCAGTGATGAAGGATACACCCAGTCCAGCTTCAGTTTTTTAGGTGGCAGATCGGCTTTTCCTTCTAGACAGTATGTGTCCACCAGCTCTTTGGGCATGTACATGGTGATGGGTCTTCCTTTCAAATACATTTTGACATACCCTTCATCTAAAAAAGTAAAACAAAACAAAGAACAAACAAACAAAAACTCAGAATAACTAACACGGCATAAGCGTACTATTACAGTACAGTATATATTAGTTTCAGTCTTTCATTCATCCCTAACGTAACATAGAACACATAGAATTAATACAAAGGGACTAAAGTCAACAGCACTGAGAGGCTGTATTTATGTCAAGACCTAGATTAAAATTTCTATAGAAATCTTAGTGATATAAATAATTAGTCATACAGTCACTGGAATGTGTTGCCATTAATAAACAGTTAAAGTTATGTGAACATTTTTTAGGTTGTGTTTAATGGACAATGAATAAATAAAATTAAATAGGTGAAGTTTCCTGAATTGCCAGCTTAGTGAGTACAATTTTAAACATTACAATTGTAAAGTAATCAGATATGCAAGCAAAGAAGATGACTGAAACATACATAGGTCAGAAAACAAATAAATAAAACTGATAAACACTCAGTAGACAGAAGAATAACGTGGATTAATGGAACGTGAGATGCAGAAAGTCAGACAAAACAGCCCAAGAGAAAGCCAACTAAAGAATGAGAGAACAACATTGAAAAACAATTAAAATTAAAACAGATATACACAGTATTATCTAAATGTTTGGGGTCACCCAGAAAATGGAACATTTTTCATGAAAACACAAACTTACATCCTTCTCATGAGTTTCAAAATACAATACAGTGAAGCCTCACTTTTTGTAGTTAATGGGGACCGAGACCCTCCGTGAACGCCGAATTTCCGCGAAGTAGGATTAACCCCCCTCCCACCCCACCCCCGACTGACATATACATACATGTATTTCTTTCTCTCTTTTGGCCTTTTCCTTATTCTCGAGAGTCGCCACAGCGAATCATTTGATTCGCACATTTGATTTGACATAGGTTTTTATGTCGGATACCCTTCCTGTCACAACCCTTTTCGCAAGGGACAGAAACATGCTGACGGCTTTGCAGCTACTCTTTACGAAAGTCAGCAATGGTTCTTTTACATGCCTCTCACCATAGACAGTGAGAGACATTGCCCGCCTTTGATAATCCAGTTAGCCGCAATGGGGGGACAGAGACAACCCTGTGGGGACTCGAACCCCCAACCTTCGGATCAGCGATCCTGCACCCTATCCACTAGAACGCCACTGCCCTATGTGTATATAATATCAATAAATACATATTCAATGCTATAAATGCTTATAATAACAATGAAACATTCAAAAATAATGCATAAGATATAAATAAAATATAACTACGCACATATGCACATACACAAATGCGCCAGACGCGCCCACACATACAGATGCACATGCGCACACATACCAGATGCGCACCTCACATAAAAATGTAAGTAGTTTTGTTGGGGGGGTTTAGGTTTTTTTTTTTTTTCATAATTATTTTTGTTTAGTGGCATTTTCCTTAACTGTCCCCCTATTTTCCCTTAATTTCCTTCTTTTTTATTTTTCGATGAGTATCTTTGAAAAACCCACAATTCTCTGAAGCTGCAAGAACTGAAGCATGAAGTAGCGAGGGATCACAGTAAATATGAAATATAACCAAGATGTCGACAAAGTTACAAATAATAATTTTTACTTAAAATAATAATTTTGCCCTTCAAAAGTTTGCTTTCATCTAACATCCTTCATTAGTAGCTATTACAGCCCTGCATACCTTTTCTCATTCTAGCTTTTAATTGACCGAAGGTAAGATGAAGAAATTTCGCCATATGGCAGTGGTTCCCAACCTTTTTTTACTCTTGCGCCCCTAAAAAGATTTTGCTCTGACCTCGCAACCCCTACATTTTATACTTTGTTCAAGGATAAAGGATGTGGAATCATACTACATTTTATCAAAAGAGGATATTGATTTCAAAAGTTACAGTCCTGCAGGAATGATGCGAGCACCCCTGGTTGGGAACCCCGGCCCTATGCTTTCTGAAGCTTATCCATACCAGGTGGTTAAGCTGCTCCGATAACAGCTGAATACGGCTGAGATCCCCTGACGGCACTGGTCACCCCATTAGTGACAGAATACCAGCTAAGTGCTTCTACTGTAAATAGTCCTCGCATAGCTTGGAGGTATGTTTTGGGTCATTGCTCTGTATTGTAAGAGGAAACCAGGTCCAATCAAGCACCACCCAGAGGTGGTAAAATCAAGTGATAGCTTTCTTTGTTCAAGATCCCTTTTTACCCTGTACAACGCTCCCAGTCTACCAGCACCAAAGCACCCCCACACCATCACATTTCCCCCGCCATGCTCTTACAGCTGGCATCAAGCACTCCTTTTTATTTGTTATTCACCGTACAAATGTTCTTTGTGATCCAAACACCTCAGCACTTTTAACTAACTGTCCTCATCTTATGATCTATATTAATGCATATCCATCAGTAGTCATGTGATAATTGCTTTATATACAGTGATACCTCAGCTCACGAACATAATTGGTTCCCAGAAAGTGTGTGTAAGGCGAAAAGTTCGTCTTCCGAACATTTATTTCCCGTAAGAAACCATTAAAATGAGAATAATCCGTTCCCAGGTCCCCATAAAACATAATTTTCTAGTAAATAAGCCTTAAAACTACACAAAATATACCTTATTTTATGTATAATAAATGTGCTATTGTATTGTAATTAAAGAAATAAAATGTACTGTATAATAAAGTCGTTTTATTTACCTTTGTGATGGTAGTTGATGGCTTGATGGAATGGAGTGAGAGGAGGGAGGGAGGGACTTAGTGTTTGGAAGGAGTGTTTGGAAACGCCTACTGTTTGGAAACACGCATAGCCACACACGCACCCTTAATAGCTTCCTTGTTCTTAAGGATGGGAGCAATGGTAGACTTAGCGTACTGGTACTGGGACGCTAAGTCACACAAACGCACACCTCGTTCGTGTTTTTCAATGATCTCCGCCTGTGGTGGGGTCTTTTTCGGTCGCATAATAGCAAAAGTACACTCAATATGGTCCAAAATGTCTATCAAACACAAACCACTTCCGCACTCAAAGAAAGGGGGTGACGAACTGTGACGCCGTGATCGTGCGTCAGCTTCTCGTGGCCGCCACCGTGGCGCTGTTCGACCGCGTGGTTTGGTTCGTCCGCCAAAAACTAGTTTGTCAGCAGAGACTGTATGCTCGCAAATTTAATGTTCTTGAGGCGAAAAGTTCGTGAGCTTAAGTGTTCGTCAGCGGAGGTTTTACTGTATTTATATATAAGCCACTCCCCACAGTCAGTGCTATAATCGCGTGCAGTATCAGAGTTAAAAGTACTGGCTGGGGGATCTGAGCTCCTGTAACCGTGTATTTAATGGAGTGTAGGTGGAATAAGAGGGACACGTCTTCATTCAATGAGTAAACAGGACAAACCTTCTGATCCTAGAATGTTTGAAAAACACAGGGGCACAGCTGCCTTGCAGTGGACATGATCCTAAAAGCAGGTTGTTGCAGGTAGATCTACATGGTCACTCGGTGAAGTGATGAGAATGGGGAAATGACAGATAAATTGAATATATCATTTTATTTTCTTTATCTTCCGATATGTTCACAGTCAACAAGGCACGGCTAGTCCAGAATGATCCCAAGCCAGAAAGGAAAAGGGAGAGTTGACAACTAGGTATTTAATTTAAATATTCTTTTCTTGTGAAGGATAATTGTATGACAAGCAGACACATCACTGACATAGTGAGTCATCGACGGATGAAGTCAAGGCTCTCACTGCATCTAAATCTGCTGCTCATATGACAGAAAGACTACCCAAGAACCTTCAGAGGCATTTTTCATACAGAAAAAATATGTAAGCGCTCAAAAAGATTGATAAAGCAATTAGAGGTGCGTTGAGTGAAAGCAGCTCTACTCCAAGTGACAGCAAGCCTTTCAGTGAGCTGCTGGGTAACTGCAGGAGAATGTGGGCTCCTGCAGTGTGAGTGAAAAATAGGCATTGACGGCTGTGAGCAAACACACAGTGTGCCGCGAGCAGGTTAACAGGCAATCAACCACAGGCTGACAACACTCTCAATGCGTGTTAGGGAGAGTGCTCATTAGTCGATTGGGAAGGATTGCACTTTGGGGGTCTGATACACACACATCCATCAGTTCAACCCATGCCTTCACACTAATCATGGATCTGGTGCATTCGGTTCCATTCTAAACTAGGCCAGTCTGCTCTGAGAAACTCGACAGAGGAACATGTATAATAATAATATTAATGATAATAATAAATATAATAATTATCATCATCATTATTACTTATCGTTATGTATTAAAGCACTGCATTGTTCCATGATTTTCCAGATTCTTAATGCTTTATCAAAGTATTAAACCTTTCAACAGATACTCCTTCAGAATACTCCAACATCTGTACTTCCTCCGATATCTTTATCTCATATTCAGAGCCCTATTAAAACACAGGATTCTATACTATACCTTTCCTTGTTGCTGATATTATACATTTAGACATACACCTTTTCTGCCTTTTGTAACTTTTAAATAGAAAGGTGTATAAAGTGACCCTTGAAAACTTTATATTTATTCTTTAAGCTTCTTCATCTTAATTCAGGTCATGGGGTGGCCAGCATTCATCTCAACCGACTCTGGGCGAGGGCAGACACACAAACAAACACATACACACTCACACCTATGAGTGACTTGCAGCTACCAGTCAGTCTACTGTGCATGTTTCTGGACTGTGGGAGCAATCTGGAGGACCCAAAGGAAACCCACACAAGCACAGGGCACAGGGAGAGCATGCAAACCCCACACAGAAACTCCTGAGCCTGGGAATCAAACCCATGACCTTCTCGCTATGAGGCCGACGTGTTAACCACTGCAACACTGTGCCACGTTTAAAACTTTACATTAAAAAGTTATTTGGGTCCAATTATAAAAGAAGATTCATCCTTCATTTTCTGTAACCACTTAATCCGAATTAGGGTCATGAGTACACCCGGGACGGCTCGCCAGGCCATCACAGGGCGGAAACCCACTGATGGCTATGCAGCCTACTCTTGTCGAACGTCAGCAATGGTTCTTTTACATGAACCTCACACCATAGACAGTGAGAGACATGGCCCGCCTTTGATAACCCAGTTAGCTGTACTGGGGAAGCATATTCATTCATTCATTCATTTGTTGCTGCACTATTTAATCCTATCAGGGTCACACGGATGCTGGATCCTATCTCAGCTGACTCTGGGCAAGGGTACTCCCTGAAAAGCCCATGAGACCATCTCAGAGCTGACACACATACACTTACACATAGACGCAATATAGAACAGCCAATTGGCCTGCTGTACATGTCTTTGACGGTGGGAGGAAACCGAAGTACCCGGAGGAAGCCCACACAAGCACAGAGAGAACATGCAAACCCCACACCAAAATACCTTTTTTCAGTCCAAGATGCAAACCCAGGACCTTTTTGCTGTGAGATCGATGGGCTAACCACTATACCATAGTGTTGCCTTTTAAAGACATCTTATTCCCATATAAAGACGCATCCGAACAACATGGAAAGAGAAAGTTTAGATTTTTTTTCTGAGTGTACTCAGAGCAGAAGGTAATGATATATTTCTTCTAGCTTAAGGATGACACAATGCACACAGGGCCATTTGGGTAAGTGAGGGTTGACGATCAGGGCCTACCTTTGCAGTGTGTCACCCGTCGCATTCCTTTGTAAGTGTACACAGACAGAGACAGAATCTGTGTGAGAGAGCTCTTCATAAAAGGACAGAGAGACAGAGAGAGAGAGAACGAGAGAGAGAGAGAGAGAGAGAGAGAGAGAGAGAGAGAGAGAGAGAGAAATCCTGGCTCATCGACTATTAGATCGTTCTTAATTACTCTACCAGGCCCTGTGGGGAGACATCTCTCTGGACCTGTGCTCTAGATAACAAATCGCTTATGTTAATGTGTTGTTTTATTAATTCACTGAACATCTGGAGTAGTTGCTGTGTGGGTAGTATGATGACATCAATTAATCAGTGATTAACTAACACAGGCAAACATAGGTTGCATGCCATATGCAATCCCAGACTCCAAATAATGTGGTTCAGTAAAGAAGACTGGAGTAAAAGAGTGGTAAGTGTACATGTTCTGAAATTTAATCAAGTTACAGTGATATGTTTATAACGTGAAAGACTCGATGTGTATGCGTTCCATTCCTGCTTGATGAAAGCAGATAGCTGTTATCTTTCTGCTTAAAGTAAAGTCATCTGCAAAGAACAACAAAAGCATAAATAGAAGCACAATCATGTTTCCACAAATAGGAGAAAGTATACGGTCATTAAATGGTTAGTGGAACTGGTTACTGATGAAAGATGTGTGTAGTTCGGATTCGCTGATCGGATGAAATGAGTCTAAACAGTCAGTGATATTTTATGAGCCAAATTGAATTTAGACTTGTTTTTCTGTGGAAGAGAGATTTATCCAGCCATTCATTTCCTGTCACCACTAAATCCTAATTGGGGGCCAGTGGTGGTCTAGTGGTATAGTGCGCTGGATCGCTGATCCAAAAGGTTGGGGGTTCGAGTCCCACTCTCCACAGGGTTGTCACTGTCCGCCCCAGTGCGGCTAACTGGGTTATCAAAGGCGGGCCGTGTCTCTCACTGTCTATGGTGAGAGGCATGTAAAAGAACCATTGCTGACTTTCGTAAAGAGTAGCTGCAAAGTCGTTAGCGTGTTTCTGTCCCTTGCTAAAAAGGGTTGTGACAGGAAGGGCATCCGACGTAAAAACCTCTGCCAAATCAAACGTGCGAATCAGATGATTCGCTGTGGCGACTCCCGAGTAAAAGGGAAAAAGCCGAAAGGAAGACAGACAGACAGACTAAATCCTAATTGGGGTCGCTGAGAGGCTGGTGCCCAGACCAGTCAACTCCGGGTGAAGTTCAGCGTACACTGTGGACAGCTCGCCAGGCCATCGCACTACAGAAACACACTGACGGCTATGCAGCTAGTCTTCATAAAAGTCAGCAATGGTTCTTGTACATGAACCTCACACCACAGACAGTGAGAGAAATGGCCGGTCTTTGATAACCCAGTTCGCTCCACTGGGGGGACAGTGACAACCTGTTGAGAATGGGGCTCGAACCCCCAATCTTGGGATCAGTGATCAAGCACCTTTACCACCACGCCACCGCTGCCCTGATCCAGCACCTTTACCACCACACCACCACTGAGTAAGTGGGGCTGGTGGCGTAGTGGTTAGGGTGCTGTGCTCATGATCGGGAGGTTGTGAGTTCGAATCCCACTGAGACCCTCACTGTGCTCAGACCCCTGGGCAAGGTTTCAACCACAAGTGTGCCTCTGTTCACCTAGCAGTATACATGGGTACCAGTAAAATATACTGGGAAGGTAACCAGCGATGGACTAGCGTCCCATCCAAGGGGAGTTGAACTCGTCGTCACTTCACGCTACAGAAACCGGGGATAAGCACCGGCCTGATGAGCCACAAGGCTTGGGTGTAAAAACGCAACAGACTTACCTTTTACCTTACCACTGAGTAAAGATTTACTTCAAATAAATAGATTCTCTACATGTTAACGCATGGGGCATTACAAGTCGTAGAAATGTGAGTTTTTTACTTCTACTAGTCCTTCTCAAAAAATTAGCATATTGTGATAAAGTTCATTATTTTCTGTAATGTACTGATAAAAATTAAACTTTCATATATTTTAGATTCATTGCACACCAACTGAAACATTTCAGGTCTTTTATTGTTTTAATACTGATGATTTTGGCATACAGCTCATGAAAACCCAAAATTCCTATCTCAAAAAATTTGCAGATTTCATCCGACCAATAATAAAAAAAAAAGTGTTTTTAATACAAAAAGGTCAACCTTCAAATAATTATGTTCAGTTATGCACTCAATACTTGGTCGGATCCTTTTGCAGAAATGACTGCTTCAATGCGGCGTGGCATGGAGGTAATCAGCCTGTGGCACTGCTGAGGTGTTATGGAGGCCCAGGATGCTTCGATGGCGGCCTTAAGCTCATCCACAGTGTTGGGTCTGGTGTCTCTCAACTTTCTCTTCACAATATCCCACAGATTCTCTATGGGGTTCAGGTCAGGAGAGTTGGCAGGCCAATTGAGCACAGTAATACCATGGTCAGTAAACCATTCACCAGTGGTTTTGGCACTGTGAGCAGGTGCCAGGTCATGCTGAAAAATGAAAATCTTCATCTCCATCAAGCTTTTCAGCAGATGGAAATATGAAGTGCTCCAAAATCTCCTGATAGCTAGCTGCATTGACCCCACCCTTGAAAAAACACAGTGGACCAACACCAGCAGCTGACATGGCAACCCAGACCATCACTGACTGTGGGTACTTGACACTGGACTTCAGACATTTTGGTATTACCTTGTCCCCAGTCTTCCTCCAGACTCTGGCACCTTGATTTCCGAATGACATGCAAAATTTGCTTTCATCTGAAAAAAGTACTTTGGACCACTGAGCAACAGTCCAGTGCTGCTTCTCTGTAGCCCAGGTCAGGCGCTTCTGCCGCTGTTTCTGGTTCAAAAGTGGCTTAACCTGGGGAATGCGGCACCTGTAGCCCAGTCCACTGCTTCCACAGGTCCCCCAAGGTCTGGAATCGGCCCTTCTCCACAATCTTCCTCAGGGTCCGGTCACCTCTTCTGGTTGTGCAGCGTTTTCTGCCACACTTTTTCCTTCCCACAGACGTCCCACTGAGGTGGCTTGATACAGCACTCTGAGAACAGCCTATTCGCTCAGAGATTTCTTTCTGTGTCTTACCCTCTTGCTTGAGGATGTCAATGATGGCCTTCTGGACAGCAGTCAGGTCGGCAGTCTTACCCATGATTGCGGTTTTGAGTAATGAACCAGGCTGGGAGTTTTTAAAAGCCTCAGGAATCTTTTGCAGGTGTTTAGAGTTAATTGGTTGATTCAGATGATTCGGTTAATAGCTCGTTTAGACTACCTGAACATGATATGCTAGTTTTTTGAGATAGAAATTTTGGGTTTTCATGAGCTGTATGCCAAAATCATCAGTATTAAAACAATAAAAGACCTGAAATATTTCAGTTGGTGTGCAATTAATCTAAAATATATGAAAGTTTAATTTTTATCAGTACATTACAGAAAATTATGAACTTTATCACAATATGCTCATTTTTTGAGAAGGACTAGTATATGTTGGAGAATATGTAATATAATGTAGGCTGTGCTCAGTCATTTATCCTTAGTAACTGGTCAGGGTAATTAATGGGACAGTTCATATTCATTCAATCATTCATTCATTCATTTTCTGAACCACTTAATCCTAATTGGGGTCACGGGGAGGCTGGCACCCCATCTCAGCTGACTCTGGGTGAGGGCAGAGTACACCCTGGACAGCACGCCAGGTCATCGCAGGGCAGAAACACATTGACGGCTATGCAGCTACCCTTGACAAAAGTCAGCAATGCTTTTATACATGACACCATAGACAGTGAGAGACATGGCCAGCCATTGATAACCCAGTTAGTGCACTGGGGGGACAACAGTATCAACCTGTTGAGAGTGAGGCTTGAACCCCCAACCTTGGGCCAGTGAGCCAGCACCTTACCACCAGGCCACTGTTGCCCTTATTTCATATTTAATACAGACAAATAAAAAATAAGTAATACTCCAGGGGCAGTATTATGGTTCTGAATTACTGATCACAAGGTCAGAGTTCAAGACCCACTATCAGTGAGTGCCCCCCAACCTCGGAACTAGATTATAAAAGAACCGTTGCTGACTTTCTGACTTTCATAAAGAGGAGCTGCAGGGCTGTCGGTGCATTTCTGCCTTGAGATTCCTTGCCAAGCTGTCCAGGGTGTACTCTGCCCTTGCCTAGAGTTGGCCGAGATGGGTGCCAGTATCACCGTGACCCTAATTATTATTAAGTGGTTCAGAAAATGAATGAACGAATAATACTCCAGTTCAAGCAATCCTTAATTTTAATTAGAGGAAATATAGATTAATACATATATGGTTAGCTAGGTAGGTAATTAAGTAGATAGATGAATGATTGACAGACAGACAGACAGACAGACAGACAGATAGAAAGACCGACAGACAGATCACAATACTTGGTCTGAATTGTAAATTTAAAGTGGCCCATTCGCTGATGAATAGCTGAAGTGTTTTATTTTCTATTATTTTTATCAGTTCATTTTGGCTGAGTAAAAAGGTTCCCCTATAAAACAATCCCAGCTCACAGGCACTACAATTTCTCGAGAATTATAAAAGATGGCGATGCAGAGAATTCTAAAAGATGGCAGGGATCAGTGACACGTGGGGACAGGAGTAAACAAAAGGGTTCAGAAACACACTGTTGCTGATTTCATTTCATTTCCGTGAGATAACACTGTACTATTTATGTATTGTGTGTTTATTTTATAGACTTGGAAGTAAAAGGACACCTTTATGCATTCACACTGCTTGACTTTCTTGCCACAGCCAGCAGTACTACAGTAGAAGCTTCTTGGAAACGTTCGTGCATGTATAGGTTCTCCAGTCTTGGCTCATAACTTACTAATTTCTCAATGGTAGTGAAGAACGCTGCAGAATTTGTCACTTACCAGCACTGAACACAGGCTCCCTCTGTTTGCTACAGCGTTCGAAAGAGAGAAAAAAACATATAACTCAAATAAATTGCATGCATGTGAGCGCAGCAATACATTAACCTGACAGTGACATTTATTTTAACATTGCGAAATGAGATCACAATGATATATTCAGAACTGGAGCTTTACTATAATCAGAAGTTATGCTCCTTTCCAGGCTTACTGGTACCAGGCTTAACAGATATATGAACCACTTAAGATATTTATAACGTGTCAGTAAATATACACACACTGTTCGAGTAAAGGTCAGAGGTTGCTGTACCTGTCACTTATTCTCTTGCCACCGGAGTTGCTCCCCATCGAGGCAGTGCGTGTGCGGATGCTCTTGGATTCTCCTCCACCCTCTTTCCGACTGCTGGGACCCACTTGCTCTGATGAACTTGTTCTTTTCACAGTGCTGAGAAAATACAAAAGATTTCAAATCAGTGGTCCCACTTGCAATCAGTTCTGAGGTCGTGTAATGGGTAAGGGGAACATCTCACCAGATTCCAAACAGCATCCTTTCTTACTGATTATTTTACTCACTCACACATAGATTTGCTGAACTTCTTAATTTTATAGGGTTGTAGGGAGGCTGGAACCTATCTCAGCCAACACATTCTGAAGGCGGGGTACACCCTGAACAACTCACCAGTCCATTGCAGGACAACACACCTACAAGCATTCGTGCTCACACTCACACCTATGGTCAGTGTGAAGCAGCCAGTTAGAATAATGTCCATGTCTTTGGACTGCAGGAGGAAACTGGAGTACCTCTAGGAAACCCACATTGGAACTGGACGGTTAGTTAAACTCCACACAGGAACACCCAATCCTGGGACTTTTTGCTCTGAGGCAGACATGCTACTCTAGTCCACTGTGCTGCCCTCTGATTGATTCAGAATTGGACCCCAGCAACCGGACTCCGGACTAATCAAGAGTCCACGGGACACGGCCAAGCTCTCAAGGAAATCATAACCTCAGCTCCCTGTCACTCACAGTGATCACCAGCCAATCATGAACATCAAGGAGGTGGATAGTGCTTTTCCTTCGAGTGTGTTAGACCTCCTAAAAATGCACATGCTCAGAAGTATGTTCATGCATTTGGATTGTGGGAGGAAACCAGAGTACCCAGAGGAAACCCTGCAAACCCAGAGAAAACATGCAAACTCCACACATAAATGCCCTGTCTGTGCCTGGGATTCAAACTCAGGACCTTCTTGCTTTGAAGGAGACGTGTTCACACCTACACCACCATGCCACCTGGCTGATTGATCATTCATTCATTTCTCAACCGCTTAATCCTAATTAGGGTCACGAGGAGTCTGACACCCATCTCAGTTGACTCGGGGAAAAGGGCAGCGTACACCCTCGCCAGGCCATCGCGGTGCAGAAACACGCTGATGGCTATGCAGCCTACTCCTAATGGACAGCAATGGTTCCTTTACTTGCTTCTCATCATAGACAGTGAGGGACTTGGCTGGCCTTTGATAACCAATCCAGTTAACTGCACTGGGAGGACAGCATTGACAGCCCGGTGGCAGTGGGTTTGAACCTCTGACCCTAGGATCAGTAAGCTGGCATCCTACTACCAGACCACCACTGCACCTCTGGATAATTGTTATGTGTATTAAAAATAGCTCCTTCCACCAGTCAGAGTACATCCCTGGTGTAAGTATGTACTGCAACAAGTTGCGGGAGGAAAAAAGTGTAGTGCGTGGAACAAAATTGAGATACTTAATGTAATCCAGGGTTACATGAACCAGTTGGAACATGAAGAAACGATCAGAAAGGATTTTTTCTGGTTGTTGGATACGCCATACAGAAATGCCCAGGACTGTCTTGCTGTGAAGACTTAACCACAACACCACTGTGCCGCTCAACTTAAGAGAAGGTGTAATGTTTTAAATTGCAAATCTTAAGACAAGAATTAACCGATCGAAAAAGCATACTGAAAGACAAACAAACAAACAAACAAACAAACAAAAACAATGACAAAAAAACAACTCTGAGACAATCTTTTTGTTAACATATCAACATCCATTTTACTCAGGAACTGGGCCTGTGCATGAGCATAAACATTTACCCAAGGAAGAGGAAATGGTGCCAGTGTGATAATGCAGGACACATCCCCCACTGAGTCTGTCATACCAAATATCCAGTCATTACTAATTACTCAAAAAAAACACAAGACACATGCAGGATAAAGCTGGACAAGCCAGACTATTTTTTTATTTGCTTTCCCATGGCCCACTTGTCAACAGGTTTGCAATAGCTTATGGTGGACCGAGAGGCCTGGACTCAGAATGACTGCCCTTTCAAAACACAGAAACAAAGAGAAAGGCCCGATCAGCAGTATATTGGTTGCCAAGACTAATCCAGGCAAAGCTCTTGCAGGTCAGTAACTGGCTGGTGATGTTATCCTCTCTGAGGGGGGCTGTTGGATGTTTCAGATTCACAATGTTTCACTCCAACTCGTTCATTTGCCATAACATTTTTTTAATTTTCTTTTTATTTTTGATATACAGGGATCCCTCACTTTTTGTGGTTAATGGGGACCGAGACCTCCTGTGACCGCTGATTTCGTGAAGTAGGATTGACCCCCTGAGTGACAATTAAGTACATGTATTTGTATATAATATCAATAAATACATATTCAATGCTATAAATGCTTATAATAACAAATAAACATTCAAAAATAATGCATAAGATGTAAATAAAATGTGAATACACACACATACAGACGTGCGTGCACATACTCAGATGCGCACCTCACATAAAAATGTAATAGTTTTGATGGGAGGTTTCGGGTTGTTTTTTTTGTTTGTTTGGGGTTTTTTTTTTTTTTTTTTTGCATAATTGGCATTGTTTTGCGACATTTTCCTTAACTTTTTCCCGTATTTTTCCTTCATTTCCTTATCTTTCATTTTTGCACTGAAGCTGCAGAAACTGAAGCATGAAGTAGCGAACGATCACTTTGTGTGGGATCCCTCGCTACTTCGCACTTCAATTAATGTGGCTTCAGTGCGTTGCGGTTTAAAAAAATTAAAAAAAAAACATCTATTTAAAAAAAAAAGGAAATTAAGGAAGAATAGGGGAAAAGTTAAGGAAAATTCCACAAAACAATGCCAATTATTAAAAAAAAAAAAAAAAAAAAAAAAAAAAAACAACCCAAAATCTGCCAATCAAAACTAGTCACATTGTTTTGAGGTGCGCATCTATGTGTGCACTCGCATCTGTGTGCTTGTGCGAGCACGTATGTATGTGTGTCATCTTCTCATGCCATACCAGCTGTATGTGTGTGTATATATATTTTTATTTTTGTAATATTTAATTTATATTATAAGCATTTATTGCATTGAATATGTATTTATTGATATTATTTACACATATACATGTACGTATACGTCAGTCAGAGGGGTTGATCCTACTTCGCGGAACTCGGTGGTCGTGGGGAGACCTCGGTCCCAATTAACCATGGAAAGTGAGGGATTTCTGTGTGTGTGCGTATATATATATATATATATATATATATATATATATATATATATATAGAGAGAGAGAGAGAGAGAGAGAGTGTGTGTATGTATATATATATATATATATATATATATATATATATATATATATATATATATATATATATATATTATACTAGGTCCATCTCAAAAAATTAGCATATTGTGATAAAGTTCATTATTTTCTGTAATGTACTGATAAAAATTAAACTTTCATATATTTTAGATTCATTGTACACCAACTGAAATATTTCATGTCTTTTATTGTTTTAATACTGATTATTTTGGCATACAGCTCATGAAAACCCAAAATTCCACTTTTTTTATTGGCCAGATGGAATATGCTAATTTTTTAAGATTTTTGGTTTTTCTTTACTTTTTTGAGAAAATTATCAATTTAAAAAGAAAATAAAACAATAAAAGGCTTGAACTACTTCATTTGTGTCTAATGAATCTTAAATATATGAAAGTCTAATGTTTATCAGTACATTACAGAAAATAATGAACTTTCTCACAATATGCTAATTTTTTGAGAAGGACTAGTATATAGATATAGGTCACCTCAGCGAATCATCGCATGTTTGATTTGGCATAGGTTTTTCTATAGGGCATAGGCCCTTCCTGACACAACCCTTTAGCAAGGGGCATGAAGATGCTGACGGCTATGCAGCTACTCTTTACGAAAGTCAGCAATGGTTCTTTTACATGAACCTCTCACCATAGACAGTGAGAGACATGGCCGGCCTTTGATAACCCAGTTAGCTGCACTTGGGGGGGGGGGGGGGGGGGGGGTTAGTGACTTGTCGAGTCTACAGGGGTAGATGTCTGATGTATGTGAATTTTATGTCTTATTTTATTCAAAACTTTATTGGTTGATATACGATTTGTTAGTTTAATATCAGCTCTTTTTGCTGTTTTGTTGTTGTTTTACTTTAGTGGAATTGATTGAGACATCCACATCTCTTCTTGCAAGAGTGAAACTGACTAGAAATGGCAGCTTTTTCAAACAGGCTACTGCAAACTCATTCATTAATTTTCTGAACTGCTTAATCCTAATTAGGGTCACAGTGAGGATGGGATCTCAGCTGACTCTCGGTGGGGACAGAGAACAACACTGGACAGCACACCTGGCCATCACAGGGCAGAAACATGCTGATTGCCATGCACCGTACTCTTGATGAAAGTCAGGAATGGTTCTCTTACATGCCCCTCACCATAGACAGTGAGAGACGTGACAGCCTTTGATAACCCAGTTAGCTCAGTGGTTCTCAAATAGTTGGTCAATGTCGGAGGGGTGACCCCAGGAAACATGCTTTTTTTTTGCCGTATTAGAATAAAGTGTAATTGTTCATCCACTACAGCAGGTGGCAGTGGCTTCCTCACTGTCAGAGTGTGCTCAGAGGTAAAATAAGAAGTGAAGTTATTAAACCCACCATGGAAATTTTTAACAGGGACGGAAAGAGAGACAGAGACAGACGGAGATAGTTAGACAAACAAAAGTCTCCCGGAAGTTAAGTTGAGGACGTATGATGAAGCGGATGTAGCACTTGGCTTCACTGTGCTGCGGTGAGAAACGAGGAAAGACCACTCCCAAATAAATTCATGTGTCACCTGAAGACATCACACCCCGATCACGTGATCAACCGGTGGTAGTTGGGGGTGCAACTATCTGTTACTGATGAATATGTATATGTTTTGTTCTCTTTAAAAATGAAACTTCAGGTACCAAACTACAGCAAACATAGTTTTTAGTTTTCAAATAAATTAATGGTTGAAGTGCAACATTCAAGAGAAACTGATGATAATGGAAACCAAGGAGGTTTGTGAAGAAGTTAAAGAATGCTCACTTCCTTTGTTCAGAACTATGTCGGGAATAACATAGCATATAACAGTCATGAAAAATAGGTGGCAAAGAACACATACTCTCACCTGTAGGATGGTCTGAGTGGAAACTTGGATGAGCTGGACAGACTGGACACACTGTACACAGAACATGCAACATGGGAACAGAGAAGAATCTAAGAGTAAGATACAGAGGGCCAGGAATAAGATGGTTTCAAGATGTTTGACAGAAAGGAGTGAGGAAGATGAAGTAGAAGGAACCTGTGTAGTTTTATCAGATAAAAATTGTAGTTCACAGACACACACACGCAGACATGTGAGAGCCTTCTATTGTCATAACATTTCTTGGAGAACTGAAATGACTGTGGGTGGCACAATGGTTAGTATGTGCAACCCACAGCAAGCAGGTGCTGGGTTTGATTCCCAGACTCGGAGAGGACGTCGTCACCCCCATCCTGTATCCTCCCTCCCTTCGTCCAGGTACTCTGATTTCCTCAACAGTCTAACGACGTGCACATTATGCTGATTGGCTGTACCAAAATTACCCCTAAGTGTGAGATTGAGTGTGAATGGTTGTGTGTGTTCGTGTATGTGTTGGCTGTATGATAATCTTTGCCCAAAGCTGGCTATGAAAGATTTCAGCCTCCCTTCAACCTTAATAGCATTCCACAGTTCAGCTTCTTTCAGAGAATGAGAGTGAAATGATTTCATTCATTTTGTGAACCTCTTAACCGCCTAATTAGGGTCATGGGGAGACTAATGCCCATCTCAGCCGACTCTGGGCGAGTGCAGAGTACACCCTGGACAGCTAACCAGGCCATTGCAGGGCGGAAACACGCTGACGACTCTGCAGCTACTCTTGTCGAAAGCCAGCAATGGTTCTTTTACACGAACCTCTCACCATAGACTGAGAGACATGGCCGGCCTTTAATAACCCAGTTAGCTGCACTGGGGAGGGCACAGCCGTTACAACCATTGACAGTGGGGCTTGAACCCCCAACCTTGGGGTCAGTAATCCAACACCTTACCACCAGGCCATCACTGTCCTCAGTAAAATGATTTGCTACTTAAATAAATCTGATTACTAAGGAGCATAGCGGCATCCAAATGGCCTGACAAGACCAAAACAGTAATTAATTCATAATTGGTACATTTGGTGTCAACAAAGACATAAAAACATGTTCCTCCAAGGAACATAAACATAAACTCTCAAACAGCTAATCAGAATGGAAATCCATCCACTAATGCCTGGTCTAGTAATCGCCTCATTATTGGACAGCATTTTTACATAAAACTCTTAATGATAACGTGACATGATGCCTAGTTATTTCAGACACCAGAGTTCCTTACATTCATATACATGTCTTCTATCACATGACTCGTTTATGTTAATATGTGCATTCATTCATTCATTCTTACACTCATCTACTCTTGACCTTGGCCCATAGTACACCATTCAGGCATGTCATCAAAGAAAATGTGAAATATTTATGATGTGTGTGTGTGTTACACACCTCTATTCATTCTTTTTCTTCCCTGTGATTCCTTCACCCAGAACTGACTGACATCAGCACCAGTTGCTGTAGCACTTACCCTGCTACCCATGAGCAATGTCAGGTTTGGTCACCATGGACACGTGTGTCAGTGAGAGATCACATTATCAGGCTCGTGTGACATGTTGGCATTTTATAAATCAATAAAATGGGTATGGGAGACGCCACAACGAAAATTATCAAATTCTCACTTGTAGGATAATTCTATTGTTTATGGTGACAACTTGTTGATATTTGGGTGACGAGCACTCAGCCTCAAAATAACAGATGACATAATTTGACGATTAGGCTCAGGGTTTGATGTAAACTGGCTCCTTGTGCAAAATTTAACATCTAATTTATTTTCATGGTGTGATATGGATATGATGTGATTATTCACTTTCAAAGTTATGCACCACTTTGTGTTGGTCTTTTACATAAAATCCCAATAAAATAAGTTTATGTTTACGGTTGTCACAAGACAAATTGTGAAAAAGTTCATTTTTTAATGGAAATTTTTTTTCTACCCACAGTAAAATCTGTATTCTCAGTTGAAATGAAGATCATAGTTCTCACCTTTTGGTCACTAGTGTGTTGTCTTTCTTTACGCCTGAGGGTGACAGCAGAGTAGCACTTTTCTTTGGCAGGACATTGCCATTGTGGACTGTTGGCTTCAATGGCAGTGTTGCAATCATTGGCCTGGCTGTGGGACAGAAAAATAAAAATCAGAGAAATCATGCGGCTTCTGCATGGCTTATAAAGCCGAGATTCAAAAGGTGGACTAGTGATCTATAATAAAATACATTAAAATTCACATAAGGATTCGAGTGGTGGTATAAGGATCAATATGTCTACCTCACAATAAGAAGATCCAGGTTTTGAGTCCTGGGCTCAAATATTTATGTGTGAGGTTTCCATGTTCTTCCAGTGCATGAGTGGGTTTTCTCCAGGTACTCTAGGTTCCTCTCACAGTCCAAAGACATGAACATTAGGCTAACTGGCTGTTCAAATTGTTCCTATGTTTGAATGTAAGTATGGATTGTTGTGTGTGTGTTGCCTGCAACGGCCTGGTGAGCTGTGTCAGGGTGAACCCTGCCCTCACCCAGAGTCAGCTGAGATAGGCTTCATCCTCCCTGTGACCCTGGTAGGATTTGAGCTTTGGAAAATGAGTAAGTTATTATGGTCTGTGCTTGCTGGGGGCAATTTAACTCTCTCTCTCTCTCTCTCTCTCTCTCTCTCTCCCTCCATACACTGCAGGCGCTGGCGAGGGGCGTGACTGTTACCTGCAGGCGAAATCCAGAGAGCGCACCTGAATTCACTCAGCTATCAGCGAGCTATAAAGAGGAGCGGATGCTGCCCTCCGGCGTCAGAAGATTGTCCTTTCAATGTGATTCTGTTCTCCGTGATCTCTCTGACTCTTGGTATCCTGCTTCATGCTCGACCAATTTTCTGTTTAAGAATTACTGTATTCCCAGTTTTTTTGGTTCCCCTGTGCTAAAATAAAGTCGTTGAATCTTCGTACACGGTCTCCTGGATCTCTGGGTGAGACTCATATGCTCCTGCCGTCACAGAATCTTCTGACCGGAAACATGGACCCAGCGGAGACCGCTCAACTCCAGCAGGCATTATCCCACCAGGGAGTCCTCTTGCAACAACAGGACTGACCAACGGTCTATGCATCTACTGCGCAGAAAAGGGTCATTACTTCACCCAGTTCCCAGCAGGACAGGGTCAGACAGCTAGGAGAGGAGCAGCGACAAGAGAACCCTCCAAGACACCCAGGAAGTGCCTGCAAGTTCAGGGTATGCTGCACTCCGCACAACACACATATTCTGTCGTATTCATTGACTCAGGCGTTGACGCTAATTTCATCGATTCAGGGATGGTTGAGCTCCACGACCTACCCGTATATGAACTCAAAACCCCCAAGGAGGTAGCTGCCATTGATGGCTGACTCATAGCTCATTTCACGTACAAGACGAAGCCTGTCACGCTCAGTCTGTCCGGGAATCACCAGGAGTTTTTGGAGCTTTTTGTCCTCTCTGCCTCTCTCTCTCTCCCCTGGTGCTGGGGTGGCCATGGCTGCAGACCCCCACATCGACTGGCGCACCCTCACAATACGCGGCTGGAGTGACTACTGCCTCCAACACTGCTTACTGGCGGCCGTACCCTCCCAAGTTTCACAAATCCTGATCGACCTGGAAGATCTGGACTTGGCCGGTGTTCCGAGAGAATACCATGATCTGAAAGAAGTTTTCAGCAAGGACCGGGCTACCACCTCATCCACCGTATGACTGCGCCATCGACCTACTCCTAGGTTCCACGTTCCCTTCTCAGCGACTGTATAATCTCTTGAAACCGGAGAAAAACGTCACAGAGGCCAATATAAATGAGTCACTTACCGCAGGTCTCACCCAGTTATCATCCACGGTGCCGGGTTTTTCTTCGTACAGAAAAAGGACAAAACCCTGAGACCTTGCGTTGATTACACGGGCCTCAACAACATCACTATAACGAATAAGTACCCTCTCCCTCTCATAGATTCGGCCTTCTCCCCTCTCCACAATGCTATTGTCTTTTCTAAGCTGGACCTGAGAAACGCCCACCACTTAGTCTGAATTCGGGAGGGGGACGAGTGGAAGACAGCCTTTAATACACCCTTGGGTCACTTCGAATATGTGGTCATGCCGTTCGGTTTAACCAATGCCCCGGCGGTTTTCCAAGCCCTGGTTACCGATGTGCTCAGAGACATGCTAAACCGCTTCATATTCGTTTACCTAGACGACATCCTGATTTTCTCTAAGGACCACGACGAGCATCTCCGTCAAGTAAGAACGGTGTTAAAGAGGTTCCTAGAGAATAGGTTATTTGTCAAAGCAGAGAATTGTGAGTTGCATGTTCCCTCAGTCTCGTTCCTGGGGTTCATCTTTGAGAAGGGGCGGATAAGACCCGATCCGGCGAAGATGAAGGCGGTGGCGGAATGGCCGACTCCGGGGACGCGGAAACAGCTGCAGAGGTTCCTGGGGTTCTCTAACTTCTATTGACGGTTCGTGCGAGACTATAGCCACCGAGCAGCCCCCCCTCACACAGCTGACATCACCCAAAACACCTTTCCAGTGGTCCCCTAGTGCCCATTCGGTGTTCGACAGACTGAAGGCAAAATTTGTAAATGCACCAGTACTGATCCATCCTGACACCTTGCTGCTGTTCGTGGTGGAAGTCGACGCCTCAGACTCTGGGGTGGGGGGGGTCCTCTTCCAACGGTCTCCCACAGATCAGAAATTACACCCATGAGCCTTCTTCTCCCGTCGCTTGTCCCCGGCGGAACAAAACTATGATGTTTGGAACCGTGAGCTGCTGGTGGTGGTCTTGGCACTCCAGGAGTGGCGGCACTGGCTGGAAGGGGCAGCCCACCCCTTCTTGGTCTGGACTGGCCATAAAAACTTGTCTTACCTCCGTACGGCCAAGAGGTTGAACTCCCATCAGGCACGATGGTTCCTCTACATAGGGAGATTCAATTTTACGCTAACGTACCAACCCAGCTCCTGGAATACTAAACCAGATGCTCTCTCCAGGCAGTTCTCCCTGGGGGAAGACACCACCATGGAGACCATCCTGCCCGCCTTGTATACTTGGAGCTGCTCGATGGGAGGTCGAACGTCTAGTTCAGGATGCCCAGCAGGGGGAACCGAAGCCCGTCGGGTGCCCCCAAGGTCGACTATATGTCTCCCCGCTGGCCAGAACCCCAGTGCTCCAGTGGGCTCACTCATCCAAATTGATCTGCCAATCCGGAGCCCACTGAACTTTCTTCCTACTCCAACAACACTTCTGGAAGCCAACAATAGCAGCCGACACTAGAGAGTTCATGGGAGATTGTGCCACCTGTGCCCAGAGCAAGTCCTCCCATCGTACACCCACGGGCCTCCTCCAACCCTTACACGTTCCCCATAGTCCCTGGTTGCACATTGCAGTGGGCTTTGTTACGGGGTTACCTCCGTCCAAGGGCAACGCGGTCATCCTGACGGTAGTAGACCGTTTCTCCAAGACGGTCCACTTTGTTGCCCTACCCAAACTCCCCTCTGTGATGGAAACAGCTGGTCTCCTGGTCCAACATGTTTTTTGCCTCCATGGAATCCCCCAGAATGTCGTTTTGGACTGAGGCCCCCAGGGTGTTGCATTTAGAGTTTGGAAGGCATTCTGCAACACCCTGGGGATCTCCTGTAGTTGGACCTCTGGCTACCATCCTCAGTCTAACAGGCAGGCAGAGTGAACTAATCAGAGCGTACTGTTATAACTGTTATGTTACTGTTATGTGCTTTCTGGCAGTGTTTTAACTCTCTCTCTCTCTCTCTCTCTCTCTCTCTCTATCTCTCTATCTCTCTATCTCTCTCACTCACACACACACACACACACACACACACACACCCCATACATTGCAGGCGCTGGTGAGGGGTGAGGCTGTTACCTGCAGGCGAAATCCAGAGAGCGCAACTGAATTCACTCAGCTATCAGCGAGCTATAAAGAGGAGCGGATGCTCCCCTCCGGCGTCAGAAGATTGTACTTTCAATGTGATTCTGTTCTCCGTGATCTCTCTGACTCTTGGTATCCTGCTTCGTGCTCGACCAGTTTTCCGTTTAAGAATTATTCCCAGTGAATTTGGTTTTCTCTGCGCTAAAATAAAGTTGTTGAATCTTCGTACATGGTCTGATGCATCTCTGGGTCTGACTCATATGTTCCCGCCGTCACATAAGTAAACGCATGAAAAAGAAATTTCATATCATATGCACCGTGCACCACAGTGGCCTTACAGCGAATGCAGAATATGAAAACAGATCATTCGTGATTCTTCAGAGCTGAGAGTCCTGCTCATTGTTACCAACATTATTGATTCAGCATATATATGTTCATTTCAGATGTCCTGGACTGAGGATACCTTTGTTCCAGTTTAGTTTCTTTATAATACAGGGATCCCTCACTTTCAGCAGTTAATTGGGACTGAGATCCCCGCGACTGCCGAATACCACGAAGTAGGATCGACCCCCCTGACTGACCTATACGTACATGTATATGTGTATATAATATCAATAAATACATATTCAACGCTTCTTCACTTATCCCTTAACACCCGGGGATGTCGTTGGGGTGCCTTCATGGCGAGACTTGGGTTGATTTGGCATGGCGGTGCCCATCCCTCTCCAGGTCGTAGAGACACGCTGACGGCTTTGCAGCCTACTCTTTACGAAAGTCAGCAATGGTTCTTTTACATGCCTCTCACCATAGACAGTGAGAGACATGGCCTGCCTTTGATAACCCATTTAGCTGCACTGGGGGGGACAGTGACAACTTTGTGGGGACTCGAACCCCCAAGCTTAGGATCAGCGATCCTAACCGTTAACCACTAGACCACCCATATTCAACGTTATAATTGCCTAAAATGATGCATAAGATGTAAATAAAACATAAATACACACACATACAGATGCGTGCACATGCACTCAGATACGCACCTCACATAAAAATGTAAGTAGTTCTGATGGGGGGTTTTGGGTTGTTTTTTGTTTTGTATTGGTTTAGAGGTTGTTGTTGGTTTATTTTTTGCATAAATGTCCTTATTTTTGTGGCATTTTCCTTAACTTTTCCCCTATTCATCTTTAATTTCCTTATTTTTTTAATTCGATGAATATTTAAAAAAAAAAAAAAAAAACAACACTATGAATTGCCACACGAATTGTAGAGTGAAGTAGATACCTGTACATCAACAGTGTAACCCCTAACTGCAGAGTTTAAAAAAGTGTGTATGGGGAAGGGGAGGGGGGTCTTTATTTATATTACCCTCTGAACCAGCTCCATTAAAATTCATCTCTGGAGATTTGCTGAAGCTTTTCATGTCTCTCTCTCTCTCTCTCTCTCTCTCTCTCTCTCTCGCTCTCTCGGCTTCTGAGCATATAAGTAGCACACTTGGGAGAAACACTACCGAAAAAAAGATGAAAGACATAAAAAGAAAGAGACAGTGGAGAAAAGTAAACGAGAGGAAACCAAGAGAACTCAGACAAATCTTTCAACCTAAAGGTAGGAAGGAAAGACTGACTTCACCAACACTTCGCACGGAGACAAAGAGAATAGAGGAAGCGTAGGTGCTTCAATAAGTGCTGGCAAAAACAGGACTGTGTCTGTCAGTACATGATGGCAAAGATGTTTCGCTCAGACTGAAAGTTGGCAGCTTTTCTATAACGTGCAATCAGATAGTGTCTGACATCAAACGTGTGCCAGTTTGATTTAGAACAGAACTCACCCCAATTATCTGTGCAGTGCAGAAGATAAGAGGAATTAATAATACAAGGTCAGCACATCAGTAGCGAGCCAAACTGCTGCATGATGATGACTCGCTTTCTAGATTTTATATCTGGGAATCATACAGATTATATAGTAATTCGTTTTCTGAACCACTGAATCCTAATTAGGGTCACAGGGAGGCTGGTGCCCATCTCAGCCGACTTTGGGTGAGGGCGGGGTACACCCTGGACAGCTAACTAGGCCATCGCAGGGTCAGCACTCAGTAAACCATTGATATTCACACTTGATTTGGAATAGCCAATTAACCTACTGTGCATGTTTTTGGACTGTGGGAGAAAACCAGAGTACAAGGAGGAAGCCCATGCAAGCTCAAGGAGAACATGCAAAGTTCACACAGAAATGCCCGAGGAATCAAATCAAGGATGTTCTTCCTGTGAGCCGGACATGCTAACCACCTCGCCACCGTGCCGCCACAGATTATATATGCTCAGGACAATTTAAAAAAAAACAAACCCCAGTACACACACCACTGTTCTGTACCCTGTTTTAACTCCAGTGACACGGTGTCCTTTATAATAAATTGCACGGTCTGCTTGGGCTCACTGCTTCCTGCAGAAGGAGATCGAATCATTCATACTGAATTAATTTAAATTTTTTAAAAAATGAGACTGAACTCTAAAGATAATAGATAATGTGGGATATTAAGGGCTTTGGGTTACTGGTAAAAGATGAATATAAATCTCAGTTCTGAGGCAAGTTTTGAGTCCCTGAGCAAGAACCTGCACCTTCTAGAGCTCGGCTGCATCTGGATAAAAGCAAGAGGGTTTTTTTTTTTTTTTGTTTGTTTTTTTGAGAAGATCAGTCACAGGAGTTAATTTTCATGTAGGTATGGCAAGATTGTGACAGGAAACAAAAGAAAACAAAGAAATTAGCATGAGGATGCAATGCAGTGAAGATGTCAACCATCAATTCATCCACAAGAGTACAGAAGGATCATCTACCAAAGCGGTAAATGACTTCAAAGTACCTTTGATGGCATCAGCAGCAGAAAGGACTATCAAGAAAAAGCTAAATAGGGTTGTTTATAACAAACTACATCACAATTCAAAAACCACCAAACTCAGCTTCTTGATAGCCCATGTAGTAAATATCCAGAAACTCAAGAAAGAACACAGAAGAATGTATTGATGACACGTACACGTTACTTTTGATGAGATTGCAAAATCTCTCCTGGAAGGTCCATCCCACTCAAGCTCATATCTTTACTACTCTGTCGCAGCGACAAATATGCGTCACAGGTCACTACTCCAGGGTGAAAGAGCAGATTATCTTTGACACCACCCTTTGAAGACTTCCCTGCCCAAACAGAGGACAAAGACCTCACACATACCCTGACAGAATGCACAGAGACACCAGCTCATCAACAAGGAACCACCATCAGCTATAGCTGATGAGCATCACAGGTGCTTGTGTGTCTTGTTGATCCTGACTGATGATGATGATTCCATGAAGGCAAATCTGGACTTTTTATTTACTGACTATCATCCTGACACATTGGTTAATCAGCCATCTTCATCTTCATCTTCCTCTGCTTAATCCGGGGTCGGGTGACGGGGGCAGCAGCCTAAGCAGTGAGGTCCAGATCTCTCTCTCCCCAGCCACTTCCTCCAGATCCACACCAGCCGAGAGACATAATCCCTCCAGCGTGTTTTAAGTCGACCCCGGGGTCTCCTTCCTGTTGGACATGCCCCAAACACCCCACCAGGGAGGCATTCGGGAGGCACTCTAACCAGATGCCCGAGCCACCTCAACTGGCTCCCCTCAATGCGGAGGAGCAGCGGTTCTACTCCAAGCTCCTTCCGGATGGCTGAGCTTTTCACCCTATCTCCAAGGGAAAGTCCTGCCACCCGGACAAGGAAGCTCATTTCAGCCACTTGTATCCGCGATCTTGTTCTTTCGGTCACTCCCCAAAGCTCGTGACCACAAGTGAGGGTTGGCACGTACATTGACTAGTAAATTGAGAGCTTTGCCTTGCAGCTCAGCTTCCTCTTCACCACGATGGACCGGTACAGGCTCCGAAATTACAGATTTGGTTAATCAGCCAATTTAACATTAACATAATAGTAGCAAACCTTCTTGATGTAAGGTGGACATGCTAACCACTATGCCACCGTACCACGTGCCACCCACCACACGCAGACACAGACACAGACACAGACACACACACACACACACACACACACACACACACACACACACACACACACACACACGTGTAATGTCTATGTGTGAAAGTTAATGTAACATTCTGTAATATACCTTTGGTTGGTCCCTTTCTGTTCATCATGGCATGTTGTTCCTCTGATATGTTGAGCCTTCTCACCACGTCGGCTAGCGCTGACTTAAGCAACTGAATTTCGTCCTCCTGCATCTGAACACGCTGCTCCAAAGATGCAAGTCGGTCCGTCACCTCCATGTTGCTTGTCCCTGAGGCACTATCATCTACAACACATATACACACACAAACACACACACACACACACACACACACACACACACACACACACACACACACACAAACCAACAAATAGCAAATGCTGTAATAAACTGCTTGTGTTTTATTAATAAAGATTCATGATTTCTATGGTAAGGATAATTTCTGCATAAAGTGTACATATACTTTATATCACAAGGATCAAGCTCAAGGCCTGTGGGCCAAATCCAGCTCACCAACTCACTTTTTGTGGTCAGCGAGAGCTTTTAAAGAATATGATTATCATCAATTTTTTAAATTAATTTTTATAAAATGTAGTTCATCATCCTTCCACTAGCTGGCCACCTAGTTTGCACTGTGCAGCTCGCCAGGCCATCACAGGGCAGAAACACGCTGATGGCTATGTAGCTACTCTTGATGAAAGTCAGCAATGGTTCTTTTACATGAACCTCTCACCACAGACAGTGAGAGACATGACCGGCCTTTGATAACCCAGTTGGCTGCACTGGGTGGACAGTGACAACCCTCAACCTAGGAATCAGTGATCCAGCACCTTACCAGCAGGCCACCTCTGCCCTGCATTAATTTATAGATGGTTAATTACATCAGTATCACTGGTATAACTTTCATGTTATAAAAATCATGCTGATATCTATGTGTGTATCGGACAGCAAATTGGATAATCTACAGGAGGTGACAGCACAGACTCTACTCCTTGTGAAAGCTCATGAGTTTTATTTTATGTAGCACAACATCAGTTTTATTGGTGTGGTGTTCAGCACCATCTTTAACTCCCCCTTGTCTTTTATTCATTCATTAATTTGCCGAATTACTTAATCCTGTTAGGGTAAAAGGTTGAGAAGACTGGAGCCAATTGACTTTGGGTGAATATCGGGTAGAGCCTGAATGGATCACCAGACCATCGCAGGACCACATAACGATTCACACCCACACTCACTTGTAGGGGGGGATTTGGAACAGCCAGTTAGCCTAATGTGCATATGTTTGAACTTCGGGAGGAAACACTAGAACCCAGAAGAAACCTTCAGACTCAGGGAGACAACATGCATTATCTGTTGAGAAATGCCCTCACCAGGCACAGGAATCAAACCCAAGACCTTTTTTGCTTTGAGGCAGACATGCCAAGTTCTACACCAAATTACAGGAGGTGCTTTTAAAACTGATGAGTAAAACCAGTCAAATCCATGGGATCAACCTGGACTACTGAAACCGATTAGAAGAGGATGCTGGGTAGGCAGCTGTTTGTGTAGATTGGAAAATCACCTGCAGCTCCAGACCCTTCCAGCCATGCTGCAGCAAACGGCACAGTGCAGAAGGTGCCTGTTGCCTGCTGGATCCACAGTCCCTAATACCTGCTGCCATTGGGCTTGAAAAATTCACCATGTCTTGTTTATAATAACACAGACATGATTCTAAAAAATTACCTAAGCACAGCATCACCACGTGGTGCTAATTACTGGCCTCATGATCAAGGAGTCATGGGTTCGAATCCCTGTTAGACCCCCACTGTGCTAATACCCCTAGGCAAGGGCTGAACAACAAGTGTGCCTCTGTCCATCCATCAGTATAAATGGATAGCAGTAAAAGATACTGGAAAGGTAACCTGTGATGGACTAACAACCCATCCAGGAGACATTGAACTCCTAATCACTTCACACTATGGAAATTGAGGACAAGCTCAAGCCTGATTAAACCAGTAAGCTGAGGTTTTAAATCCTCAAAAGACTTTACATCATCATCCTTGGATTTAGCATGTACCGTTATCCAGAATAACTTACATTTATATCTTTTTTTACTTTATTCATCCATCTATCCATTTTCTTCCATTTATCCTAGTTTGCATTGCAGATGAAAGAGGTTTCGGAGGGTGGTTTTTCAGGCAATCCACTCCACAGCGACATGCTCTAGCTGCTCCTAAGGGGTTCTGGTTTTGTGGCAATCAGATCTTGTCTCTGCATTTTGCATATGATGTTGTCCTTTTGACTTCATGAATTCAGGACCTCATGCTCTCAGTGGAAGGATTCACAGCCGAGTGCGAAGCGTCTGGGATAAAAATCAACACCTCCGAGTCCGAGACCATGGTTCTCAGCTGGAAAAGTGTGGAATGCACCCTTCGGGTCTGGGATGAGGTCTTGCCTCAAGTAGAGGAGTTCAAGCATCTTGGAGTCTTGTTCATGAGTGAGGAAAGGATGGAGTGGGAGATCAACAGGCAGATTGCTGCAGCCTCTCCTGTAAAGCAGAGCCTACACCGGTCCATCATGGTGAAGAGGGAGATGAGCAAAAGCAAGGCTCTCAGTTTACTAGTCGAGCTATGTTCCAACCCTCATCTATGGTCATGAGCTTTGGGTAGTGAACTGAAAGAACAAGATTGTGGATACAAGCGGATGAAATGAACATCCTTAGCCAGGTGGCAGGGCTCTCCCTTAGAGATAGGGTGAGTAACTCAGCCTTTTGGGAGGAGCTCGGAGTAGAACCGCTGCTCCTCCACATTGAGATTAGCTAGTTGAGGTGGCTCCCGAATTCCACCCTGGTGTGGTGTTTTGGGCATGTCTAATTGGGAAAAGACCCCGATGTCGACCCAGAACACGCTGTCCCTCAAATGGTCTGGGAAGCCCTTGATGTCCCCCAGAAGAACTGAAGGAAATGGCTAGGCAGACGGATATCTGGAACCCACTGCTTAGGCTTCTGCCACCTCAACCCAACCTGTGGATTAAGTGAAAGAAGATGCTGATGATGATCCTCAATCATAAGCAATATTTTTCAGATATGATCATGGTAGCATGGCAGTGGTTAACATGTCCATCTCATAGTAAGAAGGTCCTGGATTCGAGTCCTGGGCTTGGGCGATTCTGTGTGGAATTTGTGTGTTATCCCTGTGTTTCTGTGGGTTTCCGTGGGGTACTCCAGTTTCTTTCCACAGTTCAAAAATCATGCAGCTTGGGCTAATTGGCTGTTCAACTTGCCCCTAGGTGTGAATGTGAATGTGTGTGAATGGTTGTGTGTTTCTGACCCTGTGATGGTCTGGAGAGCTGCCCAGGGTAAACCCCCTCTTCATGTAGTGCCAGCTGAGAAAGCCTCCAGCCTCTCCGTGAACCTGACAGGATTAAGCAATTTGGAAAATGAGTGAGTAAGTGAGATGTGATCACACGTTTCACATGTGTGCCCCCAAGACATGATGCTTAAATCAATCTTCACATGGTTTTTCATGTAATCATGTGAAATGTATGTGATTTTCCAACTGAGAAATGAAGATAAGAGAAATTATTTTTTTGTTTGGCGGATCATGTGTTGCAAGAAGATCCCAGCTGGAGATGTTTTAAGATGTCCTTTGTTACACATAAATTGTTGGCTGTGTCATTTATTCTCTCTCTCTCTCTCTCTCTCTCTCACACACACACACACACACACACACACACACACACACACACAGTACATAAGCATCATGAAACATTGATAGACACCAGCACACTTTGACACAATAATATCCTTTTTAATTATGCAGAAGAAGAAAGCAGCTGGTAAGATAATAAAATATAATAGTCTTAAACCGCGCCACGCAATCAAAATTTTAAATTGTGATTAATTGTGATGACAAGAGAACAGAGTTTGGTAGACTGGATGAAGATAAATACATGACTTTCCTAATGTAACAAAATATTTAATCTCTATTTTGCAGTTATTTACATGGCGTATGGGTTCACATGTACACCTGACAGCAGGAGGTTCCTGGGTTCGATTCCCAGCTCAAAGTGGAGTTTGCATGTTCTCGCTGTGCTTGTGTTGGTTTCCTCCGGATACTCCGATTTCCCCCCAACAATCCAAAAACATGCACCGTAAGCTGACTGTTCAGTTCATTTTCTGGAACAACTTAATACTAATTAGGGTCGCAGGGAGGCTGGCGCCCATCCCAGACGACCCTGGGCAAGAGCAGAGTATATCCTGGACAGCTCACCAGGCCATCGCAGGGGTGGAAAAATGCTGACGGCTTCTTTTACATAAACCTCACACCATAGACGGTGAGAGACATGGCTGGCCTTTGATAACTCAGTTAGCTGCACTGGGGGGTCAGCAGTGACAACCTTGTGGAGAGTGGGACTTAAACCCCCAACCTTAGGATCAGCAATCCAGCACCTATACCATTAGGCCACCACTGCCCGTAAGCTGACTGGCAGTTCCAAATCATCTCTAGGTGTGAGTGGGAGCATGAATGGTTGTATGAGTTGTTCCAGATAGGTGTGAGATTGGCTGTCCCCAGGATGTGAGAGTCACTGTGAATGGTTGTGTGCATTGTTGCCTTACAATGGCCCGGTGAGCTGTTCAGGTACCTTGCCCTTACCTAAAGTTGGTTAGATGGGCAGCAGCTTATAAAATAAATGAATGAATGAATTGTTCCATGCAGAGTATTTGTTTAGTGTTGATCTAAAACAAAAAGTACACAAGTGTACTATATTGTAATGAAATTAAACATTTCTAATCAATCCATATACCGTAAGCAAAAAATGAAATAAATAAACTAACAACTTCATTTCATTACATTAATGAAATATTTTAGCAGTAAAAACAGTGGAGAGTGATTAGCTTTCCCATCCTAATTCATCTGCATATTTATAAGCTTACCACACACACACACACACACACACACACACACACACACACACACACACACACACACACACACACACACACACGGCACCATTTAATGGCCTCCAGCCACTTCACTTAAAAATTCAGCTGCTGTCGCCATATTACCAATTACACTGATTATTCTGCACTACTGATTAATGATGAATTACTTGCGAGAGACATGCTTTACTCTGTTAGATACGATAACAGCATTTTCTTCAAAAGTGTCCATAACATTAGCCAAATTCAGAACATTTATGCATTGCTTGCCAAGTTATCTAAAAGGATGACGAGGACGTGGTGACTGAAGCAGGTTGTAATTTGCCTTCATGTGTTTATCAAAATGCTTCATTATCTCGACTGTCGAAGACGTGATCTCTGTTCTTAGCTGCAGTTATATTATAAGATCAGGCAGCACATGCTTTGTGCTGTTATTAATCTTGGTCCTCAGGTATTCACAGTATTTTTTTGGTATAAATTACAAGTGTGATGAAAACCATCTTTGCTGTAGAAGTAGAGTGTACGTAATGAGTTTGAAGTGAATCCTGTAGAAAGCAGCTCAGGTCCGCCTTAAATACCAATGCATGTCACTGTGTGTAAACTAGTGATAACCACAGAATTACATATAGGTCACACAGTGATGTAGTGTTTGGCATGTCTGCCTCACATCAAGAGGGTCTTCAGTTCGAGGCCCGGGGCGAGGTGAAGGTGTTTCTGTGAGGAGTGTGTATGCTCTCCTAGGTGAGGGTTTCCTCGGAGTACTCTGGTTTCCTCCCACAGTCCAAAAACATGCATATTAAAGGTACAGTCTGTTGGGTTTTTAAACCCGAGCCTAGGGGTTCATCAGGCCGGTACTTATCCCCAAGTTTCCATAGCATGATACTACCAGGAGTTCAACTCCTCCTGGATGGGACGCTAGTCCATCGCAGGTTACCTTCCCAGTATATTTTTACTGGTACCCATTTATACTGCTCGGTGAACAGAGGCACACTTATGGTTAAGACCTTTCCCAGGGGGTCTTAGCACAGTGGGGGTCTAACTGGGATTTGACCATACAACCTCCTGATCATTAGCCCAGCACCCGAGCCACTATGCCACGGCCCAACTTAAAAAAAAACAAAAAAACATGCATATTCGGCTGCCTATAATCGTCTGGTGAACTATTCAAGGTAAACCCAAGGTATACCCAGTATACCCAGTATACCCAGTACACCCAGGGTATACCCAGTATTCACTCAGTGCCAACTGAGATAAGCTCCAGTCTCCCCCTGATTAAATATTAGAAGATTGATTAGATTTTTTTGCTGTGATGGTTTACACTGGGCAGATCACGGGATCGAATTGTTATGATCTTGAGAAAACCTGATGGAATTTTGCAGGAAATCAGGTCCTTGGTTTGATTATCAAGCTCGGGCATTTCTGTGTGGAGTTTGCATGTTCTCCTCGTGCTAGCATGGGTCACCCTGGGACACTCCAGTTACCTCCGGGTACTCCGTTTTCCTCCCACAGTCCAAAAACATGCACAGTAAGCTGATTGGTGGTTCCAAATTATCCTTGATATGAGAGAGAGTGTCAATGGTTGTATATGTGACCCTGAAATGACCTGCCGAGCTTTTTGTGCCTAGTTGGCTGTGACCTCATTGAGGATTAAGTAAGTAGAAAAGTAATGAATGAATGATGGCAATGTATTATGATTTGATAAAATGCTATTATGATGCCAATCATGATAGAATGAGGGAATTGTAATAGAGCTCAGTAGAGTGTAACAGACCTTAATGTACCATCATAGGGGATCTTGATGAACTTGGAAACACGATTCTGCCTCCTTTTTATACCTCAATCATGCTCATGAATCGTGGAGATCCATGATTTTATGAACTGCAGGGAATGCGGCAGTATTTCCCATAGAAAACCCTTAAATATGTACTATTTATCTTCTCACAACTCAACTCTGATTGTGCAGCTCTGCTGAAGGCACACCGCAATTACATTTCAATTTTAGAAAATCTATAAAAAGCCATGCACAATTAAGCACATACTTAATTATATCCTTCATAAAACGCAGATGCCAAATGATCTGAATTAGTAATGATGGACAGAATTCATTAGGAAACATATCTGACCACATCAAAAGGATTTAGGGGTAAAATTGGAGGAAATCCAGCACAACTGCAACATTAAAAAACTCACAAAATGGTTATCCCTTTAGAAAAGTGCCAAATATCCACATTTAGTAGGGCAGTGATGGCCCAGTGGTAAGGTGCTGGTACCGATCCAAAGACTGGGGGTAAAACCTTATTAGGTTTAAGCGATTCAGAAAATGAATGAATGAATGGATCCATATCTAGTGGAAAGACATTGCATTTGCTTAATTTTTTTTTTCAACATTTGTTACAATTTTTAATCCTACTAGAGTCACCAGAATCCTACCCTAGCAGAAGGCAGAGTGCATCTTGAACGGCTGGCCAAGCCAAAACACACAACCACCCACACTCACACTGGGGGCAATTTATGATTAGAATGTCTGTGGATGTTTCTGTGTGGAGTTTACATGTTCTCCCCGTGCTTGTGAAGGTTTCCTCCAGGCACTTCAGTTTCCTCCCATAATACAAAGACAAGCACATCAGGCTAACAGGTTCTTCCAAATTGCCCCTAGGTGTGAGACTGAATGGTTTCCTGAGTGTTGACCCTGCAACTGGCGAGCTGAATAATTGATTGTGAAGCGCTCCACCGAATGTAGGCGCTTGTCGCACCGACTACTTTCTAGAAAATTGCCAAAAAAGTTAGTCATTTTTTTTAAATCGAAATTCAGATTTTGCATAAACCATTAAAACAAGTATTCAACTATCACTTGCTGAAGTGAAATCGACTAAAACTCACTAAAAATGACTTTTATTTCCATTTTTCTGACATGTACCCTCATAAAAATAGATAAAAACTGTAGCAAACTTACCGGTTTTCTTTGCAATTATTCACCGAGTTCGGTACAAGACACACTACATTCCATACACCAGAAAAACGGTCGTGAAGTTATCTTTCCATTTTGGATACTGTTTTAATATTAACATGACGTTTCATTGAATAGAATAAAGGTTATAAAGACGATATGCACGTAAACAATGCAGGCTAGTCGCTAAAGAAAGATCTGAAACGAGCACCCTGATTGGTGAACTTGGTCACATGCTCACATTGCACATGCTCAGTGCCCTTCACACGTTAACTTCCTGTTTACTTCCTGACTCTAGTATACCGCATATGGAACTTATCTCAGACTTTCTCTTCAATAACAGGAAGTAAGTTTATTTATAAGATTGTGAATACACATAATTTCTGGAAAAGGAGAGTGAAATGTCATCTGTGATGTCTAGCAGCATTAGTATAGATGTTAAATTACCAATTACCCCGCTGGAATTCGGCTTTGAAGAAGATTATTTCTCTCTCTCTCTCTCTCTCTCTCTCGCTCTCTCTGTCACTTTGTCACACACACACATGCACACACACACACACAGTGTGCAAACGGTTAAATGAGCAGCATCCAGATGAACTAGTGCAATCTGAATGGAAGACAATACAGTATATGAAGTGAGTGGGGCAAATGAGTGCAGATGTATAAATGAGCACCTACTGCTTACAGTCTGTGTGTGTGTGTGTGTGTGTGTGTGTGTGTGTGAGCGCGTGTGTGAGATACCTCAGGTCTGCTGGAATATTAAGAAAGACATGATTCCATTGCAATTCAGTCAAAGAAAATCTCATATGCTCAGTATTATGTACTTTAGAAACGTAATATGAGTATTGTATGAGGATTGCTATTTTTCGCTGCATGCAAAATTCGATTATGGAATTGTTTTGATAATTTGATTTGTGTGTAATCTTGTCTGGACTGGACATGCTGGATCGTGGGTTGTTTAGTTTTGTATGAAAATTGGTCAAGACCTGAAAAATACTTAAATGTTTCATACCTTTTACATATAAACAAACTGATGATGATGATGATGCCAGCTGTGTTGATGAACATTTTAACTTTGATGTTGATGAAGAAGAGGCATCTGTTAGTAAAAGTGTGATGACTGGTGTTTGTGAAGAAGATGTGATTTTATCTGCTGAGCAGGATATAGAACAAGATGATGATGCTGAGCGCAGAGTTGATGAAGCTTACTTGTATAAAGAGATCAGAGAGTTTTGTTATATGGTTTTCTTATATATAGTTTTCTTAATTTCAGTGTGAAGGTTTGAACGTGTTTTTTTTTTTTTCAATCAGTATCATTTGAAGGCATTTTAACCTTTATATAATGGTCAAAAAGATACATACTGATCTTATTGGAATAAACAGAAATGAAAAAAAAAGTCCTTTTTGTTAATTTTTGGGGGGTTACCACTGTGACTGATGGGTTTCAAAAGTGCCTGTCAGATTAAATTAAGGATGATTTCTGTTGTTATCTCTTCCTAAAACTCGTCCTAGACATGTTTTCTAAAAGTTTATATGGCTGAAGTACATAAAAATGTTTGGTTGTTAATTACTGATGATCTCGGAAGAAGTGCAATCTTTGTGCTCATTTTTCTCTAAAATGTCTTTTGAAATTTTTAGTTGAATGCTGACACACGAAATGGCATAGCTCAGTCAGTTTTCAAGGTATTGACAAACATTTTGCTGCATTTTGTAGCTTTGGGCCTCCTCTATCTGACTGTGTAAAAATCTCATTTTTCATGTTTGGACCCAAGAGCCTACTTTCGGTGGAGTGGCTCACAATTACTCTACCTTAACCTAGTGTTGGCTGCGATAGGCTGCAGCCTCTCCCAACTCGAGTAGTAGGATTACATGGTTCAGAAAATGAATAATTTCAGTTCAGTGAAATCCAGGTAGGAAGAAAAATAAATATTTTGTTTTCATTTTAAATGAGTTCACTGAATGCACAGATAGCTCTTCACCTGTCTGACCCTAACACGCACTGTGCATGTGATTATCAATTTGCTGTTATATCCAGCAGAGAGTGTAAGAAAGGGGTGCAGGAAAGTGTCGGTGAATTATCAAAGCAAAGTGAATCCCTTTAAAGTCTCTGTCTTAGTGCTGAACTCATTAATAAAACATCTTTAGTGTCTGTTAGCAGAGACCAGCTGTCCTCCCTGACTCAATCCTGACGCTCTGAGCTTGTGATGCAAAATCACTCCAGAGAGGCTTCATGAGGAGATTTGAAAGGATTAGAACAGCAAGTGTCTTCATAATTCTGCGTCTTATTGCTCTTTCTGCCTTTATGAGCTTTTCAGTGTTACTGGGCTAGTAGGATTACAGATGTGTATATTATTATTTTTAGTATTATTAATCAATTCATTCATTCATTTTCTAAGCCGCTCAATCCAAATTAGGGTCGCGAGGAGGCTGGCTTCCATATCAGCTGAACTATTTGCCAGCCATCGCTGTATTATTATCATCATTATGAAACACTAATAATAATAATTATAAATATATTAAAAATATTAATTACTATTCATTCATTCATTTTCTGAACTGCTTAGTGCTAATTGTGGGGCCGGTGGTGGTGGTTAGGGTGCTGTGCTCATAATCAGGAGGTTGCGTGTTTGAATCCTAGTTAGATCCCCACTGTGCTAAGACCCCTGGGCAAGGTCTGAACCACAAGTGTGCCTCTGTTCACCCAGCAGTATAAATGGGTACCAGTAAAAATATACTGGGAAGGTAACCTGTGCTGGACTAGCGTCCCATCCAGGAGGAGTTGAACTCCTAGTCACTTCACGCTACGGAAACCGGAGATAAGCACCGGCCTGATGAGCCACTAGACTCGGGTGTAAAAGCCCAATGGACTTTACCTTAGTGCTAATTAGGATCGCAGGGAGTCTGGGATCCCTCATTTTCCGCGGTTTATTGGGACCGAGATCCCCATACGACCATCGAAATCCACGAAGGAGGATCACCCCATCCAACAACCACCTGACTGACGTATACATGCATGTATATGTGTATATAACATCAATAAATACATATTCAATGTTGTAAATGCTTATAATACAATAAAATATTAAAAAATAATGCATAAGATGTAAATAAAATATAAATACACACACATACAGATGGTACTGCATGAGAAGAAGGCGACACACACATACATGCGCGGGCAAGCGCGCAGATGCGCGAGTACACACAGATGCAACAGTGTAAGAAGTTTTGATGGGAGATTTTGGGTTATTTTTTTGTTTTGTGTTTGTTTAGATTTTTTTTTTTTTGCATAATTGGCCTTGTTTTTGTGGCATTTTCCTTAGCTTTGTACCCTATTCTTCCTTCATTTCCTTATTTTGTAATTCGATGAATATTTATTTATTTATTTAAAAAAAAAAAAAAACATGATGCACTGAAGCCGCATGAATTTAAGCTCGAAGTATCAAGGAATCCCTGTGTATATACCCAGGCCACGGTATTGCAAATAAATAAATAAATAAATATATATAAATATATATATATAAATACATATATATATGTATATATATATATATACAGGGATTCCTTGCTACTTCGAGCTTATATTTTATATATATATATATATATATATGCAATACCATGGCCTGGGGAGCTGTCCAGGATGTACTTCAGTCAGCTGATATGGGTGCTGGCCTCCTCACAACTGTAATTTGGATTGATGGCTTAAAAATTACTTTTCAGAGCCTGGGACCTTCCATCCTGTCACCAAGCCAAGTTTAATATATACTGTATGTATATATAAAACCGTATGCATATTAACCGTATGTTAATCCTTTGGAACTGGAACGTAAGGTGCATGAATGAAAATGCTTTTTTAATCAATAAACTGGCATTCATGCACAATACTCTCCATGTACACAGAGGAAGTGAAGGAAGTCTATGTTCTATAAATGGATTATAACAGCTTTTTCACCCACCCACGCACACACACACACACACACACACACACAGGAAACTAGCAAATCTAGTATTTTAGAAACAAAAGGCAGATGAGGAATCATTCGAGATTTCACATGTGACCTGTCAGGAAGGGGAGGAGGATAGACGAGGGAGGGGTGAAGAAAGAATATAAAGTTGATGAAGAGGAACAAACGGCTCCCGAGGGATAAGAACATGTTCTCAAACAACCTAAGATCAGCAGTTTCCCCCAGTGATCCGAGTATTAAGGTGGTACATTCTTATGTGCCTGTTTTATCCTAAGGTTAGTAATTAGTCACCGGGGAAGTGGTGGTCTATAGTGGATAGGTGTTGTCACTGTCCCCCCAGTGCGGCTAACTGGGTTATCAAAGGCCGGCCATGTCCCTCACTGTCTATGGTGAGAGGCATGTAAAAGAACCATTGCTGACTTTCGTAACGAGTAGCTGCAAAGCCATCAGCGTGTTTCTGTCCCTTCTAAAAGGGTTGTGACAGGAAGGGCATCCGACGTAAAACCCTATGCCAAATCAAATGTGCCAATCAAATGATTTGCTGTGGCGACTCCCGAGAAAAAAGGAAAAAGCCGAAAGAAAGAAAAAGTATTTAGTCACCATTAGCATTAAACATTAAAACGACTTCAAGGCTACAACATTTCATCAGCTCATCACCATGCTCGACTGCTAGTCTCAGATTAATGGTACAACTGTGCTGTGAGGTTCCTTTGTCTCCATCCAGGAGATGGAGGAGCGGCAAGACGATTATAGAGACACTGAGCCAATCCCCCTCGCTGGTGATCCTTAAGCTCCAAGTGTTGATTTTGCTCCCACTGATGTGTGGCCGTGTAAAGGCTGTTGTCAGCAGCTGAGTGGGTTGTGTCGCATCTTGCACAGCATGATGTCTACAGAAGCTATGGAGCAATTCACTGATAAATTCTGATAGCTATCGACATGCCTAGCATACAGTATAAACCTTATTGGTGGAATGTAATGTGAAATTTTACAAATTATTACTGAACTGTGTTGTGCTCAAGACATCGGGTAGAAATTCTTTAATTTTTAAGTGTTTCAAAGAGACTTGCAGCTGTAATTGTGACAAAAGGTGGCTCAACAAAGTACTGTTGAAACAGTCACCCCCCCCCCCCCCAAAAAAAAAAAAAAAAAAAAAAACCCACTTGTTCCAAGGTTTGCATAAAATACTGAATAAAACCAGATGTCTACAGAGATGGGATGTTGTAGGAAGATAATGAACAATGGGATGGTGTGATGTGGGTGGGTTTCTGTGTTTGCATGTTCTCTTCCCGTGCGTGTGTGGGTTTCCATCAGGTCAACCGGTTTCCTCCCACAGTCCAAATCTGTGCAATTATGCTATGTGGATGTGACTAATTACCCCAAGGTGTGGATGTGAGTGTGAATGCTAATGTGTGGTCAGCCCTGAGATGGTCAAAACTGTTCAGGGTATACCCCGCCTTTGTGTATGTTCGACTGAGATAGGCACTACCCTCCTCAGGACCCTAATCAGGATTAAACAGCTTAGAAAATTAATGAATGAATAAATATTATAGGTCATGCTATATAGAAGCTGTAAACAGTAATTCTATTAATAACCCCCCCCCCCCCTCTCTCTCTGAGATCTTTCCATTGAACCTGTTGGATTAAGTTCATCATTCATTCATTTTCTGAACCACTTAATCCGAATTAGGGTTGCAGAGAGGCTGGTGCCCATTTCAGCTGACTAAGGGCGAGGGCAGAGTACACCCCAGATATCTCACCAGGCCATCGCAGGGCAAGAAACACGCTGACGGCTATGCAGCTCCTCTTGTCGAAAGTCAGCAGTGGTTCTTTTACATGAACCTCACACCACAGATAGTGAGAGACATAGCCGGCCTTTGATAACCCAGTTAGCTGCACTGTGGGGACAGTAACGACCCGTTAAGAGTGGGGCTTGAACCCCCAAACTTGGGATCAGTGATCCAGCACCTTACTGCCAGGCTACTCCTGCCCCTCATTTAGAAATAATTCTGGGAAACCTTTATTTATTAATTCAAACTTAAACGTTTTCGAAAATGTTAAAAAATGTTTAAGAGCGAATTCTGTTGATAACGTTCATTTATTTATTTTCTGAACCACTTAATCCTAATTAGGGTTGCAAAGAGGCTGGCGCCCATCTCAGGGGAGAGTACACCCAGGACACCTCGCCAGGCCATCACAGGGCAGAAATATGACAGGACACTAGTGACGACCACTGATAGTGGGGCTTGAATTTTTCCCCAACCTCGGGATCAGTTAACCCCACCCCCACCACCACCAGTCTACTACTGCCCCTGGAGTACTATTTATTTATTTATTTGTATTAAATATGAACCGTATCATTACTCACCATGACAAGTTACTAAGTATAAATGACTGAACACAGCCTACATTTTATTACATATTCTCAAACAAATACAAGAAAAAAAAACTCACGTTTAGGGTGGCACAGTGGTGTAGTGATTAGCATATCCACCTCACAGCAAGACGCGCCTGGGTTTGATTCCCAGCTCGAGCATTTCTGTGTGAAGTTTAAATGTTCTCCCTGTGCTAGCGAGGGTTTCCTCCACGTACTCTGGATTCCTCCCGCAGTCCAAAATCATGCACAGTAGGCTAATCGACTGACAGTGAGAGACATGGCCAGCGTTTGATAACTCAGTTAGCTGCACTGGGGGGAGCAGTGACAATTCAGTGATAGTGCAGCCTGAACCCTTGACCTTCAGATCAGTAATCTAGCAGTTTACCACCAGGCCACCGCTGCCGCTGCTAATTATATTTGTAATCATTCCGTGCCTGAATATGTAATGTCACAGTAGTTGATATATAAAGTCTTGTTTGCTCACTGAGGTGACAAATCCAATATTTATAAAATTTATGTGAATAAACTAATATGCAGCGCTTAGTAATACAGGGATCCCTCGCTACATTGCACTTCAATTCATGCGTCTTCAGTGCATCGCGTTTTTTTTTTTTTTTAATATTAATCGAATTAAAAAATAAGGAAATCAAGGAAGAATAGGTGAAAAAGTTAAGGAAAATGCCACAACACAAGGACAAGTATGCAAAAATACTCAAACAAACAAAAATAAAAAACAACCCAAAACCCCCCAACAAAATCACTTACATTTTTATGAGGTGCGTACCTGTGTGTGCGTGTGCATCTGTATGTGTGTGTATTTATATTTTATTTACATCTTATACATTATTTTTGAATGTTTAATTGTTATTATAAGCATTTATAGCATTGAATATGTATTTATTGATATTATATATTCTGCCACTTGCTAAAGGGTTGTGTCAGGACGGGCATCCAAAGTAAAAACCTATGCCAAATCAAATGTGCGAATCATTCGCTGTGGCGACCCCTGATAAAGGGAAAAAGGGGAAAGGAAATCTCACTCTCATCTCATCATCTTTTTCTTTTTCAGACCCTGGAGTCGACCTAGAACATGCTCAGGCATGTGATTTGCCCATCACCAAAATATCTGAAAATCAGCCAGGGATCTGGGGGGCATGACACTGAAAGAGCTCTAGAAAGTTTAATTTCTAATCTCCATATACTAGTACATGTAAGTATGCATCAGTCAGGGGGTCGATCCTACTTCGCGGAATTCGGCGGTCGTGGAGGGATCTCGGTCCCAATTAACCATGGAAAGTGAAAGATCGCTGTACCTTGTACTAAAGGTCAAATATGCATAATTGACAGCAGTATATTTGGAAATTTTATACCCACAAGCATCATGCGTCACATGATAAATGAAGCAAACTTCTTCCTTCCATCATTATCCTAAAGAAAAGCAGGAAAAGCTCAATTTACTCTTCCACAGCTGCTCACCGCAGTCTAGTAGTCACAGTCCTTTTACAAAGCAGCTAACCTATCCTTCAGCTCCTCTCTAAAAATGACCTGACCACAGAAATCAGAGGCGGTAACAGACCTGGAAGTGACATGCTGGGATAGAGGAACAAGGCTAGCTCAGACTCTCTTGAAGAACGACGCTAACGGACGAGATGCCAAACACATGAAATGAGGAAATGAGGTCAGTCTGCCGGAGCAAAATGCAGAGCATTCGGAAAAGAAAACATGGACCATAGCAGTAACTAACGGCATCTTCTGATTTCTTCTCTCGAACACAAAGCTCTTTTCAGCTTCAGCATAAGGGTGAGAGTCCAGATTCTCTCTCTCTCTCTCTCTCTCTCTCTCTCTCTCTCTCTCTCTCTCTCTCTCTCTCTTTCATACACACATACACACACACACACACACACACACACACACACACACAAAGGTCAGTGAGTATGAACAGCTGGCCACACTGCTCTGTACAATGGGCGGGTGCATACTGTAGTGTACAACAAATAAAGGTGTTGTTGTACGAGGCTAAAAAGTGCAAAAGGAAGAATTGTTGGAATCCTGAACGTTCCAAAGGGCATGAAATATGTCACCTCTTACCGTGCACATCCAATCTGAATCCTTCATTCTTCTAATGGAACATTCTACCATATTAAACCAGAAGATTAAACTATAGAGCTTCTGAATTCTTAACTGCTAACATCACCAACTACTAAAGAAACATTCACATCCCGATGTGAGCATCTCATATTCCGGTGTCAGTCAGATGTTTATTTTCAGCTGATTATGTTGAAATATGTACAGATGTTGTTGCAATCAATGCCAAAGTCACTTTGACTTGTGCTGATGTTGTTCTGAAGTTTCATCCGATGTTATTATGATCTATACCAATGTCACTCCGGTTTGCTATAGTTTATTAATCTCACAAGGGAAATTATTGCCTCTGCATTTACTCCATCCAAAGTGAGCACACACACACACACACACACACACACACACACACACACACATACACGTACACACACACACACACACACACACACACACACGTACACACACACACACACACACACACATGTAGATGCACACACACATACATATGCAACACATACACACACATGTACCTGAACATGCACATGCACATGCACACATACACGTACATACACACACACACGCACACACACACACACACACACACACACACACATGTACCTGAACACGCACATATACACATACATGCACACGCACACGCACATACACACATGTACCTGAACACGCACATGCGCACACACATGAACATGCACACACACACACACACATATGTACATGCATGCACACAAGCACATGCACACACAGCACACTAACACACAGACACACACACACACATGCACACACGCACACACGCACACACACGGGCACATACACACGCACAGGGCCTTCATTCATTTTCTGAACCTTAATTAGTATTGTGGGGAGGCTGGCACCCATCATAGCTGATGTTGAAATTCATTCATTCATTCATTTTGGTGCACAGATGGACAGAAATTAGATGTGTAAGAATACATAAAAATTAATTTGATATGATAAATAGGTAGAGGCAGTGGTGGCCTGGTGGTAAAGGGCGCTGGATCGCTGATCCTAAGGTTGGGGGTTCATGTCCCACTCTCCACAAGGTTGTCACTGTCCCCCCAGTGCAGCTAACTGGGTTATCAAAAGCCGGCCATGTCTCTTACTGTCTATGTTGTGAGGTTCATTTAAAAGAAGCATTGCTGACTTTTGACAAGAGAACCTGCAAAGCAGTTAGCGTGTTTCTGCACTGCGATGGCCTGATGAGCTGTCCAGGGTGTACTCTGCCCTCGCATAGAGTCGGCTGTGATGGGCGCCACCCTCCCCGTGATTCTAATTAGGATTAAGTGGTTACAGAAATGATGATAAATCGGTGTCTCAGTACACAAAACACAAACTTCTCTGCAGTGGGGGACAGCAGTGACAAACCCCCAACTTTGCTTAAACCCTCAACCCTGCGATCAGTAATGGTGCACTCTGGCAAACATTGCTTTGTCAGCACTGCATTCCAATGTATTGTAAGTGCTCCCCAGAACTTTCTAAATATCGTTGCCTGATCAGCTTGTAAATTAATTAAATCTCTTATTTGATCAAATTGATTTTCATTTGAGCCTTATGGCCTGTCCATCATTGGGCTCAGTGGATAACTGGCTGTTCCAAATTGCTACCAGCAGGGCTGTGTGTGTGTGTGTGTGTGTGTGTGTGTGTGTGTGTGTGTGTGTGTGTGTGTGTGAGTGTGTGTGTGAGTGTGTTGGACCGCAATGGTCTGCTGAGCTGTTCAGGATGTAATCAGCCTTCATCCAGTGTTGGCTGAGATGGACACCAGCCTCCCCGGAACTATATCTTTAAGGTGCACTCACACAATGCCAATCATAATCTCTATTTTTATTTTGTTTTATTTTATTAATTTTTATCATCTTATACCAGCCTAAACTGAACATTAACGTTTGAGGAAAGACTAGTAGTCAATAACTATTATAGACATTAGGACATTATTAAAGAGTCCACATGGCCCGAATCAGTGGCCCACAGCAGCTAGACCGAATGCTCGCCGTCATAAACACCAAAGGAGACAAATGAATGAGTTTTTTTTTCCTGAATGTTGCATTTTACAGTTAAATAATTCATTCAATTTTTGCTTTTAGTTAACAAACATGGCTAAAATGTGAGCTGTAATAAACAATTTATTTTAAAAATATCGGTCTTCCTTTAATCTTTTATTGTTGGTGGTTCAATAAATTAGTTGAGCACAGTGCAATCAGTGATATAGTAAAGTTTTCTTTTTGGAAATATTTATTTTATTTATTTCTCTGTGGATGTTCTACCTGTGCTTGTGTAGATTAGGCTCCAGCCTACCAAGATAATAAGATTGGGTCCAGTGGTGTAGTGGTTAGGGTAGGGGCTCATGACCAAGAGGTTGTGTATTCAAATCCCAGTTAGACCCCCACTGTGCTAAGACCCCTGGGCAAGGTCTCAACCACAAGTGTGCCTCTGTTCACCCAGCAGTATAAATGGTTACCAGTAAAAATATACTGGGAAGGTAACCCGCGATGGACTAGCGTCACGTCCAGGAGGAGTTGAACTCCTGGTTGCTTCAAGCTATGGAAACCGGCGAAAAGCACCGGCCTGATGAGCCACTTGGCTCAGGTGTAAAAACCCAACAGACTTTACCTTTACCTACCAAGATAAAGCAGTCTCGCAAACAAATGAATGAAGTAAATGTCTGTGACTGGTATTGAACTGCAAGTTATAGTTCCTGTAATGTAATCCTACAGAGATTAAAGTGGGATGAATTATTTATTCATTCTCTGAAATGCTTAATCCTAATTAGGCTCGCAGGGAGGCAGTCGCCCATCTCAGCCGACTCTGGGCGAGGACAGAGTACACGCTGGACAGTTCGCAAGGCCATCGCAGGGCAGAAACACGCTGACGGCTATGCAGCTCCTCTTGTCGAAAGTCAGCAATGGTTCTTTTACATAAACCTCTCACCATGGACAGTGAGAGACATGGCTGGCCTTTGATAACCCAGTTAGCTGCACTTGAGGGACAGGGACAACCCGTTGACAGTGGGGCTTGAACCCCTAACCTTGGGATAAGTGATCTTACCACCAGGCCATCACCAGGCCACCACTGCCCATTGAATTCTTTAATAAGTCTGAAGTTGATTCTAAAGTGATCACAGCACATTGTTGAATATTTTCCTACAACAGCGTGGCCAGATTATATCAACCCCTCAAAAAAGACTATCAGTGTGTCAAAACTCTTAAGGCTTAATTGAATTGCAAAGCTTCATAAAGAATTCCCATATTTATTCCCAGACAAGCAGAAAGCACACAGGAGGAAACAATCAAAGAGTTACAATCTAATCAGTATGACACGAGTCCTTTTGTTGAAAGTCATGGTCGAAATACAGTCAAAACAATTTGGATTATCCTTTCTGCATGATGGTCTGAAAAAAAGAGTTCTTTGTTTAAGTAAAGTCGAATGAGAGAGCGGAATATCCCCTCACCAAAACTCAACAGGAATAGCAACAATATAAAAATACCCCTTTACTGAGACACTTCATAATACCGAACAGAATTCTGTAATAAAACATAGCCCTTTGTCTGCAGCTTGTGCATGCAGCCTGCCATGACTCAGTGTGTGTGTGTGTGTGTGTGTGTGTGATTATTAAAGTAGGTCATCTTGTATATCTTCATATCTTCACAAATGTCAGAGAATTGAATTGACTATCTATAATGTACAAACTGGATGAAGGACAGCAACAGCGAGTGGATAATTTATCCTTGACGAGACAGACAGACAGAAAGAAAGAACGAGCGAGATCACTTGATGGAAAAACCAACCCATTACTGTGCGTGGGAGTCTCAGATAAAAGATGTGTTCAAAACTGTAATCAGTGGCATACAAAGTGAGAGGAGCTCGAGAGTAATCGACAGCATTTTATCTTTACTGCTGCACAACACTATAAACGACAACACAGAAGGGGACAAATACATCAAAGTGTGTCTGATTATACAGCAGCATGTGATTTATTATTTTCTCAATTGCATTTTTTATGGAAATCCTCTGACAGCCCAGCCCTGGCATGAATAATGAAAAAAAAGGAGAAGACGCAATTAAATTTTATTTGTATAAGACTTCGAACAGAGTAGCAAAGTGAAGTAGTAATGAGTGTGTGAGCCTCACAGCAAGAAGGTCCTGGGTTTGAGTCCCGGGTGAATTGCATGTTCCTCTTGTGTTTGCATGGGTTTTCTCAGGGTACTTCAGTTCCCTTCCATAGTCCAAATCTACTTAGACGAACTGATTGTTTTAAATTGCCCTTTGGTGCGAGTATAAGTGTGAATGATTGTATGTGTTGGCTCCACGATGGTCTGACGAGCTGTTCAGGGTGTACCCCTCCTTCCTCAGTGTCGGCTGAGTCAGCCTTTCCATAATCCTAATAGGATTGAGTGGTTTGGGAAAATGAGTGAATGAATGAGTAAAACGTCTCACACCTGACATTTACAGAGTCATCTATACCTCTAATACAGAATAATTTATACATTTCTTTATGTGTACCGTACAGTATATATATCCGACACGTCCCTAATGGAAACCTGGTGGTGGCATTTAAGTGCATCATCAGGTCTTGTTTGATACGTTTATCTCAGTGATTTGAACTGGAATTGAATAGTACTACTCCTCCATGTGTGGTTATTAATGAATTCAGGGGCAGGTGATAGTAAGACCAAGATCATTGTTCTAATAGCACTGGTTGGTTAAACCAGTGGTTGAAGTGGTAGCATACATTAGGCCTAGCTCTATGACACCACCGAACTTGGTCCTCCTACCTCCAAGTGTTGCAGTCTTGGTACAGCCTGTTTTCAACTGGTAACAAAGTAAAGCTGGCCTAGTTAATGCTTGCAGTGGGCGAGACCGACTGCCTGGCAGTATCACTTGGCCAGGCAGTAAGATGCCGATAGACATAATATCAGAACTGGGCATCCCAGCTGACAGCACAATGAGTGGAGAGGGTTGGCACCCAATAAGATGGAGTGCGCAGGCCCACCGTTTTGTTATTCACCAATGAACCCACACTGCTTTATGCATAGCTCCAGGAGGAGGAAAAAGCTAAGGGATAAAACCCAGACATAAAATCTACATCTACATCACTAGACGTCTCGATCACCCCTTGTCTCCATGTTTGGTTCTGCTGAACTAAAAAAGAGTGCTCTACCTTGGGAAAGCATTCTCTGTTTAACTCTTTGCCCAAGCAGGGTTGAGATGGTCACTGTAAATCTCAAACCTGGAATCTAGGATTATTTCAACAGCCAACTATATGACCACACAGCTCTACTTAGGGACGGCCTACATGCCACAACCTGGGGAGGGCGCTAGGTTGGACCACAAAAAATAATGGAAGGAAAATAACCATTGGAGGTTTTTCGATAGTAGATTGTTAGTATATTTTTATCACAATTTATGGTTTTATAGAAAATTCAGCTACAGTCTAAAGCAGAGTTTTCTGTAAGGCCATGGATACCGTAGAATCTGAAATGTTATGTAAGTGTGGCATCTTAGAGAACCTTGACAGACAGGACAATAATTAAATTAGAAAAAAATAACAATCAAATAATGGTGCAAGGTGTAAGCAACCAGTAGACTGGGTGTCTGTTTTAAGATACAGGGATCCCTCACTTTCCGCGGTTAATGGGGAACACCCCCCCCCACGCGCGATTGCGGATTTCCGCGAAGTAGGTTTGACCCCCCTGACTGATGTATACGTACATGTAGGTGTGTATATAATATCAATAAATACATATTCAACGCTATAAATGCTTATAATAACAATTAAACATTCAACAATAATGAATAAGATGTAAATAAAATATAAATACACACACATACAGACGCGTGGCGCGCACTCACATACAGATGCGCATCTCACATAAAAATGTAAGTAGTTTTGTTGGGGGGTTTTGGGTTGGGTTTTTTCTTTTGCTTGTTTTTGTTTGTTTGGGTTTTTTGCATAATTGGCCTTGTTTTGCCCATTTTCCTTAACTTTTTCCCAACTTTTCCTTATTTTTTTATTTTTCAATTAATATTTTTGAAAAACCCGCGATGCACTGAAGCTGCAGAAACTGAAGCACGAAGTAGCGAGGGATGACTGTATACCCTTGAAGTCAGAATGAGCAGTGTGGAGTAGCTATGTTTATCCGATGGTCACTAAAGATATACAGGTATTTCTTTTTCATTTTTCCTCAGTTGAGTGTTTCAAATAGGAATGTACTTTATTTCAATTTGGCCTGCTGGTTTATTTGCTCATCAGTCACTCATTTGCCAAACCACTTGATCTATTAGGTTGGTGGGGAGGCCAGAGTCTATCTCAGCTAACATCAGTTGAAGGTAGGACACACCTGAACACCTCACCATCACAGACACAATCATTCACACTCCTGCACATGTTTTTGGACTGTGAATGGAAAACAAAACGTGCCCGGAGTAAACCCATGCAAGCACAGAAAGAAGCCAGGAACTCAATCCCAGGACCTTCTTGCTGTGCTGACCACTAGACCACCGTATCTCCCTGGTTTATTTATATTTTTATGGACTGATGATAATGGAAATGGATTATCTTTAAACAAAGCTAGCTAGTTCAGTTCAGTTCAGTTTTATTTGTTTGGCGCTTTTTACAATTGATATTGTCACAAAGCAGCTTTACACAGTAAAACAGTGAAAGTCTGGGTTACAAAGTATAAAGTAATTTAAACAAATTTGTATTACCCCTACATATCCCTAATGAGCAAGACGGTGGCAAGGAAAATCTTCCTCAACTATTTATTTTTGAGCTGGCATGACTACCTGTGTTTACCTGTCACTACACTGAAAGAAATCTGAAAGCATCACGACGACATGAATAACAAGAATGACCCAAACCAAGTGTGAAGAAAACCCATAAACCAGGGGACGGCAACCAAAGCTACTGATAGATGGCATCCCAAGATAAGGATCACGCTCAGGACCCTGAAGCTGGAAAGCATCAAGGCCAAACTTCTTAACCCAACCAGAGTCACTGAGAGGCTGGCGCCTATATCAGCCAACACTGGGCGGAGGCACCTTGAATGGCATGCGAGACCATCGCAGTGCCAACACACACACACACACACACAACCAGTCCCACTCACACGCAGGGTAAATTTGAAACAGTCAATCAACCTAATGTGCATGTCTTTAGACAGTTGAGGGAAACTGGAGGACCCGGAGGAACCTCACTCAAACACGAGAAAAAACATAGAAATGCCTGAGACCAGGAATCAAATTCAGGACCTTCTTGCTGTGAGACAAATATGCTAACCACTATGCCACCCTGTCACCCTAATTTTAGATTTAAGAAAAGTGTTGTATAAGGAAGATTTATAGTTCATATTTGGTTGCTGGATGGGAAATGAACTTCAGATAAGCTGAACTGGAATCCATCACTTTTGGATACAGAATGCAATGGGATTTCCAAACCACTGTGCATTGTGGATTATACTACAGTGATACCTCTGCTCACGAACATAATTGGTTCCCAGAAAGTGTGTGTAAGGCGAAAAGTTCGTCTTCCGAACATTTATTTCCCATAAGAAACCATTAAAATGAGAATAATCCGTTCCCAGGTCCCCATAAAACATAGTTTTCTACTAAATAAGCCTTAAAACTACACAAAAATATACCTTATTTTATGTATAATAAATGTGCTATTGTATTGTAATTAAAGAAACAAACTGTACTGTATAATAAAGTCGTTTTATTTACCTTTATGATGGTAGTTGATGGCTTGATGGAATGGAGTGGGAGGAGAGAGGGAGGGACTTACTGTTTGGAAGGAGTGTTTGGAAACGCCTACTGTTTGGAAACACCCTTAGCCACACACGCACCCTTAATAGCTTCCTTGTTCTTAAGGATGGGAGCAATGGTAGACTTAGCATACTGGTACTGGGACGCTGAGTCACACAAACGCACACCTCGTTCGTGTTTTTCAATGATCTCCGCCTGTGGTGGGGTCTTTTTCGGTCCCATAATAGCAAAAGTACACTCAATATGGTCCAAAATGTCTATCAAACACAAACCACTTCCGCATTCAAAGAAAGGGGGTGACGAACTGTGACGCCATGAGCGTGCGTCAGCTTCTCGTGGCCGCCACCGTGGCGCTGTTCGACCGCATGGTTTGATTCGTCCGCCGAAAACTAGTTCGTCAGCAGAGACTATATGCTCGCAAATGTAATGTTCTTGAGGCGAAAAGTTCGTGAGCTTAAGCGTTCGTCAGCGGAGGTTTTACTGTATATCCTTTTTTAATGATAATGCTTAATGTTGTGTGAATATGCACCTGATGGAACTGCTCTGCATTTTCCATTTGGCTTGCTATAATGATCCATAAAGCATGCAAGGGGTAATTACACCCTGTATAATTGTTAACTATCCCAGAAAAAAGTCAACAAATAAAGGTTATATTAGCTTCACTTCATATTGCAACTCCAAAAACATGACAGGTGAAAATTTTCTAATGAGCTGTAAAAAGTGAATTAGTGGATGAATTAATTTATGACACACAGGCAGCTTCTACCAAATGATTTCAAGCTCAGCAGCCTTGTGAATCGCATGCTAACGCCTGGACTATATTTATATTATGTGCAAGAGACATCACTTTTTGAAAGTGTGTTTGAAGTCTGCAGTTTTTGGTAGCAAGCTGTATTTATTTATGCAAAAGACATAGTTGTGTGGAAACTATACACATCATCGTTTATGCATCCATGATCTCAACTGCTTATCCGTCAGGGTAGTGGGTGGACCGTAGCTAATCCCAGCTTGACTTTCCGCAGGAGGTAGGGTACACCCAAGACAGGTTTCTAGTGTTCTGCAGTGCTACACCAACCCAAACAACCATCACATTCACACCTGGGATGATTTAGAGTGTCCAATTGACCGAAAGTGCCTGTCTTTGAATTGTAGGAGGAAACCAGAGAATGGGGAGGAAACTCACACCAGCATGGTAAAACAAGCAAACTCTGCACAGGAAGGCTTTTGATAAAATCTGAATCATGAAGATGCTCAATAACCACTGAACCACTGTGATCTCAGTCACCAGATAACTGACATGCAGCACACGACTACATACCTGTTCCTCATCCTCCAAAATTACCATAAATGTACGGCATTTGGCTGACGCTCTAATACAGAGCGACTTCCAGTTGTCATTTTATGCAACTAAGCAATTAAGGCATTAAGGGCCTTACTCAAGGGCCTAACAGTGGCGGTACTTGGGATTGACCCCTGAACCTGCAGATCAGTAACCCATTGCCTTCACCACTGAAGCACCACTCCCTTCCCGTACTATAGGACTCTGTTTGGATCTTTCATTTACATAGTATTGTTCTCCTTATTTCAGTCTGGAATTTACAGAGCCTCCCCAGTGCAGCTAACTGGGTTATCAAAGGCCAGCCATGTCTCTCACTGTCTATGGTGTGAGGCTGTAAAAGAACTATTGTTGACTTTTGACAAGAGTAGGCTACATAGTCGTCAGTGTATTTCTACCCTGCGATGGCCTGGTAAGCCATCCAGGGTGTACTCTGCCCTCATCCAGAGCCGGCTGGGATGAGGGCCAGCCTCCCCGTGACCCGAATTAGGATTTAAGTGGCTCAGAAAATGAATGAATGAATTTGCAGAGTCTCTGTAATCAGTTTGATTGACCCATTTCTGTCTTCTGGTTTCCGAGTATTTATGCTGCGCCCTCATTATCCTGTTCTGTATCTGTTAGTTGTCTGCCTGTGTATCCTATTTAGGATTTGCCCTTTAAGAATTTTCCATCAGTTTTATTAACCTCTGCCTTTATTGAGACAGAGCCTGGGCTTTGATTTGTACTTAGTCATTAGGACTTTTTATAAAGTTATTATACTTTTATATGAGATTTTATCTGCACTTGCATCGCCTTGTCTCTCTGATCCGAGCCACTGTGGCAATTGGTCATATTTTTTGTATGACTCAAGATGGCTATCCTGAGTAATTTTTAACTAGTACATCTCAGAGGAAAAACAATGTCCTAATTAAAAGTGTTATAGTGATAATGATCAGTAAGAATATTTTTCTAATACTGTGGACAGCGTATAACAGGTATGATCTATTGCGTGAGAATAAACATAATACAGTAATCTTCTGTAATTAAGAATGCCTGTTTTCTTGGAAGTCGTGTTCCAAGTCAGTCAATAGATGACTAAAGTGCAGTTTATTCCTAAGCTCAATTTTAAACATGACATCGCATTAACAAATACACAATTTATAACAGTACTCTTGAGAATACCTTATTGTGCAGCTGTGGTGTAATGGTTAGAGATGTGGGTTTGAGACTTCAAGGCTGCTGGTTCAATTTCTGAACCAACAGGAAAAATGTGTGGCAGTGAGCCGCAAACTTCCCTTCCATCACCTTTATGGCTGAAGTGCCCTTGAGCAAGGCACTTAACCCACAACTCCTCTCGGGGTGCCCCCAATGTGTGTGTGTCACTTTGGATGGGTTCAGTCCAGGGGCAATAATTTACAGTATAGCAAAAAAAAAAAAAAAAAAATTGTAAGACAATTATTATTACAGCAAATGAATGCTATACCTGTACATAAACCAAAACATCATTTTAAATTCAGTACAAATAGGCAAAGTTTATGGAAACTAAAGTCTTAAAATAAAAAGCAGACAGAAAAAAACACTTGGTCTCACAAGCTTGCTCCAAACAGCTTAATCATATAAAGGTTGCAGAGAGGCTCTTCGACACTGAGCAAGAATATCACAGGGCCAACAGTTTCAAACAAACATTTACAATTTGTTACACCAATTTTCTTAATGTACATGTCTTTGGACTGTGGGAGGAAACTGGAGTATGAAAAAACCCCCATGAAAGCATGGTGAGAACATGTAAACTCCACACATAAACACCCAGACTTGAGCTCAGGACCTTCTTGCTGAGAAGCAGATGTGCTCACTACTATGCAACTGTGTCACCCACAAACAAACAAACAAACAAACAAAAAAACAAACGGTTCTTCATGGGAATCAGTCAAATGTCCCCACGAAGTCACAAGATTAAGATATCCCTTAAGGTATCAGATATTCATTCATTCATTCATTGACTTTCTGAACTGCTTAATCCTAATTAGGGTCATGGGGAGGCTGGCACCCATCTCAGCTGACTCTGTACAGCTCGTCAGGCCATCTCAGGGCAGAAACATGCTGATGGCTATGCAGTTATTCTTGTCAAAAGTCAGCAATGGTTCTTTTACATGCCTCTCACCATGGACAGTGAGAGACATGGCCAGTCTTTGATGACCCAGTTAGCTGCACTGGGGGGACAGCAGTGACAACCGTTGATAGGGGGGTTTGAACCGCCAACCTTGGGATCAGTGATCCAGCACCTTACCATCAGGCCGCCGTCACTGCCCATGAGGTATCAGATATTCTTTTTTTTTATAGTCAAAAGTCTCACACACACAAAATCACAAGAGCCCTCAATGTTTCTGATTTTAAAAGAGAATGATATATATATATATATATATATATATATATATATATATATGTCAAGTTTATGCCATCATTTATTCATTTTCTGAACCGCTTAAACCTAATTAGGCTTGCGAGGAGGCTATCACCCATCAAGTTTATATGTCGGATGGACTTCAAAGCACACCACACACAGCACAAACGACTCATAAAGACCTTTGGGGGGGAAAAAATCCAAAATACGCATAGCCATTAAATCTTGATATTCATTTAAACAGGTTCTGGTTGGAGAAGAAACAGTGAATAGAGCATTCTCTTATACAAACCTGAGAAATCAGTGCGGTCTGAAAGTTAATGATACATTTTCAGGTCAGCATGCACCTTTATTCATCCGGTAATGAGGAGAAAACCCTTATTCTTCTCCTCTTATTGCTTTCCTCTAAGCCTCTCCCTTCCCCCAAGCTTCAGACAGCCACTACAAGCACCAACACACACACACACACACACACACACACACACACACACACACACACACACACACACACACAAGCACGGGTCGTAACTGACAGCCCAATGTCCTGTAATGAAAGTGGAAGGATATAGTTCTAAACAAAATAAGCTCAAAAATAAGTATTCTCAATAAAAGTGTTTTATGGGTCCAGTCATTCCTGGGGTTAATAATTTCTAGACGTGGTGCCTTCAAAACGCTCGCATTTTTGGTTCATGAACTATGAATGAGTTGTTTTAAGAAATCCCTGTCTGTTCCAGAAGACAGTGTCATGTTGGCGGATCAGTCCTTATCCCGATCATACTTTATATGTAATAAGATTCTTATTGTCAACCGAGACACCCGAGGCTGAAGTTGATCATGATCTAGTAACGCCCTCTTTTAAATTATCTATAGAAGTTTGTCTCAGTCCACTATAAGGGATCTGTAAAGACTCCTACAGATCCTCAGAGCTGAGCTGAAACTCCTCTAGCATGGGAGAGGCACAGGGCAGGATGCCAAAGAACAAGAGTGAGTGTGCAGGATCAAGTTTACCATTACAGAACTGCAGCAGTGAGGAGGTGTCATACAGAGAGCTGTAGCTGGAAAAGCTGTCCTCCATCCTCTCTCTCGCTCTCTCTCCCCCTCTCTGTGCTCTCCTTCTTCTCTGTCAGTTTCACTGGTTTGACACGGTGACTCTATCTCCGTTCACCATCCACCGTGCAAGGGTCAGCCCACCGTGGTCAGTTACCATGACAACCAGTCCCCTCTAGGGTGGCTGTCAAGCCAACTCTGTCCCAATCTCACCTTACTTTCCAAAATAGGCTTGCAAGTCTTACCCCCTCCCCCAAAAAAAAGTGTGAGAAGAAAAAACCTCAAATACTTGATATGTCCATTGACATGTCCTGTCCTGTTCTTCTTTCTCTGTGTTTAGTATCCTTTCTGACCTTCTCCAGAGCAGATGTGGGTAATGTAAACATCCACAAGAGAAATCGTTTTAGACAGCTTGAGCTCTAAGAGGAACTGCTGTGTGTGTGTGTGTGTGTGTGTGTGTGTGTGTGTGTGTGTGTGTGTGGTAAGAATGTTTGTGAGATGTCGTGGACACACCACTGCCTGGGATTTCTCCCTCAGCCTGGTTTGGAATAGCCAATCAGAGCTTAGGTGGGTGGTGTTTCTCTTGAATTACTCTACCCTTTAGCTGAGAGAGAAAGAGTGAGAGAGAGAGAGAGAGAGAGAGCGATATGAAACAGCAAAAAAGAAACTAACGGAAATGACAACTGTTATGGCTGGACTAAATAGAATATGCGTCTCAAGCAGTCGATTGCTGACATCTGATGACATAAATACTCTTTACGCTGTATTCATGATAAAAAATAAAATATAAAATAAGTGTCCCTTATCCCTAACACCAACCAGTGTAGATATGCCAGTTTTTGATCAAAATTTAACAACTAAAATTCCTAGTTGTAAAAGAACAGAACATTTTGAACTGAAAAAGGAAGAGCTCTGAAAACCAAGACTAATATATAAATTTAGGCTTTGCATAAAGATAGCCTTTGCTAGAGTACAGACGCCCCCCCACTTACGTTTTAATTCGGTTCCTTATGGCCGAACGTAAGGTGAAAAAAAAACGTAAGTTGTTACTGTATGTTCCAGTGACGTATGAAGTTCATACTGTACTATACATCCATAAATACCATTACTGTATCTCATAAAACACCCCGAAATCAATTATTATAAACATAACATTGTAAAATAATATCAAATATATCAAATAATATCAACATTAATTTCAAATAAATTAAATTCAAGTAAAATAATTTCTAATAGATAAATTTTAATCAAATTCACTCACCAAATATCAAATATAACCTTTAACATTCTCTGTGATACAATCTTTCTGCTTGTAAATGGTTCCGATGGTCGACGGAGCCATTTGGAAGAAACATGCAACAGTAGCATGTTTTTCTCCAGCATTGATTTTCTTGATAATAGCCATCTTCGTTTCTAATGAGACGGCTTGGCGCTTTTTCTGATTACCACTATCACTAGTAGGCTTACAATTCTGACCAGTCATATTTGCTTAGGGTTACAAAAGTCCCCAAAACAGTGTAAACACAAAGATCACAGAGACAACGTCTTAACACAAGGGTAACTAACACACAGTGAACTGAGAAGAAGGAGGGGCACGTTCAGTCTGTCGTTTGTAAACAATGGACGCAGCATCATGTGGAAGTAGCGTATTACGTCAGTGTACTATGTAGGTACGTCTCGTACTACAGAGAGCACGCTAAACTTAAAATTTGACTTTTTAAAAACGTAAAATCGAAAAATACGTAAAACGAATGAACGTAAAGCGGGGCGTGTCTGTAATAGGTGTCCGAGGCTGGTGTGAGAAGAGTAGCAAGGCTCCTTTAAAAGCTTAATGAACCTGGAGGAAATAATTAAAAAAGTAACTAGGCCCTTGAACATTCGTGGTTCAGCGCTCGTGCCCCCACATACCCATGGATGAGCGACAAACCTGGAAGTAACTGGCACGTGATTCAAATTCAGCCAATGGCTGAGAGCTTCTGATTCTCCCTCCTGCTGATCGGCTGTGGATCACCTCTTTATTTCACCTTCGTGCACAAGTTATCAACGTGATTGCATGAATTGCGAAGTAAATTTTTTTCAGTGTGTTTTTAATGGTTATTTAAGCCCTATGATGTCACTCAAACGCCCTGCATCTCCTCTAGCGCCTCATAAGGAGCCTAAGCGCTTTATTTATTCATAAATATTATCACAGTACAAATTTAAAAGTTTTTACTTAATCATTATTACATTTTACTGCATTATTATTATACTCGCGGATTAGCAACAAACCCAGAAGTAACTAGCACGTGATTCAAATTTAGCCAATGGATGAGAGCTTTTGTTTCTCCCTTCTGCTGATTGGTTGTAGATGATGTGTACACCTCTTTTTTTCCTCCTTCGCACACATGTTATCAACGTGATTGCTTGAATTGTGAATTCACATTTGTGTGTTTTTAATGATTATTTAAGTCCTATAATGCCACTCAAACACCCTGCATCTTCTCTAGCTTCTGGTAAGGAGCCTAAGCGCTTTATTTATTATTAAATATTATCACAGCATAAAATTAAAGTTTTTACTTAATCATTACTATATTTTACTGCATTATTACTGTATTAATGAGTAAGACTGTCTATAGTTTTTTTTTTTTAACAAGCATATTTTAGTGCATGTAATATCATACATAGGGTTTAAAACCATGTCAATAACTCGCGGATTTTCATGATCCACAGGAAGGGCTGGAACTGAACTTCACAAAGAACGGGGCCCTACTGTAAATATTACCTGTCTGTCTTCCTTTCGGCTTTTCCCCTTTTACTCGGGAGTCGCCACAGCGAATCATCTGATTCGCACGTTTGATTTGGCAGAGATTTTTACGTCGGATGCCCTTCCTGTCACAACTCTTTTTATCAAGGGACAGAAACACGCTGACGACTTTGCAGCTACTCTTTACGAAAGTCAGCAATGGTTCTTTTACATGCTTCTCACCATAGACAGTGAGAGACATGGCCCGCCTTTGATAACCCAGTTAGCCGCACTGGGAGAGACAGTGACAACCTTGTGGAAAGTGGGACTCGAACCCCCAACCTTTGGATCAGCGATCCAGTGTCCTATACCACTAGACCACCACTGCCCACCGACTGTAAATCTTACCTGTGTTTCTTAAATACAGTCTGGAAAGAAAGACGGAAAGGTTAGCACTGAGTTTTCCTTTGCTTGCTTTTCACTCACTGATTTCCACCTTCATTTGCATTACCTGTCTTGTTAAATTAATTATCCGTTTGATAGGTCCATGTTCCGTTTTAGGTTTGAGTCCCGGACTTGTTGAGGACTGTGTGTTTAGCCTGGCTATTTTCTGGTGAGCTGTTCAGGGTGTACCCTACCTTTACCCAGTGCAAGCTAAGGTAGGTGCCATCCTCCTTATAGGCTGGTCAAATGAATGAGAGTGAGTGTTTGTTTGTTCGTTCGTGCATGCTTTTTATTTTAAAAATTTAATTGCCTAATTCTGTGCTTTTGGTGAGTGAGAGTGAGTGATAGTACAGATGACCACTGATTATGCCCATGCTATATAACAGCCAATCAACATCAAGTCAGCTATGTGGCATGTACAGAAACGAGACAGCTATGGAAGTCATTTTCCGTCCTGATGGGGCTGTGAACGGGGGATGCACCAAAAAAACCCTGACGAAATGCTGTGATGTATTTCTTCCATAAAACAAACTGAAGGAAATTATAGACATTCCTGTATCTTAATCAGATTATTCAAATTGAATATAATCGGAAAGAAGCATGAGGGAAGAGGCTTTGGCACTAGCCTACAGCAAACATCATGCAATAATAAATAATAATTTAAAATATTCAATGAGTCAAGCACAGATGCAGAAGCATTAAGACATGATTACATGGCCTCATTTTGCACTCTACAGAAAACCCACACCCACTGAAAAAAGAAAGAAAGCAAAGGCAGCAATGAGAGGTTCTTTTGAAGCTTATCTCATGCCTCACAGCAGCAGCAGTGGAAAGCATGTTGAAGTGGAGATTCATGCCTGCGTGCTTGTGTTTTTGGCATCGGCCCTGACTTCAAAATCTAAAGGATTAATCCCATCAGAAAGCACGGATATTTCTCTTTCTCTTTGTCGATATCATTCTTCTTCTTTTCATTCACTGACATGTTCTTCTGTCATAACAGAACCACCAATGACAATCAGATTCTGTTTATGGCATATTATAATCTTAGGCAAGATTGAAGACTTGATACAGATTCTGCTGTCGGCTGCATGTAAAATCAAATGATTATGTAATCCCAGAAGCCACTGATATTACAGTGATTTATTTTTCTTTATAGAGTGTAGGATTATAACAGGGCGGGAGGGTGTTGTGGTTGTTAGCATGTTTGCCCCACAGCATGAAGGTCCTGGGTTCCTCGGCAAGAGCAAGTTTGCATGTTTTCTCTGTGCTTTACATGAGTTTCCTCCTAGTACTCCGGTTTCCTGTGACAGGCCGAAGACATGCATATTAGACTAACTTTCTGTTCCTAATTGCCCCTTGGTGTAACTGGATGTGTGAATGGTTGTGTGTTGCCCTGCTATGGACTGTTCAGGGTGTATATAGGATTTCAGCTCATATCCTTTTTTTTCCCATTCAAGACTGTAAAAATGAACATCATTTGAAATGAAAGTACAGGGAGTCCTCGGTTTACACCGGTCCTGACTTACACCGTTTTGTGGTTACGAACGCACCCCATAAAAATATAAAAAATAATATTACGCATCATTACGTCTTTCGCGGTTATGTAAACAAACGCGAACTAGTTTCGGGCGCGCGATGCGGAAGAATACGCTGTGTTGTGGCTGTGGGCCGAGGAAGACGGTGTCGCTTCCCTTCGCTCAGTCTCGGTACTGTAATATTACACGCCATTACATCTTACGCGGTTACGTAAACAAACGCGAACTAGTTTCGGACATACGAGATGCAGCAAGCATTAGCAACTTTTGAGGCTCAGGATCCCAACTTGGAAAGTTTCACTAGGGTTTCCAGAGGCATCATGGATTTGATGCAATGCTACAAGGAGATCTTGGATGAGAAGAGGTTGCTCTCTGTCCAGTCTAACCTGCAGCAGTATTTTAAGAAGGTAGAGAGAGGCCTGCAACAGATCCTGTACCCTCTACCTCGGCTGCATCTACTACTCCAGGCTCACCTGCCCCAGCTTCTCCAGCACAATAAGCCTGTCCCTCCCTCCCTTACTGTATTTCATTCTTGTGGTAAGGAATTGTTTTCTCTTTTTTTAATACTTTTTTATGTAATTAACTGTTACATTTTATTATAGCACTGTACGTACAGTACTTTTCAGTATATTTTATGTTATGTTCCGACTTACACTGAAATTCGGGTTACATCGCAGCTTAAAAACGGATCAGCATCGTAAACCGAGGACTCCCTGTATTTGATATATGTATAAGATGAATTTATTGGACTACAGAAAGAAACAGGCCTTCAGCTAACCAGCTAGCTCCATGCTAATAGGCTAGCCTGTAAAATATTTTATGGTAAGAACATTCATTTTCTAAGCCACTTTGTCCTAAATAGGGTCATGGGGAGGCTGGCGCCCATCTCAGTTGACTCAGTTGGATGTGGACGGGGTACAAGTTGGACAGCTCGCCAGGCCATCACACTCACACAACCCTTGACACTCTCATATCTAGGGGTGATTTAGAACAGCCATTTAACCTACTGTGCATGTTTTTGGACTGTGGGAGGAAGCGGAGTACTGTACCTGGAGTAAACCAACATAAGCACGGGGAGAACATGCAAACTCCACCCAGAAATGTTTGAGCTGGGAAGCAAACCCAGGCCTTGTTGCTGTGAGGTGGACATGCTAACCACTACACCACCATGCCGCCCTATTAAGAACATATATTTCTTAATTTCTTAATAGTAGAAATTCTATATTTCTTACAATCCAAAGAATAGAATATAAAACGACAACACACTTGTTGTGTATGACTAATAGTTCATCCCTTGGATTTCTAACAGGAGCGGAACAACCGGAACAATGCGGAACAACCATTTTTTCCCAGAAGTGACTTGAACTCGTTGCGTTGGATCATCCAGCACAAGTAAACAAGCAGCGAGTGACGATTTAGGTGATAAAACTTCCCGCATACTACTGACTCTTACCTTTTACTGGATCCTTTTGGTGAGGCGGTGTTCCTGTCCTTTGTCATTATTTGACTTTTAATGAAAGAATTTTGTAGAAATAGTGTCCGGTTTTAGAGATAAAAGCTTAGGCATTGTACAGAGTAGTTTCTGCCTGGAGGTGAGATGGCGGTCACACAGGTCGGGTTGAAGTGGTCATCACAGACTATCAAATTGCAACCTTTTCGAAGTACGGCCTTATGTTATGTTTTATGCGATTTCGGCACTTGTTATTTGTGCAATCGTATATTATGTACTCTGCCATTTTCCTGGAGACACAGCACCACATTGACTGATAATGTGTTGTCTTAGATTGCTGTTTGTTGGACGCAGCCCAGCCAGTAGGACAAAACAACGGACTTGCATTACTGCCAGGGCTGGAACAGTCAATGAAGAAGGTAACATGTGGCTGTGCATGCCTTGAAATAATAGTCATGTGGCAACACTCGCATGTACTTGACAAGCAGCAAGGACCGCCTTTGCTTGATGTAACCACTGATGACATACGTGATCATTTTAAAGAGCTAGTTATAGAAATTCACCACAGGTGCCCTTTAACCTTGTTTCCTCAGCCTATACAGAGAAATCTCAGAGCGGACGTCGAGATTTCCTCTAAGATTTCTCTGTACAGACCTCACGCTCAGTTACTAAGTAGTTTTTATCTCGGCAATTTCCAAGGAGTGGAATGTATTAGGCAAAATATCAATAGTCAGTTTGTGAAGTTGTTGTGTTGGAGACAGGAAAAATGAGCAAGCGTAAAGATCTGAGTGACTTTGACAAGTGCCACATTCTTATGGCTAAATGACTGGGTGTGGTCATCTCCAAAATGAGGAGTCTTACATGTTCTTGGAATGCAGTATTACTTTCCAATAGTGGATCAAGTAAGGACAATAAGTTAACCTCCAAGAGTGCCGATGTCCAAGGCTCACTAATGTGTGTAGGAAGTGAAGGAGGGTATGTCTGTCTGATTCTGCAGAAAAGCTAGCGTAGCATAAACTGTAAATTGCAGCTAATTTCACTATTATAAAAAGAGTTCAAGTATTATTTTACGACACCTATATAAACCTATATAAACTATATAAATAGTAACGTCGAAACATGTTACTTCTCACCTCAATCTTTCCTGATATGGAATTCTTTCTGACTGATTCTGCATCCAGTGTATGACTAAGAGTCACGTGTTCGGGCCCTTCCTTTTGGGTGCCTCGGTTGTCTATATGATAATTACATTTGAGAGCACTCAGAGGGGAGGCAGGGCTTATTGGTGCTTAGAGATGAGAGAGCAGTGTATCCCCTCCTGTTCTGGGTCAGAGAAAGGGAGGCAGAAATGAAAAGGGGAAAGGGTGAAAGAGAAAGAGATTTGGGATAAAAGAACCGGGGTACAGCCTCACACTGCTGGCAGCTGGAGAGTTCAACGCCCTGCTATTGTTCTCCCGTTCTTCTGGATGCGCTCCCTTATTTTACACTTGAACATATGCATAAATTTGATAAATGTGTGTGTGTGTGTGTGTGTGTGTGTGTGTGTGTGTGTGTGTGTGTGTGTGTGTGTAATACCTATAGTTTGGAGTGAATAAGAACCGTTACCTGAAGCCTTTCAGATGTTATCGTGTAATCATTGCAAGCACTATAAGGTGACAACATTTATAGCTCTACATACTCAGGCGCACCATCCTGCCATAGTGGTTCACATGTCCACCCCACAGAAAAAATCGCTGAGGGCATTTCTGTGCGGATTTCATTGCATGGTCCCCTTGTGCATACAAGGGTTCCTCCGGGTACGCCAGTTTTCTCTCACAGTCCATAGACATTCATATTAGACTAATTAGCTGTTTCAAACCCTGGGTGTGGACATGAGTGTAAATATTTCTGAGTGTTGTCCTCTGAGGGTCTGGCGATGTGTTCAGGGTCTACTCCTCCGTCACCTCGTGTTGGTTGAGATAAGCTCCAGCCTATCCACGACCATAGTAGAATTAAGTAATTCAGCAAATGAGTGAGTGAGTGAGTGAGTGAGAGTAGTAGGTACCAAATTAATGACAATAAGGGTTAATACTTCACTTATTAAACCATCTACCGGTTATAAAGCATAGTAACGGAGATCAACTACATTTACAAGAGACTTTAATGCATTCATTCCTTCATTCATTCATTTTCTGAACGGATTAATTCTAATTAAGGTCACAAGGAAGCTGGCGTCCATCTCAGCCAACTCTGGAAAGGGCAGAGTACACCCTAGACAGCTCGCCAGACCATCGCAGGGCGACTTTAACACAAGGTTAATGAATTTCCTCAGCTACCAGACCCATGCATGATTATAATTCACCAAAACTAGATTTTGGCAATGGATTTTCAGGTGTGTTATAATAAATGTCAAGAGGTTATGAGGATAATTAAGGGGTAGCAGACCATGACAGAGCCGGTGGTTCAGATTGTGGCTCCAGCTGTAGATTTCTCTGCTCTGCTGCTTCCTACTGCGGAAAACTAATAATTATTAGATCGAGCTGTTGCTTCACATAATAATATTCAGGTGTGAATACGATGCAAGCGTCTCTGGGTGTGTTGGTGGTTGTGATGGGGAGAAGGAGGTGAGATGGAGTGGAACATTACACATACAGTGTGTTTTCATCATGTACTAATAAAGTACTGAATGAATACTAATGCAAAGAAAAGCTGGCTGACATGATGCAGAGGAGGAAGGTGGACATACTGTGTGTTCAGGAGACCAGGTGGAAAGGTAGCAAAGCTAAAAGCTTAGGAGCAGGGTTTAAGCTATTTTATCATGGTGTGGATGGGAAGAGAAATGGAGTAGGAGTCATCTTGAAGGAGGAGTTTGTCAGGAATGTTCGAGAAGTGAAAAGAGTGTCAGACAGAGTGATGAGTCTCAAGTTATAAATTGAAGGTGTAATGCTCAATGTTGTTAGTGCTTATGCCCCACAGGCAGGATGTGAGCTAGAAGAGAAGGAGAGATTCTGGAGTGACTTAGATGAAGTGATGCAGAGTACCCCCAGAGGTGAAAGAGTGGTCATTGGTGCAGACTTCAATGGACATGTTGGTGCAGGCAACAGAGGGGACGAGGAAGTGATGGGCAGGTTTGGTATCCAGGACAGGAACGCAGAAGGACAGATGTTGATAGATTTTGCAAAAAGGATGGAAATGGCTGTGGTGAATACTTTCTTCCGGAAGAAACAGGAGCATAGGGTGACTCATAAAAGCGGAGGTAGGAGCACACAGGTAGACTACATCTTGTGTAGGCGATGTAATTTGAAGGAAGTCAGTGACTGCAAAGTAGTAGTGGGTGAGAGTGTTGCCAAACAGCATAGGATGGTGGTATGCAGGATGACGCTGATGGTGAGGAAGGTGAAGAAGGCAAAGGCAGAGCAGAAGACAAAGTGGTGGAAGTTGAAAAAGGAAGAGTGTCGTGTTGTCTTCAAAGAGGAGTTGAAACAGGCTTTGGGTGGCCAGGAAGTGCTTCCAAATGACTGGACAACCACAGCAAATGTGATCAGGGACACAGGTAGGAGAGTACTTGGTGTGTCCTCTGGAAGGAAAGTAGATAAGGAGACTTGGTGGTGGAATGAGGAAGTGCAGGAGTGTGTACAAAGGAAGAGGTTAGCTAAGAAAAAGTGGGACATAGAGAGGACCGAAGAGAGTAAACAGGAGTACAGGGAGACACAGCGTAAGGCGAAAGTAGCAGTGGCTATGGCCAAACAGAGAGCATATGATGACTTGTATGCTAGGTTGGACAGTAAAGATGGAGAAAATTATCTATACAGGTTGGCACAGCAGAGAAATAGAGATGGGAAGGACGTGCAGCAAGTTAGATTGATAAAGGACAGAGAGGGAAATGTATTGACTGATGACAGAAGTGTGCTGGGAAGATGGAAAGAGTACTTTGAAGAGCTGATGAATGAGAGAGAAAAAAGAGTAGAAGAGGTGACCATTGAGGAGCAGGATGTAGCAAAGATCAGTAAGGGTGAAGTGAGAAGGGCATTAAAGTGGATGAAGAATGGAAAGGCAGTTGGTTCTGATGATATACCTGTGGAGGTATGAAAGTGTCTAGGAGAGGTAGCAGTAGATTTTCTGACAAGAACATTCAACAAGGTCCTAGAGAGTGAGCAGATGCTGGAAGAGTGGAGGAGAAGTGTGCTGGTGCCCATTTTTAAGAACAAGGGAGACGTGCAGAGTTGCAGCAACTACAGAGGGATAAAGTTGATGAGCCATACAATGAAGTTATGGGAAAGAATAGTGGAAGATAGAGTCAGGGCAGAGGTCAGCATTTGTGAACAACAGTTTGATTTCATGCCAAGAAAGAGCACCACAGATGCAATGTTTGCTTTGAGGATGTTAATAGAGAAGTACAGAGAAGGTCAGAGGGAGCTACAATGTGCCTTTGTGGATCTGGAAAAAGCATATGACAGGGTGCCAAGAGAAGAACTGTGGTATTGCATGAGGACGTCTGGGGTGGCAGAGAAGTATGTTAGAGTGGTGCAGGACATGTATGAGAGATGTAAGACAGTGGTGAGGTGTGCTGTTGGTGTGACCGACGAATTCAAGGTGGAGGTGGGACTGCATCAAGGGTCAGCTCTGAGCCCCTTCTTGTTTGCTATGGTGATGGACAGGCTGACAGACGAGGTGAGACAAGAATCTCCATGGACTATGATGTTTGCAGATGACATTGTGATCTGTAGTGAGAGCAGAGAGCAAGTGCAGGAAAATCTAGAGAGGTGGAGGTATGCCCTGGAAAGGAGGGGAATGAAGGTTAGCCTCAGAAAATCAGAATACATGTGTGTGAATGAGAAGGACCTAGGAGGAATGGTGATGTTACAGGGAGCAGAGATAAGGAAGGTGGAGGATTTTAAGTACTTAGGCTCAACAATCCAGAGCAATGGAGAGTGTGGAAAAGAGGTGAAGAAGCGTGTGCAGGCAGGCTGGAATGGTTGGATAAAGTGTCCGGTGTGATGTGCGATAGGAAAGTGTCAGCAAGAATGAAGGGAAAAGTGTACAAGATGGTGGTGAGGCCAGCGATGTTGTATGGCTGAGAAACAGTGGCGCTGAGGAAAAGGCAGGAGGCAGAGCTGGAGGTAGTGGAGATGAAAATGTTGAGGTTCTCTCTGGGAGTAACGAGGATGGATAGGATCAGAAATGAGTATATCAGAGGGACAGCCCATGTAAGATGTTTTGGAGACAAAGTCAGAGAGGCTAGATTGAGATGGTTTGGACATGTACAGAGGAGGGATAGTGAGTATATTGGCAGTGGGATGCTGAGGTTGGAACTGCCAGGCAGAAGGCCTCGAGGAAGAGCAAAGAAGAGATTTCTGGATGTGGTGAAGGAAGACATGAAGGTCGTTGGAGTCAGAAAAGAAGATGCAGAGGACAGGGTGAGATGGAGGCGGATGATTTGCTGTGGCGACCCCTGAAGGGAGCAGCCGAAAGTAAAAGAAGAAGAAGAAGGCTAATGCCTCACTCAGAGCACAGTCAAAAACCACACCACGTTACAGAAAGAAACTGGTTGTGTGTATTATTATTTCTGTTCATTTACTGCAACCGATTAATCCTCATTAGGGTCACGGGGAGGCTGGTGCCTATCCCAGCCGACTCCGGGTGAGGGCAGAGTACACCCTGGACGGCTTGCCAGGCCATCGCAAGGCAGAAACACGCTGACGGCTTTGCAGCTACTCGTGTCGAAAGTCAGCAATGGTTATTTTACATGAACCTCTCACCAACGACAGTGAGAAACATGGCAGGCCTTTAATAACCCAGTTAGCTACACTGGGGGGCAGTGACAACCTGTGGTGAGTGGGGCTTGAACTCCCAACCTTAGGATCAGTGATCCAGCACCTTTTACCACTCGGTCAAGACTGCCCATGTGTGTATTATTAGAGAAAAAGAAATGTGTGCATGTTTCGAGATTTAGGCTTTTAGAGCTCATAATTTAAGGCCAAATCATCATTCATTTCATATTCATCCAAATTATTCGAAACAGGGAAAAAGGAGCCTATCTCAGCCAACAACACGTGAAGGTGGGTACAGCCTGTACAGGATGCGAGTCACACACGTACATTTAGGGTCAATTTAGTACCCAGAGGAAACCCACACAGGCAGGGTGAGTGCATACGAAATCCATAAGAAACGATAAAGCCCAGCCTGGGACTTGAACCCAGGAACTTCTTGCTGTGAGGTGAACGTCTTAGCCACTATGCCACCATGCTACCCCAAAGCTAAATTAATCTAGGCCAAACATGTTTATTTTGATTGCTTCTTTGCCTTGCAACAGCATGAAGAATGTGCATGAAGAAATCATTCTTCACTGAATATTTTTTCATAGTCAGTACAAATGCAGGTAGAAGATAAAAGGAAAGGCATACAGTGTATGGGTGAAGCGCAAGGCTTTCCAGAAAAAAAGCCTGCTTATACTTTCAATTTATATATCAAGGGATGCACCTAACATGAAGATATAATCTTTGGGAAGGATGTGTAAACATCAACTTCCTACACTCTCACTTTCTCATTTACCAAGCCACTTGTCCTTCCTAGGGTCTTGGGGAGGCTGGAGCCCCTCTCAGCCTGGGTAAAAGGACGACACACACTGAACACCTCAGCAGACCAATGTAGGGCCAAAAGACACACAACCATTTAAACTTCACACTTTCAAGAATATTCATTCATTCCTTTTTTTTATTTTTGGATCTCCCCCCCATTTTCTCCCTAATTTAGTCACATCCAATTCCCATCCATCAGGTATTACTGGGGATTTAGCTCAGCTGGTAGAGCGTCTGCTTTATCCTCCGGAATTTCGGAGTTCAAATCCCGGCTGCATCATACCATAAGACGTTAAAATTTGGCAGTGTTGCTTCCTGCTTGGTGCTCAGCATCAAAGGATAGAACAATGCAATAACTGGTGCTGCACAGTGGCAACAGGTGCCCGGAGCACAAATCAAATTTCAATGTACTTTGACAATAAAGAGTTATTATTGCCTTCCCTATCACATGACCACCACCAACCCAGGAAGGAGTGAAAGCATGCACACACACCCTCCGTGACATCCAATGTTGGCCACCCGCCTCCTTCAAACTGTGGTACCATGCGTATTTTGGGGGCGGTCTAACACACTCAGAGGTAAATAACTATCTGCCCCCTCGTACAAATGAGTTAACAGATGGCCATGATTGGCTGGCGATCACATGGAAGTGAGCGTATGCCTTCCCTCCCACCTGTGTGCATCAATCCGGATTCAAACTTATGATCTCTGGGTTAATCGTCATACACCTTGGTGATGCGCCATTCTAAGATGCTTAATCCTAATTAGGGTCGCTGAGAGGCTGGAGCCAATCACAGCCGACTCTGGGCGAATGCATTGTACAGCTTGGCCAGCTTTACAGGCCATCACAGCTCTGGCACCTGCACACACTGACTGCAATCCAGTGCCCTACTCTTTACAACCAACAGCTTCTTCTTCTTTTCCTTTTGGCTTTTCTCTTCAGGGGTTGCCACAGCAGATCATCTGCCTCCATCTCACCCTATCCTTTGCATATTCTTCTCTTACACCAACTACCTTCATGTCCTCCTTCACCACATCCATGAATCGTCTCTTTGGACTTCCTCTAGGCCTTCTGCCTGGTAGTTCCAACCTAAGCATCCTACTACCAATATACTCACTATCCCTCCTCTGTACATGTCCAAACCATCTCAATCTAGCCTCTCTGACTTTGTCTCCAAAACGTCTTACATGTGCTGTCCCTCTGATGTGTTCATTCCTGATCCTATCCATCCTTGTTACTCCCAAAGAGAACCTCAACATTTTCATCTCTGCTACCTCCAGCTCAGCCTCCTGTCTTTTTGCCAGTGACACTGTTACACCTTTCCTTTCATTCTTGCTGATACCCTCTTATCACACATCACACCAGACACTTTTCTCCAACCATTCCAACCTGCCTGCACACGCTTCTTCACCTCTTTTCCACACTCTCCACTGCTCTGGATTGTTGAGCCTAAGTACTTAAAATCCTCCACCTTCCTTATCTCTGCTCCCTGTAACCTCACCGTTCCTCTTGGGTCCTTGTCATTCTTACACATGTATTCTGTTTTACTGAGGCTAACCTTCATTCCCCTCCTTTCCAGGGCATATCTCCACCTCTCTAGATTTTCCTGTACTTGTTCTCTGCTCTCACTACAGATCACAATGTCATCTGCAAACATCATAGTCCATGGAGATTCTTGTCTCACCTCGTCTGTCAGCCTGTCCATCACCATAGCAAACAAGAAGGGGCTCAGAGCTGACCCTTGATGCAGTCCCACCTCCACCTTGAATTCTTCTGTCACACCGACAGCACACCTCACCACTGTCTTACATCTCTCATACATGTCCTGCACCACTCTAACATACTTCTCTGCCACTCCAGACTTCCTTCATGCAATACCACAATTCCTCTCTCGGCACCCTGTCATATGCTTTCTCCAGATCCACAAAGGCACAATGCAGCTCTGTCTGACCTTCTCTGTACTTCTCTATTAACATCCTCAAGGCAAACACTGCATCTGTGGTGCTCTTTCTTGGCATGAAACCAAACTGTTGTTCACAAATGCTGACCTCTGCCCTTTGTCTAGCTTCCACTATTCTTTCCCATAACTTCATCGTATGGCTCATCAACTTTATCCCTCTGTAGTTGCCACAACTTTGTACGTCTCCCTTGTTCTTAAAAATGGGCACCATCACACTTCTTCTCTATTCCTCTGGCATCCTCTCACTCGCTAAGACCTTGTTGAATGTTCTTGTCAGGAAATCTACTGCTACCTCTCCTAGACACTTCCATTCCTCCACCGGTATGTCGTCAGGACCAACTGCCTTTCCATTCTTCATCCTCTTTAGTGCCCTCATCACTTCACCCTTATTAATCTTTGCTACTTCCTGGTCCTCAACGGTCACCTCTTCTACTCTTTTTTTCTCTCTCATTTTCCTCATTCATCAGCTCTTCAAAGTACTCTTTCCAACTTCCCAGCACACTTCTGTCATCAGTCAATACATTTCCCTCTCTGTCCATCTCTATTTATGTGCTGTGCCAACCTGTATAAATCATTTTCTCCCTCTTTACTTTCCAACCGGGCATACAAGTCATCGTACTCCCTCTGTTTGGCCTTTGACACCGCTACCTTCACCTTTTGCTGTGTCTCCCTGTACTCCTGTTTACTCTCTTCAGTACTCTCAATGTCCCAGTTCTTCTTAGCTAACTTCTTCCTTTGTACTCACTCCTACACTTCCTCATTCCACCACCAAATCTCCTTATCTACTCTCCTTCCAGATGACACACCAAGTATTCTCCTACCTGTCTCCCTGATCACATTAGCTGTAGTTGTCCAGTCATTTGGAAGCACTTCCTGACCACCCAAAGCCTGTTTCAACTCCTCCTTGAAGACAACCCGACACTCTTCCTTTTTCAGCTTCCACCACTTTGTCCTCTGCTCTGCTTTTGCCTTCTTCACCTTCCTCACCATCAGCGTCATCCTGCACATCACCATCCTATGCTGTTTGGCAACACTCTCACCCGCTACTACTTTGCAGTCACTGACTTCCTTCAAATTACATCACCTGCACAAGATGTAGTCGACCTGTGTGCTCCTACCTCCGCTTTTGTAAGTCACCATATGCTCCTGTCTCTTTTGGAAGAACGTATTTACCACAGCCATTTCCATCTGTCCTTCTGCGTTCCTGTCCTGGGTACAAAACCTGCCCATCACTTCCTCGTCCCCTCTGTTTCCTGCACCAACATGTCCATTGAAGTCTGCCCCAATGACCACTCTTTCACCTCTGGGGGTACTCAGCATCATTTCATCTAACTCACTCCAGAATCTCCCCTTCTCTTCTAGCTCACATCCTATTTATGGGGCATAAGCACTAACAACATTGAACATCACGCCTTTAATTTCTAACTTGAGACTCATCACTCTGTCTGACACTCTTTTCACTTCTAGAACATTCCTGACAAACTCCTTCTTTAAGATGACTCCTACTCCATTTCTCTTCCCATCCACACCATGAAAAAACAGCTTAAACCCTGATCTTAAGCTTCTAGCCTTGCTACCTTTCCACCTGGTCTCCTGAACACACAGTATGTCCACCTTCCTCCTCTGCATCATGTCAGCCAGCTCTCTACCTTTTCCTGCCATAGTTACAAAATTTAAAATCCCTACTCTCAGTCCTAGACTCGTCTCTTCTTCTTCGACGTCTTCGACCAACAGTAGTCCAATTTCCACCAGCACCCTGTTGGTTAACAGCACTCATGGTGGTCGTTGTTAACCCGGGCCTCGACCGATCCGGTATGACATTGTTTGTTGTGACTCGCATTTTTTATTTGGCATTTGTTTTACGCCGGATGCCCTTCCTGACGCAACCTTCTGCATTTATCCGGGCTTGGGACCGGCGTGAGGGAGAGACACTGGTTTGTGCCCCTCCCTCATGGCTGCATTCTTTACAACCAACAGCAATGGTTCTTTATACATGGCTGGGTTTTGATAACCCAGTTAGCTGCACTGTGGGGGCAGCAGTGATGACTCAGTGATAGTGGTGCTTGGCCTCCTGACTTTTGGATCAGTTAGCAAGCAACCTACCACCAGGCCACCACTGCTCGAATCAAAAATAATCAATTAGACTAATGTGTCTGTCCTTGGACTGTGGGAGGAAATCTGAGTACCCAGAGAAAACCCCCGCAAGCACAGGGAGAACATGCACGCCCCTCAGAGAAACGCCGGAGTCTGGGACTTGCACCCAAGACCTATTTGTTGTGAGGTGGATGTGCTAACAACAATGCCATCGTGCTGCCCCCTAGTGAATATATCATGCATATAAATTAAATAAAAATCAATGCACAGCCTGAAATAATTCAGTGCGGTTATCTATTTTCCAGTGGAACTCTCTAGAGAGGCAGCATAAAACAGAATGTGAATAACAGCTTTTTGGCCATCTGGAAAAAGCAAACTTCCTTCTGACCCCTGGCAATCACTGATGCCGAACAAAAAGCTCATTCATACGACAAGCACCAAAACTAGATGTTCTCCTTCATTATATAATCTGCTTATATTTTTAAAAAATTACATTAATTATACAAGCAAAGACAAAACTCCACACACACCCAGTTTTATAAATCATTTTTCCCAATACTAAATTGTACCACCTGCTCCCTCATCCAGATGGTGTGGGACGAACTCTGACTCATGTGGTACTCATGCACTTTTCCAGGACGCCCCTCCACCCCCAGCCAAAACAACAAACCCCCCTCCGGCGTGTATACTATCACCACTGTAGCGTCTGTTTTTCCGTGTGCAAAATAGGGATGAAGGATTTCTACTTCTGTCTCATCATAATGGCCTCTCTGTCATGTTCCTGTTCTTTTTCAACCATGCTTACATGATGATTTCTGAAAATCCAAGATTCGCTGTTGTTGCCGCTGAAACGTCCACACACTACACCAGTTATAGCACCAAACTTTGTCATAACAAAAATTAAAAATTTTACAATATGAGCTATCCATGATATTTTACTTAAATAAACCATTAGTGGGGCAGTGGTGGACTGGTGGTAAGGTGCTGGATCACTGATCCCAAGGTTGGGGTTCGAGCCCCACTCTCAACAGCTTGTCACTGTCCCCCCAGTGCAGCTAACTGAGTTATCAAAGGCCGGCCATGTCTCTCACTGTCTATGGTGAAAGGTTCATGTAAAAGAACACTTGCTGACCTCGTCAAAAATGTAGGCTGCATAGCCGTCAGCATGTTTCTGCCCTGCGATGGCCTGATGAGCTATCCAGGGTGTACTCTCTCTTCGTCCCGAGTCGGCTGAGATGGGTGCCAGCCTTCTCGCGACCCTAATGAGGATTAAGTGGTTCAGAAAATGAATGAATGAATGAATAAGTGGCTTTGGTGGTGGTTTAGTGTCATATCAGTTAGTGCATCCAGCTCACAGGCGTTTTTATGTGGGGTTCTTCCTGTATGATTTCCTCCAGTTACTCTGGTTCCCACCGACAGTTAACAGACATGCACATCATTCAAATTCACCCACTCATTTTCCAAAACAATTAATCCTACTATGGTTGTAGGGAGACTGGCGGCTATCTGTGTGTGTGTGTGTGTGTGTGTGTGTGTGTGTGTGTGTGTGTGTGTGTGTGTGTGTGTGTGTGTGTGTGTGTGTGTGTTTTGGGGGGAACACCCAGAGGAAACGCTTCAAGTATGTGGAGAATATGCAAATACCATATAACCGCATCTTCATCAAGCCCAGGACCTTCTTGTTGTGAGGTACCACCATGCTGTCCTAAATTAAACTAATTAAGGTAAGGTAAAGTCTGTTGGGCTTTTTGCACCCAAGCCTAGCGGCTCATCAGGCCGGTGTTTATTCCCGGTTTCTGTAACGTGAAGCGACCAGGAGTACAACTCTTCCTGGATGGAACGCTAGTCCATCGCAGGTTACCTTCCCAGTATATTTTTACTGGTACCCATTTATACTGCTCGGTGAACAGAGGCACACTTGTGGTTAAGACCTTTCTTTCCCAGGGGGTCTTAGCACAGTGGGGGTCTAACTGGGATTCGACCATACAACCTCCTGATCATTAGCCCAGCACCCGAGCCACTATTTCACGGCCCCCAGATATTAAACCACTGTAATTGGTTGCTCCAAATTGCCCATTTATTTTGAGTGTGAATGTTTGTGTGTGGGTGTTGATTCTGCAATGAACTGATGAGTTGTTCAAGTGGTAACTAGTCTACACCTAGAGTCGGTTGAGATAGGCTTTGAAGGAGTTACCTCCTCAGCAGTGTGAAAGAAAATGTCCATACAGGGTCCAACTGAAATGCAGCTAATCATAAAAAAATTTAATCCTGCTGCACAGAGTATGCTGCACATGCACATCATCACATGGCTCATGTAATATAAGCCAGAGCTCATCTTAGCTTCGGTGATCACAACATTTCTGCACAGACGTTGATTTAATGAAACACTGAGCAGTCATTCCCTCAATCTGTTTTCTCTATAGTAGCTTCTCATTATTTTAGCTGTGTGTAGGCATCAGTGAAAAAGTAATATTGCACATCTGACCTGAGCACTGTATTAATGTTTAGCCCCTTCCCCCATTTCCTGCATGGGAACACACACCCAGTATATCACGTCCAGACATATGGTACAAATAAATTGTGAAACCAAGTTTAGGAGAAAGACCATGACCAAAGCTCCGCCTTCTTCCAATTAAACCTCATATAAATTCTAATATCTTCATTTCAATCCTTGTAACAAAATTTCCACACTCACCACATCCCCATCTACTCATTACTATTCAAGTCCCCCAGCCCAACATACATCAGTGGCGAGGCAGGCTGTCTAGTAGAGACTGCAGAAAGACCATCCAGACAATCTCTCGTTTATTGGTGCGATCTGAAGGTGAGTGGCACCTTCCCTTCCTCCACATCAAAAATGTCTGAGGTGCCCTTGAGCAAGGCGCCTAACCCCCAACTGCTCTCCAATGTGCCCCCAATGTGTGTGTATGGCAGGCCACTGCTCCATGTGTGCATGTGTCTGCGTGTGTGTGCATGTGTGCGTGTGTGTGTGTGTGTGTGTGTGTGTGTGTGTGTGCGCGCGTGCGTGCGTGTGTGCGTGCGTGCGTGTGTGTGTGTGTGTGTGTGTGTGTGTGTGTGTGTGTGTGTGTGTGTGTGTGTGTGTGTGTGCTCCCTGTGTATGTGTGTGTGCTCACTTTGGATGGGTTAAATGCAAAGGAAATAATTTCCCTTATGGGATTAATACAGTACAGGGATCCCTCAATTTCCGTGGTCAATTGGGACCGAGCCCCCCCCCCCCTCCCCCCCGTGCGTGAACACTGAATTCCACAAAGTAGGATGAACTCCCCCCCCGACTGACGTATACATACATGTATATGTGTATATAATATCAATAAATATATATTCAACACTATAAATGCTTATAATAACAATTAAACATTCAAAAATAATGCATAAGATGTAAATAAAATATAAATACAGACGCACATGCATGTACACAGTTACGCACCTCACATAAAAATGCAAATAGTTTTGTTGGGGGGTTTTGGGTTGTTTTTTGTTTTTGTTTGTTTGGGTTTTTTTGCATAATTGACCTTGTTTTTACAGCATTTTCTTTAATTTTTCCCCTATTCTTCCTTAATTACTTATTTTTTAATTCGATGAATATTAAAAAAAAAAAGTTATGCACTGAAGCTGATTGAATTGATGCGCAATGTAGAGCTGAATCCCTGTATACAGTGGTATGAAAAAGTATCTGAACCCTTTGGAATTTCTCACATTTCTGTATAAAATCACCATCAAATGTGATCTGATCTCTGTCAAAATCACACAGATGAAAAAACAGTGTCTGCTTTAACTAAAACCACCCAAACATTTATAGGTTTTCATATTTTTTCATAAGTTTTGTTGGGGGGTTTTGGGTTTTTTTTTATTTGTTTCTGTTGGTTTTTTTTTTTGCATAATTGACCTTGTTTTGCTGCATTTTCCTTAACTTTTCCCCCTATTTTTCCTTAATTTCCTTATTTTTTTTATTTTTCGTTGAATATTTTTGAAAAACCCGAGATGCACTGAAGCTGCATGGAACTGAAGCGTGAAGTAGCGAGCGATCACTGTACTTACTTGCTAATGGATTACATGTTACTAATTGTATTTGACTACTCACATAGAGTGTGATATATGAGACTTAACATACATATCTGTGGATAATTATATCTAAATATGTTTAAATTTATCTTACTTCTTTTAACAGGAAAACCAGGACTGGGCAGATTTGTTTTTTTTATTGTTCTGGTTGGTATGATTCATGGTGGGCAAGTGGATCAGTGAAGCATGATCATTTTTGGCTGAGCAATCCATTAATGGAGACGTGGGGTTTTCTGCCACAAATGCAAAACTGTCAGGTTTTATCAAGGAGAAAGTACTGCATGTGTTATTTATATTACCACAGAGGAGGAGGAGGCATCACATACTCAAAGAATGAAGATAAAGGGGATGGGATGCAAGCATGCAGCAGCGGATCATAGCACCCATTTCAGCTGACTCTGGCCAAGATACACCATGGACAACCATTGCTGTAGTGGTCAAAAAATAAGTGAGTACACTATGGCAGCGAAGCTGCCATTCGAGGTTGCGAAGCACGGGGAGGGTGCGGAAGGGGGATACCCCTTCCCACATAGGGTGGGGGGTGGGGGGGTCACCCCCAGAAAATGTTGAAATTTGAAAGGCTGAGAGGTGCATTTTTGAGCATTTCAACTTTAAAAGCAGTTAAGTCTGAGCTGTTATAAAATTTACAGAACTTGACCATTTTATCTGTAATAAGAAAAAATAAAACAAAGAAATTAGTAAATAATACTGTATGTTCATTATCATTTAAATATAGACATTTTATTGTTAAAATGTTAGTGCTGAAATCTATAATGAGTATGTTATATATGTATTTTATCTAACAATTATCAAAAATTGCATAAAAAACACAAACAAGTTACTTGGTACATGTATTAGAAGTACAATATGCAAACCACAAATGACAATATATTATATACACTACAAGACATTAGGCCATTTCCAATGTACCATATACATATGTAATTATAAAGAAGTGTTTTAATTATAATTATTCATTCCTTCAATAACTAATGGTGGCTTATTAAATGAAGATACCTAAGAAAGTACTTGTTCAATATGGATAGGCATAAAATCTTTCAGTATCTTTTAGTAAGTATATAATATGTTTACAACGTTAGCTTGGATTAACCATTTAGTAATTACCAAAAAGCAGGGGTGGCGAACACGTGGCTATCGAGCCGCATGCGGCTCTTGATCAATACGGATGTGGCTCTTTGCCTCTTATCATATTTCTATATACTGTGGCTCTTTGCCTCTTTTCATGTTTTTTTTTTTTTTGTATAAAACACCTGACTCAACATGTTCGTGTGTATATTTCAATATTCATCAATTTATATTATACAGGCCATATCTATGTATCTGAAGTGTGTTCAGTAGTTGTGTGTGTCAGAGCAAGAGAGAAAGAGAGAGAGAGGTGCCTGTGTGTGTGTGTGTGTGTGTGTGTGTGTGTGTGTGTGTGTGTGTGTGTGTGTGTGTGTGTGTGTGTATCTTGGCAGGTCAGCACGTGGTGTGGCTCTTTAACTCTCACAGTTAACGATTGGCTCTTTGTGTCTAACTTGTTCGCCACCCCTGCCAAAAAGTAAGACCTGTCAAAAAGGACAAACAGGACATAAACTGACAGCAGAAATGCTTGTTTGATCTTAAAATAACAGTTTTCTGGGATGTAGGTCTGTCACCGGGTGTGACTGTGTGAATCAAATATAAACACAGGCTAGCTTAGCCTAATACCCCTATTTCACTGGAGCGTGGCAGACTCGCAGAAGCAAAAATGTCGTCATCCTCCGTGTCCTTCCTTATGATTCCGAATGTATTCCTTTACTCCCGGCAGGCCAAAATCTTCCGTGTTCAAAAGCATGTTCACGGAAAAATCTTCCGACAGTGTTCCCTCAAGTTCCTCAGTTGTTCCGCAAACGTTCCGCCATTTCCTCAAACATTCCTTGATTATTCCTCCAGTTTTCCTTGACCATTCCGTGAGTATTCCCCCCTCTTCCGGATGGTCAAAAGCGGCCACAGAATCCCCACGGAATACTCACTGAAGGTTTGCAGAATACATGCGGAACGTTTGCAGAATGGTTGCAGATAACTCGGAAGACTTGTAGAACACTCAAGGAAGTCACTTCCACAATAAATTATTCCAGTTCATTCACTTTATTTTTTCTGTTTTCCTGTTCATGTAATGAAGTTTTAAAGTTATAATCACTGTGGTTTGGACTTGTGTGCATGGTTTTTAGTCTGAAATGATTTATTGAAGTGCAACTAAAAGGAATGTATTGGCATTATTGATAGTAAATATATTAACATATGTTAAATTTTAGGGGGCAGTGGTGGTCTAGTGGTATAGGGCACTGGATCGCTGATCCAAAGGTTGGGGGTTCGAGTCCCACTCTCCACAAGGTTGTCACTGTCCCCTCCAGTGCAGCTAACTGGGTTATCAAAGGCGGGCCATGTCTCTCACTGTCTATGGTGAGAGGCATGTAAAAGAACCATTGCTGACCTTCGTAAAGAGTAGGCTGCAAAGTCGTCAGCGGGTTTCTGTCCCTTGCTAAAAAGGGTTGAGACAGGAAGGGCATCTGACGTAAAAAAAAAATCTCTGCCAAATCAAAACATGCGAGTCAGATGATTCGCTGTGGCAACTCCCGAGTAAAAGGGAAAAAGCCGAAAGGAAGACAGACAACATATGTTAAAATTTAAATTTATTATAAATTATAAACATATTGCACATAAGAAACATATGGTAAATTACAAACATATGTTATATTTTAAATTTATTTTGCATTATAAACATATTATAAATTATAAACATATAGTAGAATGAGCTCCCTTGGACGAAGCCGCATATTTATAGGCGGAATCAGGAGCAAATCCTTTGATCTTTGCCGATTTTTCCTCGTTGAAACGTGGTTACACCAGGTATTCCTCAATTATTCCTCAGTCATTCCTTAGTCATTCCGTGTTGAACGTGAACATTCCGCCTTCATTCTGCCTGTTCCGCAATCATTCCGTAGCTCTTCCTTCCAAAAAGGAATAGTGCCGTAGTCGTTCCTCAAGTGTTCCTTGCTTTCCGTGAACGTTCCTTGAATTATCAGAAGGTCTTCCTTTGTAAACTGCACTGGTTTCGAAGGTAATCCGAGGGCTTTTACGCACGTATTCCAACATTGTACTGCGGTCTTTCCGTGTCTTTTCCGCACATTCCGTGAACGTTCCGAAGGTGTTCCGAAGGTACAATTTTCCATAGGTTTTTGACCCATCTTCTGTGTAAAAATGCCAACACTCCTCCATAGAGTGCATTCCGCGCCTTTCCGCCACAATCATTTCATTCCGCGCTCCAGTGAAATGGGGGTATTACTTACCGGGGATTTTGTTGGACTCAGCTTGCAAGCTTTCTGCACTCTTTACATGAGTAAACCCGTGCATGGCTAGTGACTGTGTGCCCTGTGGGGGAGATAATTTGGCTTTCTTTGTTTTACGCATGATAGCAATTGAGAAGCCGAAAGTTCATTGGACACCAATCTTCAGCTCAGCTAGCAGTATCCAATCAGAGGTATAATACTATAAGGCTGATTCATGGTGGCTTTGAAACTATTTATCACTTCATCTCTGCTTTTTATTTACACAGTCGCAGAAATTTATGTTTTACGTCTACAAACTATAAAGTAGACCAAATTAAGTCAGTACACGCAACTCAGCCACTAAAGCAAGTGGGTACACGTTGTGTAACGGTGTTTACCCACCACTACAGCACTGTGGACAACGTGCCAGGTCATTGCAGTGTCAACATTCACACTTCGGGGTGATTTGGAACAAGCGATTAAGCTACTGTACATGTTTTTGGACTGTGGGAGGAAACCAGAGTACCCAGATGGAACCCACACAAACATGGGGAGAACATGCAAACTCCACATAGAAATGCCTGAGTTGGGAATTGAACCAAGGACCTTGTTGCTGTGAGGCTGATGTGTTAACCACTACACCACCGTGCCACCAGATTACATTTTATTATTTTTTTATATATATATATATATATATATTTTAATTATTATTATTATTATTATTTTAGAAATGCTTACTTCTATGACTGTCATAAGGAGGCTGACCCCCTCTTATCTGGCACTGAGTGAAGGTGGGGTAGGTACTCTCTGAATAACTTACCATTCCATATTAGGGCCAAAGCACATATACTCACACCTAAGGTCTTTGGGCAGTGAAAGGAAACTGGAGTACAGTGGAAACCCACACAAGCACAGAGAGAACATGCAAACTAATCACAGAAACCCCTCAAGCCCAAGACTGGAAACCCACCTATGTATGTCCACCTCATAGCATCACCGTGCCGCATATTATTATTGTTATTATTCATGTTGTTGTTGAAATAGGAGTGAAAATAATTAAGGTTGTAAATATCAGGCTTTTGTGTTTTTATTCCTTTGTAAGCAATGATTTAAGATTTGATGTATAGTAAAGGCACAGAGGGGCAGCATGGTGGTGTAGTGGTTAGCCAGTCCGCCTCACAGCAAGAAGGCCTGGGTTCGATTCCCGGCCTGGGCGTTTCTGTGCGGAGTTTGCATGTTCTTCCCATACTCATGTGGGTTTCCTCTGAGTACTTCAGTTTCCTCCCACAATCCAAAAACATGTACAGTAGGTTAATTGGCTGTTCTAAATTGCCAGTAGGTTTGCATCGTGCAGAAGGCAAAGGCAAACCACTGCACTATCCTTGCCAAGAAAACCTCCATGAAGATGATAATCAAGGTGTTATCCTTCATGGCAGGTCGCCAAGAGTCGCCTACGACTCGGAAGGTACCAGACCAGACCAGACCAAAGGCACAGAGAGACAGACTGCTTATAAGCAGTTCTGGGCAAATTCATCGGTGGTGCAGCGGTGAACATGTCTATCATACAGCAAGAAGGTCCTGGGATCGAGTCCCGGGCTTTGGTGTAATGTTCACATGTTGTCCTTGTGCTTGTGTGGGTTTCCTCCGGGTACTCCGGTTTCCTTCCACAGTACAAAAACGTGCAGAGTAAGCTGATTGGCTCTTCCAAATTGCCCCTAGGTGTGAGTGTGATTCAGAATGGTGATTTCCTCCTACAGTCCAAGAACATGCACATTAGTTTCCAAACTTCCCCTGAGAGTGTGAATGGATATGTGCGATGGCTCGGCAATGGATTGGTGAGCTGCTCAGGATGTACCCTACCTTCCCAGAGAGCCGGCTGAGACAGGTTCCTGCCTCCCTACAACCCTAATAGAATGAAACGGTTTAGAATGAAAATAAACTCGTTTGCTGCTTTACATCTCATTAAAGCACTTTATTTTCACTCATCCTTTCATAATTCAAACTTTATAATGAGTTATAATGTCTAATAATCTCTGTAGGAAGTTTATTTAAGTGATATCAAGAAAGTCAATCTGTCAGTTCCAGGTGATGGACTGAATAAAGGTGCTTTCACATCACCAGAATCAACACACACACACACACACACACACACACACATATATATATATATACTAGTCCTTCTCGAAAAATTAGCATATTGTGATAAAGTTCATTATTTTCTGTAATGTACTGATAAAAATTAAACTTTCATATATTTTCGATTCATTGCACATCCACTGAAATATTTCAGGTCTTTTATTGTTTTAATACTGATGATTTTGGCATACAGCTCATGAAAACCCAAAATTCCTATCTCAAAAAATTAGCATATTTCATCTGACCAATAAAAAAAAGTGTTTTTAATACAAAAAAAGTCAACCTTCAAGTAATTATGTTCAGTTATGCACTCAATACTTGGTCGGGAATCCTTTTGCAGAAATGACTGCTTCAATGCGCCGTGGCATGGAGGCAATCAGCCTGTGGCACTGCTGAGGTGTTATGGAGGCCCAGGATGCTTCGATAGCGGCCTTAAGCTCATCCACAGTGTTGGGTCTGGTGTCTCTCAACTTTCTCTTCACAATATCCCACAGATTCTCTATGGGGTTCAGGTCAGGAGAGTTGGCAGGCCAATTGAGCACAGTAATACGATGGTCACTAAACCATTTAGCAGTGGTTTTGGCACTGTGAGCAGGTGCCAGGTCGTGCTGAAAAATGAAATCTTCATCTCCATCAAGCTTTTCAGCAGATGGAAGCATGAAGTGCTCCAAAATCTCCTGATAGCTATCTGCATTGACCCTGCCCTTGATAAAACACAGTGGACCAACACCAGCAGCTGACATGGCACCCCAGACCATCACTGACTGTGGGTACTTGACACTGGACTTCAGGCATTTTGGCATTTTCTTGTCCCCAGTCTTCCTCCAGACTCTGGCACCTTGATTTCCGAATGACATGCAAAATTTGCTTTCATCCGAAAAAAGTACTTTGGACCACTGAGCAACAGTCCAGTGCTGCTTCTCTGTAGCCCAGGTCAGGCGCTTCTGCCGCTGTTTCTGGTTCAAAAGTGGCTTGACCTGGGGAATGCAGCACCTGTAGCCCAGTCCACCGCTTCCACAGGTCCCCCAAGGTCTGGAATCGGCCCTTCTCCACAATCTTCCTCAGGGTCCGGTCACCTCTTCTGGTTGTGCAGCGTTTTCTGCCACACTTTTTCCTTCCCACAGACGTCCCACTGAGGTGGCTTGATACAGCACTCTGGGAACAGCCTATTCGCTCAGAGATTTCTTTCTGTGTCTTACCCTCTTGCTTGAGGGTGTCAATGATGGCCTTCTGGACAGCAGTCAGGTCGGCGGTCTTATCCATGATTGCGGTTTCGAGTAATGAACCAGGCTGGGAGTTTTTAAAAGCCTCGGGAATCTTTTGCAGGTGTTTAGAGTTAATTGGTTGATTCAGATGATTAGGTTAATAGCTCGTTTAGAGTACCTGAACATGATATGCTAATTTTTTGAGATAGGAATTTTGGGTTTTCATGAGCTGTCTGACAAAATCATCAGTATTAAAAGCAATAAAAGACCTGAAATATTTCAGTGGATGTGCAATGAATCTAAAATATATGAAAGTTTAATTTTTATCAGTACATTACAGAAAATAATGAACTTTATCACAATATGCTAATTTTTTGAGAAGGACTAGTATGTATATATATCATATATATATATATATATATATATATATATATATATATATATATATATATATATATATAAATAAAATCAGGCATAACTACATCGACCAATATGCACATGCACAGATCCCAATTTTATATGTAGAGTTTTTATTTATAGCACTATGTATTATATATCATAATACAATCATTCCTGCCTCATAAGTTAATGAGGGAAAGTTAATTTCTTACATTTAGAAAATCTGAATCCCTCTTGCTACAATTTAGCTACCCAGCGACATCCAGTGGTGAACCAAAAATAAAACAAAAATTCTCACCAGACCATTGCAGGGCCAACAAATGCACAACATCTCACAACTCACTCACACCTGGGGACAATTTAGAACCGTCACTTAGTCCAATGTGTAGATTTTGGGCTGTGGGAGGAAATTAGAGTATCCTGAGGAAACCAGTGCAAGTGTGGAGAGAACTATCAAACTCCACATATAAACAGTCCTGAGTCCAGGAATTGAACCCAGGACCTTTTTGTTGTGAGGCGGATGTGCTAATCACTATGCCACCGTACCGCTTCTGCATTGAAGGACGATGGTATCTTATTGAATCTGATGGTGCAAAAACAATTTTTCTTCTGTTTTTCTTCTTCGTTCTTGTTCTATCACATCATCTTAGTAATGTTTTTGTGAGTTTTTTAACATCACACAATAGTTTTCTTGTTATGTTCATGATTATATAAAGCAGACTGATTTGAAACAGCACATTATTAAACAAAGACCATTCTGAGTAATGACTGAGACTTCAGGAACATTACCCCGTTATGTATCGCTGTGCACACTGATCTGGTACGCTGATTAGAAATTGCATAACAAACCTGAAAACAAGGGGGCAGTGGTGGCCCTATGGTAAGGTGGCAGCTTGCCAATTCCATGGTTAGGGGTTCAAGCCCCACTGCCAACAGTTGTCACTGCTGTCCCCCCAGTGCCGCTAACTGGGTTATCAAAGGCTGGCCATGTTTCTCACTGTCTATGGTGAGACGTTCATGTAAAAGAACCATTGCTGACTTTCATTATGCATAGCTGCATAGCCAGGAGCATGTTTCTGTCCTGAGATGGCCTGGTGAGCTGTCCAGGGTGTACTCTGTCCTCGCCCAGAATCAGCTGAAATAGGCGCTAGCCTTCCCATGGTTCTAATTAGCATTAAGTAGTTTAAAAAAAATGAATGAATGAGCTGAAAACAAAGGAAGTCCTTACAGGAAGTATATGCTACAGGTTGCATGTTCTCCTGATGTTTGTGTGGGTTTTCTCCAGGTACTCTGGTTTCCTTTGACAGACCAAAGGTATGCACATTAGTCTAGCTGGCTGTTCCAAATTGTCCCTAGTTGTGAATGTGAGTGTGTGTGTGTGTGTTCATGTATGTTAATAAAGGCCTGGTGATCTGTTCAGGGTGTTCCCTGTCTTCATCCAGTATTGGCTGAGTCCCAATCTCCTCGTGACCCTGTTAGGATTACTGTAAGCCGTTCAACAAATGAATGAGCCGACTGTTATAAAGGAAAATAATTGTTTACAAAGCAATCTCTAAATCTGAGCATTTCAAAACACCTGTGTTGCAATTCATTTCCATCAGCTTCAACTTTCAACTCATTTTAATTTGCAACTTGAAAGACTATTTATTCATGGGTAGACTAATGGTTCGAGATGTGACTTTGGTTCCAAAGGTTGCTGGTTTGATTCCTGAACCAGCAGGAACCATGTGTGATGATGGGGGAGGGTGGGGGTGCAGGACCTTCTCTTCTTCCACCTTCCTTGCAGGATTAATACAGAGAAGTGTTTTGGAGTGAATAGTACAGCGGCTTTAGGATGCCCACCACCCAGTAAGAAGGCTTGGGTTTGAATCCCAGGCTCAGGCATTTCTGTATAAATTTTGCATGTTCTCTCAGTGCTTTACTGGGTCCGGGAAACTCGGGTGTTTTCCCCACAGTCCCAAAACATGCACAGTAGGCTGATTGGCATTTCGAAATCTCCCCAGGTGTGAATAGTTGTGTGTGATGACCCTGCAATGGCATAGCAAGCTGTCCAGGTTGTAGTCTGTCCTTGCCCACAGTCAGCAGAAATGTGTGCCAGCCTCACTGTGAATTACAATGAAACAGCTCTGAGAATGAATGAATGTTTTGGACATTCGTTGCATATCTTGGTGACTTTTTGGGAACTAAATTGGGGTAAAAATCATGACACCACTCTCTGTAGTTCTCTCACTGCGTCTACATCCAATCACAAGGAACGGACACCGATCCCTGAAGCTTGAATGATGCTCATACAGGAATTGTCATGGCTGTGATCACAATGATCTATCGTATGGTTCGCCAGGCCACATACGGACTCACTCACACCTGCGGGCGATTGGGAACAGCCAATGAACCTACTGTGCATGTTTTTGGACTGTGGGAGGAAACTGGAGTACCCGGAGGAAACCCACACAAGCACGGGGAGAACATGCAAACTCCACACAGAAACACCCAGGCCTGGAATCAAACCCAGGCGGTCTTGCTGTGAGGCAGATATGCTAACGCCACCGTGCCGCCCCTCTCTGTAGTTAGACAGGCGGTATATCACAACAAGAATTAACGTGCACTGTTCGTGTATAACTATCTATAATGCAGTGAATTCTGCACTTTAGGTTTTTTCCCTTCTGCTCAATTATAGCATCAGTAATGCAAAATAGACTTTTGTTTTAATCTGAACAACTTGCCAAACCATGCAGGGCCAATACCCACCCACCTCCACACACACACACACACACACACATACAGAGAGAGAGAGACACACACAAGGGAAATTTGTAACAGTCAATTAGCCTAATGTGTGTTTTTGGACTGCAGGGAGATATTGGGTGCCTGGATGAAATCCACGCTAACAGAGAAAACACGCAAACTACACACAGAAACCTCGGAGCCAGGGATCTTCTTGCTTTTTGCCAACCACTACGCCACTATGTGCCGACCTCATTTCAGAGACTGGTGAACTATAGTGAAAAACACTGACAAGACATAATTTCTGCTGAAAGAGGCAATTTGAGCTTCTGAGTTAAGGGTGCGCTGTTAAATGGGGAAGTACTGGGGTGTACTGACTGTCTTCATCGAAGAATGTTGGCTCTGTTGATATTTTAAAAACATACTGATTGAAAAAACTGATTTTGCATGTGTGTGTGTGCGTGTGTGTGTGTGTGTGTGTGTGTGTGTGTGTGTGTGTGTGTGTGTGTGTGTACGTGCTTTCGCATTTCATCTTTATCTGCAGGCAGTGTATTAAAGAGGGTGATAAATCTGCTTGTTCAAATATGTTGAAAAACTCTTCCAGTTTCCATGGAATGCAATTTATGTCACACGATGGCAATCTCTCCTTCACTGGAATAATGAGACCATCTTGTTCTTGTTATAAAACGCAAACAGACTGGACTGAAGAAGAGCAGACAACCTTTGATATTAAGAGAACATTCAGTCAAAACAAATCAACCCCAGATGTTCCTTAAATCTCCTCTATACAAAACTGCCAGTATATCAGGGGCAGGCTGTTCGGATGTAGCTACATACAATTAAAATAAATCGCATGCACTCGTTTGCAATAGTAATAAACATTAGTATATGCTACAAGGGAATGCTGGGATTTGATTGGTCCAATATCTCTGGATCAAAACTCATTATTCTAAGTAGATAATTAGCTGTTTTTTCTCGGATTTGCTACAGTATATACCGATTTAAGCAAGGTGCCCATCTTATCTGAGTCGCGGGGCGGTGGTGGCCTGATGAAAAAGAGCACTGGATCACTGATCCTAAGGCTGAGGGTTCGAGTCCCACTCTCCACAAGGTTGTCACTGCCCCCCCCCCCCTCCCCAAGTGCAGCTAACTGGGTTATCAAAGGCCAGCCATGTCTCTCACTGTCTATGGTGTGAGGTTCATGTAAAACCTATTGGCCTTAAGTTTTCAGGATGTACCTGCCATCCACCCAGAGATGGCCGAGATAGGCTCCACCTTTTAAACAGGGGAAAACAGAGATCATGTTACAGACCAGTGACAGGAAGACAGTGTAGGGGTTAATGCATCTGAATCACACCAAAATGAGTATGGGTTCAAGGCCCAGTCTCGGCGAGGACAATTCTGTGCGGAGTTTGCATGTCCTTTCTGTGCTTGCATGGGTTTCCCCAGGGTACCCTGGTTTTTTCTCACAGTCCAAAGACATGTACATTGGGATAAGTGACTGTTTCAAATTGCACCTGGGGTGAACTGAGTACTCATGTGTGTTTGCCTTATGATGGTCTGACGAGCTGATCAGGATGCCTTTGCCCGCTGTCGGCTGAGATAGACTCCAGCTACCCTATGACCCCATTAGGAGTAAGACATCTGCTAAATTGGTGAGTAAGAGATTAAAACTAAGAAGGGGTTTAATTATTTATAGTTCTCAAAGTTTATATTTGGGATATAAATTAAGTAATAATAATACTACACAAATTAGCCATAACTGTGTGTATAAGTTTGTAAGCTTCCTCCCAAAGGGCTCAGACCTGCTTAAATCACTGCACTACTGCAGCACATTAGCACGTAAAATATTTATTAGCAAAATGGTCACACTGACCTACAGACTAAGACAGAACGTGGCAGGGAAGACTATTTATATGTGATTGTTTCTTCTGTGCTACGAGTAAAGCAACCATCAGGTCCCCCACCACCACCACCACACACACACACACACACACACACACACACACACACACACACACACACACACACACACACACACACACACAATGTGATCTGTGGGGAAACAGACCATCACTGATTGTCTGAATGAGTTATTTAATGTATGAGAATGCAACCAATAGACAAGAAACATGACCACTAGAGTATTAAGCCGATACATCATAATGTATCCTATAGGGATGAAGTGATCGTTGAAATATTCAGACTACAACACATCTATTATTGTGACAGTTAAACATCTGCCAAATGTCAATGTACACAAAAGCCTCGACTTTATAAAAAAAAATCCATCAGTTCTGTGATGATACTGAGCACAAAATAAATGAAGCCATATAAGGCAGAAATGTCTGTGCACCCTGAGCCTAATTTTTGCAGGATGAGCTGTCCCCATGGAAAACGTCCAAGAAACAAAATGAAAAACAAAACCTGAAGTTACTCTGACATGCCACACTCACCCATTGCAAGTCCTTCAGAGTCTGACATCATGCACAGTTATGAAAATTCTCCCAAGCGCCTTATTTATCAGTTAGTGTCCTATGCACAATGCCCGCAGCAAAGCAGGGAGACAGAGAGACCAGGAACACTGTTTCTGCCCTCTCTGGCCAGTCGATGACCATGGGATGCTAAGAATGCACACCCAGCATTGGTAGACCGTCTGTGATTGGATGATAAATATGTTTACAGCCCTCCCCTTCCCCTTCTCAGTCTATTTAATCTGACTGGGCCTTTACACCAGGAAGGCTCTGTGCCAGAGTGTGAGTGCATTAACTCCTATTTTAATACCTGTTAAAGCACTCAGGGTTCTGCGGAGCTTCAAGTGGTAACAGAGTAGCCAGTGTTTAGAAATTATTTTCCACCAGAAAAGCGTACTGAGGGTTTATGGAGCAGTCTGGATTGCTGAAAATTTCTATCGAGAAGTCGACCATATATCTCATTTAAAACAGACAGAAAAGTGTATATACTCACTCACTGAGTCGCTTATTCCTACAAGGATCACAAGGGGGTCGGAGCCTATTTCAACCGACGCTGGATGAAGACATGGTACATCCTGAACAGCTCGTGAATCACAGGGACAGCACACATACAACCATTCACACTCACAATCATACCTAGGGGCAATCTGGAACAGCCAATTAGACTAATGTGCAGGCCCTTAGACTGTGGGAGGCAAGTGAAGGACCCAGAGGTAACCCACACAAGCATAGGGAGAACATGCAAAGTCTTCACCCTCATCAAGCCCTGAAATTGAACCCAGGATCTTATTGCTGTGAGGCATTTGTGCTAACCACTACACCACCGTGCCACCTACTGTGTTTACTCAAAGAGTTCAGACTACATCTTTAAATTCCTGGAAATTGAAGGTGAGGCCTCAGTGGTTTTGGATTTGTTTGTCCAGCACAACCTACTGTTGGAGGATTTTGAGGCCAAACTTTTTGCAGGATGGCAGGGTTCATGATCCTGCAGAAACACAGGGAACACCATTACCATAAAGGGGTGTACTTGCTCTGCAGCAATGTTTAGATAGTATGTGTCCAAGTAACATGTCTTGCCCTTTTCCCATCATCCACCGTGTTACCATTTTTTTCCTCAGCAAAGCAGGAAATCAATGCTGTTCTGACCCAATCGTCAAGCCAGGTCAATTTTTCCCTTAGAATAGCACAATATTTTTAAATATATCTCTTTATATCTTATATATATGTATCACCAGAGCCAGAGTTTGGTCCGCATTGGAAACTTCTTTTCCTTTCGGTTTTTCCCTTTTTTTTTTTCAGGGGTCACCACAGCAAATCATCTGATTCGCATGCTTGATTTGGCATAGGTTTTTACGTCGGATGCCCCGGGGCAGAAACACACTGATGGCTATGCAGCTACTTTCTACGAAAGTCAGCAATGGTTCTTTTACATGAATCTCTCACTATAGACACTGAGAGACATGGCCGGCCTTTGATAACCCAGTTAGCTGCACTGGGGGGGGCAGTGACAACATTGTGGAGAGTGGGACTCGAACCCCCAACCTTAGGATCAGCAATCCAGCGCCCTTTACCATCAGGCCACCAGTGCAAGTCAAATCAATTTTCGGTGAGGGTTGGAGTCCACCAAGGCTGTCCTTTGTCACCGATTCTGTTCATAACTTTTATGGACAGAATTTCTATGTGCAGCCGAGGTGTTGAGGGGTTCTGGTTTGGTGACCATAGGATCCCATGTCTGCTTTTTGCTCATGGCGTTGTCCTTTTTGCTTCATCAATCCAGGAGCTCCAGGTCACATTGAAGTGATTCGCAGTCGAGTGCAAATTGGTCGGAAAGAGTATCAGCATCTCCAAGTCTGAGGCCATGGTTCTCAGCTGGAAACGGGTGGAATACACCCTCTGGATCGGAAATGAGGTCCTCTCCCAAGTGGAGGAGTTCAAGTATCTCAGCATCTTGTTCATGACTGAGGGAAGGATGGAGCGGGAGATCGACAGGCAGATCGCTGCCGCCTCTGCTGTAAAGCAAAGCCTGTACTGGTGCATTGTGGTGAAGATTGAGCCGAGTCAAACTCTCAAGATAAAGCTCTCAATTTACCAGTCGATCTAGATTCCAACCCTCAGCTATGTTCACAAGCTTTAGAGAGGAGTGCCTCACGAATTCTATCCTCGTGTGGTGTTTCGAGCCTGTCCGACCGAGAAGAGACCCCAGGGTTGACCTCAAACACACTTAAGGGATGATGTCTCTCAGCTGGTTTGAGAATGTCTTGGTGTCCACTCAGAAGAGCTGGAGCAAGTGGCTGGAAGGAGAGACGTCTGGACTACGAGCCCACCACGGATTTCCTAATCAACAAGCTAGTGGCAACAGTGACAAGGAGACAACTTGAGGTAGCACCCTTGACGGAATCAAGATTTAAAAGGGAAACCCATCTTCATTTGGGTGACACTGTATAATGTAGACTGGATAATGTAGATGATCCTGTGAGTACAGTACAGCAGGATTGAGTGGTACGGCAAATAAATAAATATACTGTATTATATTTTGTGTGGGTCCGGATAGGCTTTCTTTAGAATAGCTAGGTACACCCTGACCTGATCCACACTCCGTTGGTAAGGTATGTGATGTCTCTTGGATTAGCTTCAGTACTTTGTGTGTGTGTGTGTGTGTGTGTGTGTGTGTGTGTGTGTGTGTGTGTGTGTGTGTACAGTATGTCCTTTCCTGCCCAGAGTTTCATTTGTTGTAATACAGATGAAGGGGCGGTATGATGGCATAGTGGTTAGCACGTCTGCCTCACATCTGGACATTTCCCTGTCCAGTGCTTGCATGGGTACTCCAGTTTTCTCCTAGGCCAATTAGTCCAATTGCCTGTTCCAAACTGCCCTTTGATGTGAGAGTGAATAATTGTGTGTGCATGTTATCTCGATGATAATCTGGTGAGCAGTTCAGGGTGTATCCCTGATATAGACTCCAGCCTCCCGATGACCCTAATAGGGATAAGTGATCAGGAAATGACTGAGTGAGTCAGTAATTGAGTGAGATTGATGCAAATACATAGCCAGTTAGGCTTAGCTGATCTACCAAATATCCACCAGATGGAGCTCTTCTCCTTGACCTTCTCCCTGGAAAGACCTTAATGAAGAGAAGCAGAAAGTAAATCAATGAGATTTGAACTAGCATTATCAGACTAAAACAATGTTTCCTATTTTTATGCAATTACATCCATATTTATCCATTTGTTGAGTTCTTCAAGTAGAAGGTGAATAACTTGCATCACGTTTATGCAAATGGAACTGCGTAACTCATCCGTTCATTTTCTGAACCGCTTAATCCTAATTAAGGTTGTGAGGAGGTTGGAACCCATCTCAGCCAACTCCAGGCGAGGGCAGAGTACAGCCTGGACAGCTCACCAGACCATCGCAAGGCAGAAACATGCTGACAGCTATGCAGCTACTCTTAAAGTTAGCAATGGTTCTTTTACACGAATCTCTCACCATAGAAAGTGAGAGACATGACCAGCCTTTGATAACCCAGTTAGCTGCAGTGAGGGGACAGTGACAACCCGTGGAGAGTGGGGCTTGAGCCACCAACCTTGGGATCGGCAATCCAGCGCCTGATACCACTAGGCCACCACTGCCCTGGACTGTATGACTGTTAATCTTCATTCTTCACAAAACTAAAAGGGCAGTATGGTGGGTTCTCACAGCAAGAAGGTCCTGGGATGGAGGCCCAGGCTCGGCCCACGTGTTCCAGTATGGAGTTTGCACGCTCACCCTGTGTTTGTATGGGCTTCTGGGTAAATCCAGTTTCCTCTCACAGTCAAAAGACATGAATGTTAGCAATAATTGTCTGTCTTCCTTTCGGCTTTCTCCCTTTTTACTCGGGAGTTGCCACAGCGAATCATCTGATTCGCACGTTTGATTTTGGCAAAGTTTTTTACATTGGATGCCCTTCCTGTTGCTTTTTAGCAAGGGACAGAAACACACTGACGACTTTGCAGCCTGCTCTTAATGAAAGTCAGCAATTGTTCTTTTACATGCCTCTCACCATAGACAGTGAGAGACATGGCCTGCCTTTGTTAACCCAGTTAGCTGCACTGAGGGGGACAGTGACAACCCTGTGGAGAGTAGGACTCAAACCTCCAATCTTTGGATCAGCGATCCAGTGCCCTATACCACTAGACCACCACTGCCCCTGCATGTTAGCAATAATTGACTGTGCTAAATTGTCCCTGTGTGTGGATGTGAGTATGAATGGTTGTGTCTGTGCTTTTGTCCTACAAGGGATTGGTGAGCTGTTCAGGGGGTACAACACCTTTTGATTAGACTCAGCTGAGATAGACTTCACACTTCCTAATAGGATTAAGCCACTCGAGAATTGAGTGAGTGATGAGAGAGAATGAAAATGTTTATTTCTTTCAAAACTTTTACAGAACCGTTTGTAAAATTGCTTCTTTAATATTAAATAACACCCAGAATGCCTCACTTGGTTACATTTGACATACTTCAACATTCCATCTCGGGGACAATTCAGTATTGTCTACTTCGCCTTGAATAATTGTTAAAAATAATTGTTTTGTATAACAGCTAATGTAAATTTCTTTAAGTTTAATCCTCCACCCTGAACAGCTCGCCAAACCAGTGCAGGGCCAATACACAAACATAACTTTTCACACTTCCATTGAGACATAGGGGCAAGTTGGGGCAACCAGTTAGCCTAATGTGCATGTCTTTGGACTGTTGTAGGAGAGTGAAGTACCCGAAGGAATCCCACCCGAGCTCTTGCAGAATATGCAAACACCCTCATTGAACCCGGGACTTTTTTGCTGTGAGGCGGATATACGGGTATGCCTCACCCAAAGTCGATAATTGGTTCCAGGAGAGACGACTTAAGTCGAAAAACAACTTAAATCAAATTAGCTTGTCTCTAGGCTAGTTTAGGCTAGGCTACGCCAAATTTACTTGTCTATGCTAACTCGAAAATGACCATTCCGTATATTATTGAAAAGGGCATTCATGAATAAAGTACAGAACTAGGAATGGTCATTTTCGAGCTTAAATGAGAATGAGAGTAGCCGATAAACAGACGTATACTGTGTATAAACTAATATATTCAAAACAATAAGTGGTTTCGCAGGAATGACGAGTGACGACGCCTAATTATAGATATTGGAATTACTGTAGGTATTTTAATAAGATTTTATATGCTTTTATTCTTATTTATTGTACAATAACATGATTTCATGTGATTTTAATGGTTTTCCAGTGATATTATGATTCCAATATTTGTAGCAGACAGATGTAAAGTTGATTACAATGACGTAAACTTTATTTTTATTTTTCGATATTTTTTTTGAAAATCAACATATAATCAAGAACAAATTATCTTGAAACGACATAGGCCGAAGAATACCTGTACTCACCGGTACCCCATCGCACTGTCGCTATACATAAACCTGATGATATAAAAACTGATACCATAATTGCAGGAGTAAAAAAAAAGAGTCTTCTGGACAAAGGTAAGGATCTAACACTTACCAAGGCCACAGTACAATATAAAATTTGTCAGAAACTGATAAAAATGATCAGAGACGATGCTGCAAGCATTCAGTAGTGTATAATGGCAACCAGACCCAAAATGATTGACGGTTGGAAAAAAACGACCTCCAGAACATTTAATGTTAGGGCAGCAGATGCTGTTCCAGCTGCAGCCAACACAATTGAAATGAAGGCAACTGTCCAGCTATAGGTTAGTTTCTTATTGTTACAAAGCCAGTCACTAGATAGCTGTGTGTTATAAATGTGTATCTCACACACAGTGAATGGAAAAATTCTGGGCATTAACATCAATCAAATCATGACTCAGTCAAACTGATGACCAACAGATTCATGTGTTGTGCGCAGACAGTCTGCTGTGCTCAAAGAAATAACTGCGTAGAAACCATAAAATGGAAGAGAAGGTCTACATCGACCACCTACAGAATGATGACGTTGACTCATGGAATCAAAGTCCAGATTCGCAACTGATCCCAAGCGACTGTGAATAGGGTGCCACACCACATACTAGGGCTAATACACCACTCCCGATTGAAGAAGCCTACTGAGTTTCATTCTGTGATGGCCTGGCAAGCTGTCCAGGGTGTACACTGCCCTCGCCCAGAGTCAGCATAGATGGGCGCCAGCCTCCTCGCGATCCTAATTAGGATTAAATGGTTCAGAAAATGAATGATGAATGAACGAGTTTCATTCATTCATTTTCCAAACCACTTAATCTTTTTAAGGACGTGGGGAGGCAGGAGCCTGTCTCAGGCGACACTGCGCAAAGGCAGGGTTCACCCTCGGGAGTTCCCCAGACCATAGCAAGATAGCACACAAACAACAATTCAGACTCCCTATAGTAATTGGGTATGTTTTCAAACTGTAATAGGATACAAGGGATTCAAACCCAGGACCCTCTTGCTGTGAGACAGCTACACCACCATGTCTTCATCTATTGAGTTTCAGGGAGTTTGTAACTGTTCATAAATGATAAAATTCTTTAATATTATAGTTATTATAACAAGACAAGTTTGGCACTCCTTGGACTGTGATGATAATGAAATATTTAGAACTGGGCAGTGGTGTCAATGGTAGGTAAAGGTGCTGGATCACTGATCCTAAGGTTGGGTGTTCAAGCCCCATTCACAACAGGTTGTCACTGCAACCCCCCAGTGCAGCTAACTGGGTTATCAAAGACCGGCACTGTCTCTCACTGTCTATGGCGAGAGGTTCATGTAAAAGAACCATTGGTGATTTTCGTTAAGAGGAGCTGCATAGCCGTCAGCGTGTTTCTGCCCTTCGATGGCCTGGTGAGCTGTGCAGAGTGTACTCTGCCCTCACCCAAAGTTGGCTGAGATGGGCGCCAGCCTCGCCGCGACTCTAATTAGGATGAAATGTTTCATAAAATGAATGAATGAATATTTATAACTGGTGCTTTAATGTAGGGAAAGGCAGCTGATATTACAGTTTAATAGCATTAATAGCTCAGTGATAATGTTCCTGTGTGAAGAAGGGGAAAGGTACTGCACAGTCAGGGACACAAGTCTTATCACATGTGTAGCTAATTAAATTAGATTTTTATCAACTTTGGCTTAAAATGAAGCCTACAAGTACAGGTATACCTCGGCTTACGTCGTTAAATGGTTTCTGGAGAGACGATATAAATTCGAAAACGACTTAAAACGCTAGCCTAGGCTAGGCTACGCCAAATTTGCTTGTGTGTGTATATACTGTATATAAAATTATATTATATATTAAACACATTCTATAGACAGTCTTACTCATTAATACAGTAATAATATAGTATAATGTAGTAATGATTCAGTATAAAGTTTTTAATTTTGTACTGTGACAATATTTATTAATGAATAAAGCGTTTAGGCTTCTTACCAGAAGCCAAAGAAGATTCAGGGCATTTGAGTCACATCATCGGGCTTAAATAATCATTAAAAACACGATAAAAAACCGTGAATTCACAATTGAAGCAAACATGTTGATGACATGGGTGCGAAGGAGGGGAAAAAAAAGAGATGTACGCATCATCTGCAACCAATCAGCAGGAGGGAGAAACAAAAGCTCTCAGCCATTGGCTAAATTTCAATCACATGCCTGAAATGTCGTGATGATGTACAGTATATGTATAAATTGCCGGGGCTGCCGCTAATTCAGCGCTTCTCAAAGAGTGGGGCGCGATTATACGATTATAATGTCGTAAACGTTACTTTTTTTCTTTTTCCATATATTTCTTAAAAACCGACATATAATCGAAAGTGACTTAACTTGAAACAACTGAAGTCGAAGTATACCTGTATACAGATTGTTTTGTGGAAGAAAGACTCATTTTTGATTTTCTAAGCCTTGTCATCCGAATTAGTGTCACGGGAAGGCTGGTGCCCATATCAGCTGATCCTAGGTGAGGGCGGGGTACACTCTGGACAGCTCGCAGGACCATTGCAGTGTCAATCACTTACACTCACTCCTAGGGGTGACTTGGAACAGGTAATTAGCGTACTTTTCATGTTTATGGACTGGGGGAGGACACAGAGAAAACACATATAAGCACAGAGAGTGCATGCAAACTCCGCATGGAAATACCTGAGCCCCGGAATTGAACCCAGGCCTTCTTGCTGTGAGGTGGACATGCGTTAGCATGCGTTAGCACTGAGCCACCATGAAAGCAACACCAAATTATAAATTTATTTCTTCTTTTTACAGACGGCCATGTCTCTCACTGTCTATGGTGTGAGGTTCATGTAAAAGAACCATTGCTGACTTTCGTCAAGGGAAGCTGCATGGCTGTCAGCATGTTTCTGCCATGCGATGGCCTAGCAAGCTGTCCAGGGTGTACTCTGCCCTCGCCCGGAGTTGGCTGGGATGGGCACCAGCCTCCACACGATCCTAATTTGGATTAAGCGGTTACAGAAAATTAATAAATATAGTCTGCAACGTGAAATTAAATCTTTGAGACAAGAGTTTTGTTCAGGTAAAAACAGGAATGTTTATATTTAAGAAGCTGTAAAGATTCAAAGAAATTTCTTTCCAATTCTTCTGCACGTAATATTTAGCACCATGAGACGGTTATATAAATCATAGTTAATTAAACTTGGTTCATAAGTGGGTGAGATATGTGTTTTATACATGAATGTCCACATATGCAACAAGACTTTTATCCATGACAATACAGGGATCCCTAACTTTCCGCGGTTAATTGAGATCGAGATCCACCCGCGACCGCCGATTTCCGTGAAGTAGGATCGACCCCCCCCCTGATTGACGTATACATACATGTATATGTGTATATGATATCAATAAATGCATATAATAATGCATAAGATGGAAATAAAATATAAATACAGTACACACACATATAGACGCGCGCGCACACAGATGCGCACCTCACATAAAAATGGAAGTAGATTTTTTGGGAGGTTTTGGGGGGTTTTTTGTTGTTTTTTGCATAACTGGCCTTGTTTTGTGACATTTTCCTTAAATTTTTCCTTTATTCTTCCTGAATTTCCTTATTTTTTTAATTCGATTATTTTTTTATTTTTTTTAACCGCAATGCACTGAAGCCACATGAATTGAAGAGCGAAGTAGCGAGGGATCTCTGTACATATTTAGAGCTGGGAGTGCTAATGCTTTCATGTGAACTCTGTCTGATTAATCTCACTCCCTACAACCATTCATTTGCCAGGAACCTTAATCCTAATAGGGCCGTAGGGAGGCTGGAACCTGTCTCAAACAACACTACACGAAAGCACAGTACACCCAGTACAGCTCACCAGGGTGTTTCAGGGCCAGCACACACAACCACATTCACACTCACACTGGAACAGCCAATCAGCATACGTGTGCAGACGTGTGCAGGCAGGCTGGAATGGTTGGAGAAAAGTGTCCGGTGTGATGTGCGATAGGAGAGTGTCAGCAAAAATGAAGGGAAAAGTGTACAAGACGGTGATGAGGCCAGCGATGTTGTATGGCTTAGAAACAGTGGCGCTGAGGAAAAGGCAGGAGGCAGAGCTGGAGGTAGCGGAGATGAAAATGTTGAGGTTCTCTCTGGGAGTAACGAGGATGGATAGAATCAGAAATGAGTACATCAGAGGGACAGCCCATGTAAGATGTTTTGGAGACAAAGTCAGAGAGGCTAGATTGAGATGGTTTGGACATGTACAGAGGAGGGATAGTGAGTATATTGGCAGTAGGATGCTGAGGTTGGAACTACCAGGCAGAAGGCCTAGAGGAAGACCATAGAGAAGATTTGTGGATGTGGTGAAGGAAGACATGAAGGTCGTTGGAGTCAGAAAAGAAGATGCAGAGGACAGGGTGAGATGGAGGCGGATGGTTTGCTGTGGCGACCCCTGAAGGGAGCAGCCGAAAGTAAAAGAAGAAGAAGAAAAAGACTGGAACAGCCAATCAGCATAATGTGCATGACTTTGGACTGAAAGAGGGAAATGAAGTACCTGGAGGAAACCCACGCAAGAAAACGGAGAACATGCACACTCGACACAGAAAATCATCCAAATACAAGCAAAACGAAAAGTGTGAAAAACAGTGCTGCTGTATTATAAATATTCAGCCTCACACTCACAGTCTGCAGTCTGCTTATATTACATAGTCCTAATCATTTCGGCCTCAAGCACATCTGGTACCAATTGTTTTGACAGAACTTGCAGACCTCTGGCTGTATTTCGTGCTGTTTTATTGATTTATCGAGTTCTGTTAGTTTTATTTATCTTCGTGCTGTGAATGAAACACTTTACCCTGCTCCATTGCCAGAGTCTTTTTGGTTCTTACAGACCTTGTTGTTTCTTTGGTTTCAATTGGGGAGTTTTGGTCCCGGTCATCAAGTCCCAGCAGCCTCTGCTTGTTCAGTTCTGTAGTCATTCCAGCTTGTAAACTGATTACTTTCTGGAATAATCAATTTGGTCATGTGACAATTTTGGCACTGAGTGATTTTCAGGCCTCTGTCAATCATGTGACCTTTTCTTTCTCCCAGCCTCAGCATGAACACCGCGGCCCTTCTGGGACCCCTACCCCTGTAGCTCACTTTGATCCTGTTTACAGCAGAGTTTGCATGCTTTCTGTTACGTGAACTCTGCCCACCCTTGCAGTAAAAAGCAGTAAAAAGAGTCCCAAGCTGGGCTGTTTTGATTAAACGATCACTGAAAAATTAAACATTACGATCCGCTAACACAAATATTTTACCTACTTTTAGAGTTTACTTTTGATTATTACCTTTCCCAATAAAGAAAATATATCTCATCCGTGAAACACAGGGATCCCTTACTTTCCGTGATTAATTGGGACCGAGATCCCCCCGCGACCGCTGAATTCTGCAATGTAGGATCAACCCCCTGACTGACGTATACGTACATGTATATGTGTTTTTAATATCAATAAATACATATTCAACACTATAAATGCTTATAATAACAATTAAACATTCAAAAATAATGTATACGATGTAAATAAAATATAAATACATATACATACAGACGTGCACCTCACATTAAAATGTAAGTAGTTTTGTTGGGGGGTTTTGTTGTTTTTTTTGTTTGTTTAGGATTTTTTGCATAATTGGTCTTCTTTTGCAGCATTTTTCCGAAACTTTTCCCCATTCTTCCTTAATTTCTGAATTTTTTTAATTTGATGAATGTTTAAAAAAAAACCATGATGCACTGAAGCCGCATGAATTGTAGCGTGAAGTAGCGAGGGATCCCTGTATTTCTCTCAAGGGGGGGACAGTGGTGTAGCGTTTAAAACATCCACCTCACAACAAGAAGGTTATGTGTTTGAAACCCTGGCATGGTGAGGGCATTTCTGTGTGGAGTTTGCATGTTCGCTTTGTGTTTGGGTTTCCTTTGGGTACTCTGGTTTCCTCCCCATTCCAAAGGCAAGCGCATAAGGCTAATTGGCTGTTTTCTGAATTGCCCTGGTTGTGTGTGTGTGTTGTCCCTGCAACGAATTGGAAAACTATTATATTTGATTCAAGGTGGTGTAGTGGTTAGAGCATCCACCTCACAGCAAGAAGATCCTGTGTTTGAATCCCGAGCACCGTTGAGGGTTTATCTGTGTGGAGTCAATGGAGTGTTCTTCCTGTGCTTGAATTGGGTGCCTTTGGGTACCCCAGTTTATTCTCACAGTCCAAAGACATGTATGTTGGGCCCTTTGGCTGTTTCATTTTGCTCTTAGGTGTGGGTGTGAATACCTGTGTGTGCCCCGCAATGGACTGTTCAGCACTGCTTTTGCTGAGATAGGTACCAGCCTCCCTGTGATGACAGTTGGAATAAGCGGTTCTGCAAATGAATGCATGAATGTTTCCCTCCAGCTGAAACAAAGTTGGTAAAGTCTATTGGGCTTTTTACACCCGAGCTATAGTGGCTTATTGGACCGGTGCTTATCCCCAGTTTCCGTAGTGTGAAGCGCCCAGGAGTACAACTCCTCCTGGATGGGACGCTAGTCCATCGCAGGTTACCTTCCCAGTATATTTTACTGGTACCCATTTATACTGCTGAGTGAACAGAGGCACACTTTTGGTTAAGACCTTGCCCAGGGGTTTTAGCGCAGTGGGGGTCTAACTGGGATTTGAACACACACACTCTCCTGATCATGAGTGCAGCACCCTAACCACTATGACACTGGCCCCACGCGAAACAAAGTTGGGCTGTATAATATTTGACCATAATATCCGACTTCCACCTCAGACTCTTCTTCTCTTCTTCTTTTCCTTTCGACTGTTCCCTTCAGGGCTCGCCACAGCAAATCATCTGCCTCCATCTCACCCTATCCTCTGCATACACCAACGACCTTCATGTCCTCCTTCACCACATCCATAAATCTCTTTGGTCTTCCTCTAGGCCTTTCTGCCTGGTAGTTCCAACCTCAGCATCCTGCTACCAATATACTCACTATCCCTCCTCTGTACATGTCCAAACCATCTCAATCTAGCCTCTCTGACTTTGTCTCCAAAACCTCTTACATGTGCTGTCCCTCTGATGAACTCATTCCAGATTCTGTCCATCCTCGTTACTCCCAAAGAGAACCTCAGCATTTTCATCTCTGCTACCTCCAGCTCAGCCTCCTGTCTTTTCCTCAGTGCTACTGTTTCTAAACCATACAACATCGCTGGCCTCAACACCGTCTTGTACACTTTTCCTTTTATTCTTGCTGATACTCTCCTATCACACATCACACCGGACACTTTTCTCCAACCATTCCAACCTGCCTGCACGTGTTTCTTCACCTCTTTTCCACACTCTCCATTGCTTTGGATTGTTGAGCCTAAGTACTTAAAATCCTTCTTGATCTCTGCTCCCTGTAACATCACCGTTCCTCTAGGGTCCTTCTCGTTCACACACAGCTATTCTGTCTGACCTCCACCTTGGACTCACGACAATAAATCATGTGGTAATAACAGCATGTAAATCCATGACTGGCATTTAATTGGTATTCTTGAAAGCAGCCCTGTTCTAGTGATGAAGGATAATGAAGTCTTAATGGTACTAAATGTTACAGCCTCCTCGATGATTTCTTAACTGTTTTACGGCCACTGAAGCAATTTGCTAATTACATTATAGACTTTAAACTTAACTGCTGTCAAATTCCTGTGCTAATTATGGCAATAAGATCACAGCACACGTTTATGATGCCCGGATTTCAGTTTATCCAAAAGTCAAACAAACAGTCTGGCTGTGTGTGTGTGTGTGTGTGTGTGTGTGTGTGTGTGTGTGTGTGTGTGTGTATTGGTCCCCTGCAACATTCTAGTGAGCTTTTCAGGGTGTACCCAGCCTTCACCTCAAGCCGGCTGAGATAGGCTTCAGTCTAATGCCTTATTAAGATAAAGTGTTTGGAAAATCACAGCTATAAACAGCTCAGCTATAGGAAAGGTATCGTGTTTTTCAGTGAAAATGATATAGAACTATGTCTATCACATGTCTATCACATGTCTATCACACGTTTGTGAAGTTGGCTCTGCATAGTTTAAAATGATGACAAAGAGAAAAAAACAATTGTTAGCAGGAGTTGAAAAGAGAAAGTCCAGCAAGGTTGTAAAAGGTGGCAACATTTCAGATACAAGGAAACTAGACAGAGATGACATTTCAAACCTGTTCAAAATCATAGTGCTGGTGGACACTAAATGTCACTGTAGTGCCAAGACAATTTCAGTGTGATTCAACATAGTTTTTGAGCCATGAGAAACAGCTCATGCTATGCAAGGCCTGCTTGCATTCTGATTACAGCGTGTCATCTCCAAGCCACCGTTACTCCAGTTGGTCCGGTCGAGGCTCAGCAACATTAATGTGATGATAAAATGAAGCAGCTGATGACCTGATTGTATTGCATGAGCAGGTTATCACATCAACGGAGTGAAGGCACAGATATAAAATTAGGGTTCAAGAGTGGTTCAGGGTTTATGAGGAATCATTTTCACACCCCAGAGTCCTAACCTTAACCCTAGTGAAAGTTTTCAGGATGTTCTGTAGAAGACTTCATGGGGTGATTCATTTTTTTTTTTTTCCGTCATTACTTCAGGATATTGGTGAGAAATGAATCCAACACTGATTATGTGCTGTTATCAGGACTAAATGTGGCCCAACGAAATATAATAGTGGTCAAACTTTCTCTGCCCGGATGGTGTATATTATAATAAAAGAGAAAATCTATCAAATGAATCAACAAATAAATGAATAAACATCAATGTGTACTTTCAATATGGCAGCATGATCGCTAATGGTTAGCATGTCACAGCAAGAAGGTCCTACAATTAAGTCCCGAGACAGCGGAGGTCGGAGTTTGCATGTCTATGTTGTGCTTATGTGGGTTTCACTGGGTACACTGGTTTTCTCCCATAGTCTAAAGACATGCTTATTGGGCGGCTAAAAAATTCCCCTAAGTGTGTGTCACTACTTGTGTGTGTATGTGTGTGTGTGTGTGTGGGGGGGGGGGGGGGTGTTTGTGTTGGCCCTGCCTTCATCCAGCGTTGGCTGAGATAGGCTCCAGCCTCCCTACAAGGACTCCAGTTTCCTCCGATGCTGATTGGAAGTCCCAAAATTGCCCCTAGGTATGGGAGTGAGTGTGAAGAGTTTTGTGTGTGTGTGTTAGCCCTGCATTGGCCTGATGAACTATTCAAGGTGTACCCCACCTTCCCAGAGTTGGCTGAGATGGGCGCCAGCCTTCCCGCGACCATAATTACCATTAAGTAGCTTAGAAAATGAAAGAGTGTATTTTATGCGTATGCGCGTACTTGTAAACTTTTATACAAATGTTTTTGTTTTGAAGGATCACAAAATAATCCATTAAAACTACAAAACCAACCAGCAGTTTGCAACATGGTCAACACGAAACTAGCCTGTAGCCAGTCATGAGGTTAAAAGAGCTTCAGAAACAAAAGGCTTGGAGAGAATTTTGGCAAGAATGTAGTTCTATCAGCCCCCCTCCCCCAACTTCCCTTCATCTCTGAACCCAAACCCTGGCCGTCCAGCCCTGGGGCAGCAGAATGGCCGGATGATTTACAGAAACTGTATGTCAGGCAATGGCGATGGAATGAAACCCTGGTGAACAGGCTGTGATGAATGAGCCTGGGTTGTTTAAAGTGGAGGAGGGGAAAGGAGGAGCAGGGGTTACCATCAAATGCAAAAAGCTGATCTGAGAGCAAACTCTGGTGTGTGTTCAGGGGGGAGGAAGGTCTCTTAAAAACATTAATCCTTAGGTTTAACATGAAGAACACTACCAACAGAAAGTTCAGACCTCCTGGAGGCGTATATCATGAATGCAGCTGTCAGCACATGCTGTGATGGTGCTTTAAAATTTAAGAGTTAGGTGTGTGAGCAATGATGCTTCAGCAGTGAAAGTCATCTTGCAGAATAGGCTGTAATTGTTGAAAATGCTGAAGCCAGGTAGCGAGACAGAGAAGTCCACTGTTTGCTTCTTTGGGAACATTTGGGGCCCCAAGTACAGCTTAAAACAACAGTGTCCAGAGGCAGTAATGCCCCCTGACATGTTCTCAGGCTGACGGCACTGGCTTGTGTTTGCCTGTATATCCTTTCCAGATGGTGAGCAGAAAAAAAGATGGAAACCCTTTGAGAGCAACAAGAAACTAAAGACACAAAATCGAAGGGTAGTGAGTGGGGTGCAGTAACTATTCCATTCCACTATCACTACTGTACCCAGGGTATAACCCAGACAACAGGGTTAAGAAGCTGTGTTGAGACTATCAGGAGGTAGATGAGGAAGACTTGTTCCTCACTCTGCTCTGCCCTTACTCTTTATATAACATGTTAAGAAATCTTGCGTCTTCACAGTAAACAATAGAATTAAGCCGAAATAGTTTTAGGTTTGTTTAGAGCAGCATGGTGGTGTAGCACATCTGCCTCACAGCAAGAAAGTACTAGGTTCAAGATGAAGGATCTCGCTTTTCAGTGTGGAATTTGCATGTTCTCCCCATGCTTGTAGATTTCCTCCAGGTCCGTACTCCGGTTTCCTCCGAAAGTCCAAAGATATGCAGCTAATTGGTTTTCCCGCTTGGTGTGGGTGTGAATGGTTGTGTGTGTGTGTGTGTGTTGGCCCTGCAATGGTCTGGTGAGGTGTTCAGGGTGTGCCCTGCCTTCACCCAGTGTCAGCTGAGTTAGTCTCCACCCTCCTTGCAACCCCTAATATGATTACGTGGCCTGGAAACAAGGAAAAAAACATATGGTGCAGTGGTGGCTTAGTGGTTAATGCAATGCATTGCTAATCCAAAGAGCAGCAGTTCAATTCCCACTGTCACCACTGTTGGGCCCTTGAGCAAGGCCCCTATCTCTCAATTGCTCAAGTTCTATAAAAAAAAAAATGATCATTGTAAGGTGCTCTGGATGAGAACATCTTCCAAATGCTGTAAATGTAAATATGTGACTGATATATTCTGATATTATACGGTTATGTTCATTCAGAAAAGGAAACCTACACCATGGTGAATGTAAATTATTTTTGTTGGAGGAGGAAGAGGAAGAGGAGGAGGAGGAAGAGGTGAGGAAAGAATGAAAACACTCCTCTAAAACTATGTCCTCATGTGACTCAGAACTTTTGAGGTCCTGAGACTCGTATGAGATTTTGGATGTATTTTATTTTTTATTATTATATATTTATAGTATTTGGAACAGCAACTTAAACTAATGCACACATCTTTTTTATGGTGGGAGGAAATCAAAGTACCTGGAGGAAACCCATAAAAGCACAGAAAGAATATGCAACCTTCATACAGAAACACCCAAGCCCAGGACTCAAACCCAGGACCTTCTTGCTGTGTGGCAGACACACTGACCACTATGCTATCATACCGCCCAGTAGGAGTATTCCCTGGTGCTTATTTGTGAACTTGCATTTCTGAACAGATTTAAAGCAGCATTCAAATGACTGAGTTCATTCCTAGATCTAGAACTTTTTTAGACACCCAAGTGCGGCTTGAACCAGCAGCATCTAAAGTCACTAATGCCTCTTGACACAACGCCAAACAGCACAGACTTGTTTTCACTGACATATTATTTCCAGATGGAGGTTGTGAATGCAAATCATGGAAACTGCTGGAGTGAAACATGAAACTACATAAAGACACACTATGGGGAGTAGAGTGGGGTGCATTAACAATCCCATTCCCCCATCAGACCAGTACCAAGTTGAAACTTTATCCCAGAGAAACAGAAGGTCACTGTGACCCTCAAAGAGAGCGAACCTCTTTCTGCAGTGCTTTGCTCATAAAATTATTCTGAGAATTTGCTTTATTTATACTTCCTTGCCGGGATGCTGGCATCGTGATCATCTTGATCCATCTTACAGCAAAAAGGTCCTGGGTTCACGTCCCAGAATCAGCGAGAGCATTTCTGTGGAGTTTCATGTTCTGTGCTTATGTGGATTTCCTCCAAATACTCCAGTTTTCTACCACAGCTAAAAGAAATGCACGTTAGGCTAACTGCAAGCCTAAGGACCAGAGCAGGCCATCCCACTTTTTTTTTTTTTTTGATGGACCATTCTGGCTCTCAAAAAGTTTTTTTTTTTTTTTTTTTTTTTTTTTTTTTACACAGAACCAGGGATGAAACATCTCAGCCCAAACCTGCGATGTGCTGACAATATTGAGAGGATTCATCTCTGGGTCTGGGTAAAACCACTTTGAGAGCCGGAATGGTCCAATAAAAAAAAAGAAAAAAAAAGTGGTATTGCCCCGTTTTGGTTCTTGGGGGCATCATCTGCTCCTATTTGCACCTAGTTTTGAATATGAGTTTGAATTGTTGTTGTTGTTGTGTGTTTCCATGTGATGGTCTAGCAAGCTGTTCAGGGTGTACCCTGCTTTCTACCCAGTGATAGCTGAGACAGGCTCCAGCCTCCCCATCACCCTAGTAGGATTAAGTGACACATTTTCTGTTCGTACATTTTGTGTTCACAGTTTCTATTCTAGTATGGATATAAAAAGTTAGAGCTTGGTGTAATCTTATCAGTGCTTCAGGGACTATAGATTTCTGTTTAAACATTAAAAACACTACTGTATTGTAAGTATCTTCTTCTTTTCCTTTCGGCTGTTCCCTTCAGGGGTCGCCACAGTGAATCATCTGCCTCCATCTCACCCTGTCCTCTGCATCTTCTTCTCTTACACCAACTGCCTTCATGTCCTCCTTCACCACATCCATAAATCTTCTCTTTGGTCTTCCTCTGGCCCTTCTGTCTGGTAGTTCCAGCCTCAGCATCCTACTACCAATATATTCACTATCCCTCGTCTGTACATGTCCAAACCATCTCAATCTAGCCTCTCTGACTTTGTCTCCAAAACCTCTTACATGTGTTGTCCCTCTGATGTACTCATTCCTGATCCTATCTATCCTCGTTACTCCCAAAGAGAACCTCAACATTTTCATCTCTGCTACCTCCAGCTCTGCTTCCTGTCTTTCCCAAGGGCCACTGTTTCTAAACCATACAACATCGCTGGCCTCATCATCGTCTTGTAGACTTTTCCCTTCATGCCGATACTCACCTATCACACATCACACCGGACACTTTTCTCCAACCATTCCAACCTGCCTACACACGCTTCTTCACCTCTTTTCCACACTCTCCATTGCTCTGGATTGTTCTTATCTTTGAACCTTCTTTATCTCTGCTCCCTGTAACCTCACCGTTCCTCTTGGGTTCTTGTCGTTCACACACATGTATTCTGGCTTACTGAGGCTAACCTTCATTCCCCTCCTTTCCAGGGCACACCTCCACCTCTCTAGATTTTCCTCCACTTGTTCTCTGCTCTCACTACAGATCACAATGTCATCTGCAAACATCATAGTCCATGGAGATTCTTGTCTTACCTAGTCTGTCAACCTGTCCATCATCACCATAGCAAACTCGAAGGGGCTCAGAGCTGACCCTTGATGCAATCCCACCTCCACCTTGAACTCTTCTGTCCCACTGACAGCACACATCACCTCTGTCTTACATCTCTCATTCATGTCCTGCACCACTCTAACATACTTCTCTGCCACTCCAGACTTCCTCATGCAATACCACAGTTCCTCTCTCAGCACCCTGTCATATGATTTCTCCAGAGCCACAAAGGCACAATGCAGCTCCTTCTGACGTTCTCTGTACTTCTCTATTAACATCCTCAAAGCAAACACTGCATCTGTGGTGCTCTTTCTTGGCATGAAACCAAACTGTTGTTCACAAATGCTGACCTCTGCCCTTAGTCCAGCTGCCACTATTCTTTCCCATAACTTCATCATATGGCTCATCAACTTTATCCCTTTGTAGTTGCCACAACTCTACATGTCTCCCTTGTTCTTAAAAATGGGCACCTAGCAAGGTATCGGCAAGAATGAAAGGAAAAGTGTACAAGACGGTGTTGAGGCCAGCGATGTTGTATGGTTTTGAAACAGTCGCACTGAGGAAAAGACAGGAGGCAGAGCTGGAGGTAGCAGAGATGAAAATGTTGAGGTTCTCTTTGGGAGTAACAAGGATGGATAGGATCAGGAATGAGTACATCAGAGGGACGTGTGTAAGAGGTTTTGGAATGAATAAATGAATCAATCAATGAGATTTTACAGCATGTTTAACACTGTAAATGTTATATTATGCCAAAAATGGTAAATAGCAGCATGAAATATATTAGGTAAATTTGGAGCGCAGCTCTTTATAGATAAACCTATATAAAAGGCATAAAATGACTAGAGTTTATAATATATATTAATTAATTTCTTTTAAAAAGTTTAATAAAATAGAAGCATTAGATTTCATAAACAGTCTCTTCAGTGAAGTAACACTAAAATGTTTGTTTCTGACTGAATTAAATTCCGTACAATCAATTAAAATATGCTTAACTGAAAGGGGTGTTAAACATATGTCACAAGTTGGTGCTAACTCCCCATTCAAGAAATAACCATGTGTAGTATAAGTATGGCCAATTCACAGTCGTGATAAAACTATCTCATCTCTTCTGTTATCTCTTTCCCTATATGGATACAAAGACTGCATACTTGGATTGATAAGAAAAAGTTTACTATCAACTTGTTGACTCCAATAATCCTGCCATTTGTTAAAAACCAAGTTATGAACTGCAGGCTTTAGGTCTGTATGTGGAACTTTTTCCTCAGTTATATTAAGACCAAGGCCAATTTATTGGCTTTTTCATTTATCTGCTTTTTCATTACCCTTGATTCCAACATGACTGGGACACCAAGCAACTACAATATCCTTACTATTTCTATAAGTTTATGGCATTTCTGCAAAATGACCAAAACATCAGGATTATCAAAGTCATTGGCTTTTAATGCATTTAGACTTGACAAAGAGTCGGAGAAGATTTATATATTATATATTTATATATTAATATTACCATATTAAAGGCGTGCAGAATCGCCCACAATTCAGCAGTGAATATAGATGCTCCATCCAAAATCCGGACCTGAACACTGTCTCCTACTTACTGCAGCAGCTACCGCTTTATCCTGGTCCATAGAGCCATCAGTATAAATTGGGTTATAGTCCCTATAAGCATCTTTCAACTCATTAAATCTAACTTTAAAATCTAAAGGATCTCTAAGACCTTTAGGATATTGTGACAATGACAGATTAATCACTGGTCTTTTTCACTGCCATGGTGGAACCTCTGATACAACATGTAAGCAGTTTTGGAGACAAAGTCAGAGAGGCTAGATTGAGACATGTACAGAGGAGGGATAGTGAGTATATTGGTAGTAGGATGCTGAAGTTGGAACGACCAGGCAGAAGGCCTAGAGGAAGACCAAAGAGAAGATTTATGGATGTGGTGAAGGAGGACATGAAGGTAGTTGGTGTAAGAGAAGAAGATGCAGAGGATAGGGTGAGATGGAGGCAGATGATTCACTGTGGCGACCCCTGAAGGGAACAGTTGAAAGGAAAAGAAGAAGTATTAATGTCATAAGAGAAATTATTTCCTCTGGATTTAACCCATCCAAAGTGAGCACACACACACATTGGGGGTGCCTGGAGATCAATTGGGTTTTAGGTCCCTTGCTCAAGGGCGTTTCAGTCATTATGTGGAGGGAGGGAAGATGCTGCTCACCACTACCACACATTTTTTCTTGCTGGTTCAGGAATCGAACCAATGACCTCTTAGTCCCAAACCTGCTTCTCTAAGCATGAGGCTTTGGCTGCCCCCATGCATTGCTAGCCACTCACCTCTTTTCAAATTGTTGCGCACGCATATTTTAGGGTCGGTCTAACACACTCAGGAGGAAAGCGCTATTTGCCCCCGCATACGAATGAGCTCACAAGACACCTATGATTGGCTGGCAATCGCTGTGAGTGACAGGGAAGTGTATGTATGCCATCCTTCTCTCCCATGAGCGCTCAGCCAATTAGCTGTCATGGATGGCTGTGGCATAAACCTGGATTTGAACTTACAATCCTCAGGTTGATAGTCATGCATTTCGGGGCCTTTATAAAGATGTTGAAGGAACCAGAAGAGAAGGTTTCCTTGATGTACTAGCAGGAACTTGAACACTGTTTTTGGGTGGGATGAGATCAGTTGAGATCCGTTACTGCTGATATTTCAAGTCTTTATTTTCAGTGTGACAAGTAATTCAGGATAATTTCAAGGAATCTTATCAGAGCTGATGATTATGAATGCAGGGGGTGGGGTGGTAATGAGCAATATGTTAGTCCTGGGCAGCAGGATGGAGAAACCCTGCTTATCTGTGCATATCTAAAATAGCACTCTGAATGGAGAGCCAGATGGCTCGGGGCTATTGTTGTGCTAACGGAGATTTACTTAAATTGTTCTTAATGTGCTTTTGTTTTTCAGGCATCTCCATGAGAAAGGGCCTCCAAACAAGAAGCATTTACATGTAATAATTAAACTGAGGGCAGTGGTGGCCTGGTGGTATAGAGGTTTTGCAGTCACGTGACCGCCGAGTAGCTGCCGCCATATTGGGGTGAAAACAAACGTGTACTTACTTTGGAGGTGCCTGTTTTTAGCGTGGTAGATTAGATAAATATGAATGTTGACAGCTATAATGCAATCCCAGTGCTTTCCGATCTCCCTGGTAATTATGATAATGATCATAAACTACAGTATATTCAAAAACTACGGTTATCAGGGCTAACAAATAACCCATACGTTTTGCCCGATGGTTTGTTAACTGCATGGATGAAGCAACGGACAGGATTCCTGGTTTAACATACCCAGATATCTATAATTATTTGATTAATCACACGTCTGATAATACTCACGAAAAACTGAAAAGTTTCAAAGGGCTTAGAGTGTAGCAATCATTGTTAATGATTACTTCCCCCCGGAACTTGGTACATTCCGGTTCTGTAATGCATTGTGGGATTAAACAAGTGAAGCGGAAACCAAAGAACGGCATGTTTGTTGTGTGTGTTAGAACACGTATTAAAGACTGTTAAAGTTAAATCTGGGAAGCGTACAAGTATTTTTTATCCGGATGGGTTTCGGCACTTCGCGAGCATATTATACCCAGGAAAGCCTCTAATATCGGCCATGGCAAGCTGTGTGAGGACACCAAAGTATTCATCATGGCAAAGGTAATTATGACTCACTTTTTTTTTTTTATCATTTCGCCTACATTATATATGAAGCACAAACATGTGGATCTCAATCTATGAATTGTTATAATAGTTATATTATACATATTGTACGTTACAATAAAGACTAAATAGCATTTTAGCTGCCCTCAGCTTATAAATGGACACCAGATATACAGTTAAATGGAATCAAACTGTGGTTAAGACAATAAATAATAATATATCTACTGATAAAAATTACTTGCCTCCAACAAAATGTTTGCTACATACAGGACTGGTAGGAGCTGGTCACCAATCTTTCCTTTTGTTGTAGGTATCAGCTCTTTTCAAAGCAGAAATCCATTTCTCTTGTTGGACCTTATTAGCAGGGAATCTGTGATATTTAACACCTGCTTTCTTTCCTCTATAACTTGTACAATCGACAGCAACACAGTTAAGTGCCATTTTGCACTTGTTTAATAAATAAATGAAGTATTAAACCTTTACACATGCTTGTGCTATTGTGTTGGGACCGGAGTGAATGGTTTGTTTTCACACCAATAACAAAACCCGCATTGGGATAATGTATGCATGACGCCAGCTGCAAAACCTCTATAGGACGCTGGATCACTGATCCTAAGGTTGAGGGTTCGAGTCCCACTCGCCACAGGGTTGTCACTGTCCCCAAAGTGCACCTAACTGGGTTATCAAAGGCGGGCCATGTCTCTCACTGTCTATGGTGAGAGGCTCATGTAAAAGAACCATTGCTGACTTTCGTAAAGAGGAGCTGCAAAGCCATCAGCGTGTCTCTGTCCCTTGCTAAAGGGTTGTGTCAGGAAGGGCATCCGACGTAAAAACCTACACCAAATCAAACATGCGAATCATTCGTTGTGGCGACCCTTGAAAAAGGGAGAAAGACAAAAGGAAATCTCTCAATGACCCCACAAGTGATTAACTAGCATGCACTGCAAAGGTTTTATGCAAACTTTGTTAAGCACAGTGTGATACAGGGCTTGTCATTGACAGATTGAAGGTCTGGGAGAACATGCAATGCTGAGGGAGTGCTTTAACAGTGAGGGAATAGAGGCATGGTGATGTAGTGGCTCGCAAGTCCTCCTCATAGCAAGAAGGTGCTGGGCTCAAGTCCCGGGCTTGGCAAGGGACTTGCCAAGTCTGCAGGTTCGTCGTGTGCTTGCATGGGTTTTCACTGGCTTCCTCCTTCAGTCTAAATACATGCAGATTAGGCTAAGTTCTTCTTTTCCTTTCGGCTGTTCCCTTTCCGGGGTCGCCACAGCGAATCATCTGCCCCCGTCTTCATGGGAGTCATATTAATGATTCGCATGTTCAATTTGGCATAGGTTTTTACGTCGGATGTCCTTCCTGACACAACCCTTTACCAAGGGACGGAAACATGCTGACGGCTATACAGCTACTCTTTACGAAAGTCAACAATTGTTCTTTTACATGAACCTCTGACCATAGACAGTGAGAGACATGGCCGGCCTTTGATAACCCAGTTAACTCCACGGGGGGGCAGTGACAAATGTTGGAGATAGTGGGACTCAAACCCCCAACCTTAGGATCATTGATCCAGCACCGTCACAACCAGGCCACCACTGCCCACGCAGATTAGGGTAACTGGCTGATCAAAATTGCCCTCAGGTGTGAGTGTGTGTATGAATGCTTGCTCATGTGTGTGTGTGTTGGCACTACGATGGACTGGTAAGCTGTCCAGGGTGTACCCCCACCTTCACCCAGTATCAACTTAGATTGGCGCCAGCCTCACCGCGACCCAAGTAGGATCAGGCCGGTGCTTATCCCCGGTTTCTGTAGCGTGAACCGACTAGGAGTTCAACTCCCCCTGGATGGGACGCTAGTCCATCGCAGGTTACATTCCCAGTATATTTTTACTGCTGGGTGAACAGAGACACACATGTGGTTAAGACCTTGCCCAGGGGTCTTAGCACAGTGGGGGTCTAACTGGGATTCGAACCCACAACCTCCCAGTTATGAGCCCAGCACCCTAACCACTACACCACCAGCCCCACTTAGGGGGATTAAACAGTTTGGCAAATCGATGGATGGATGAAGGACGAATATTAATGTAACTCGTATGACTTTCGTATTAAATAATCGTAGAAAAGATGCTACGAATTATAAGAATTTTATTATTTTATTTTAGCACAAAAACATTCTGTACAATAAGTTGAATAGCAATAACTCTTTCTCTGAAAGAACAATTAAATCAATCACATCCACGGGATAAAAACACAAACGACAGTAAAATGAAATCTAGAACTCCAGCTCAGCTGTAATTTCAGTTCTACTGTTCTCTTCCCCTCGCCTGTCACACCATGCCGAAGGCATCCCGGCATGCAGCGCACCGCCGCAGAACATTAACTCCATTAACATCAAAGTAAATCTGTGCAAGAGCTTGTATAGAATAGGCTCAATATCCTTTCATTGGACTTAAGCGTACAAATACAACAGCAAAGGGGTGAAAAACAGGGTGTTTCGTTTTTGTGTAAAGAGCGATAATTATACTGAAGGGAAATCCTTTTCAGAGCCTCTTGGCAGTGTGTGATATTGGCAGGCAGATCAAACAGACTTTTTGAGTCTGATGTCTATAAATACATCTTGTTCATTCACTTCATAATTACCCCCAGCATCTCTCTTTCTTTCTTTCTTTCTTTTTCAATCTCTTTTTTTTCCCCATCGTTAAAGAGTAGCTGCCGAGGCTTTGGCTGTCCTCACGTAGACTGTCGAGCTCACATCTGGAACCAGATGACTAAAGCCACTTCTGAACGAGGCAATGAGTCGACCTGCAGACAAGTAAAGGCAAAGAGTGTAAATGCTTCGGAATACACATCTAATAAAAATGTGCTGAGATGTTACTTTTATTATAATGGATTATGGGAGTTGTACAGGAAGCCATTCAAACAATTAAACATCCTGAACAGCTCATCAGACCATCATGGGATACACACCTGAGGAAACTTGGAACAGCCACTCACCCTAATGTGCATGTCCTTGGACTGTGGGAGGAAACCCGTGTACTCGGAAGAAACCCACAAAAGCACAAGACACACACACACACACACACACACACACACACACACACACCAGTGCTTACTGCAATCCATTACAGTGGAAGAGCTGTACTGACCTGTCCATGTCTTTTGGGTGGGGTTAATTGAAAAGCTGGTGCACTGTGGATGAGAGCTGCAGACAGAGGCAGCATCTGCAGCACTGTGCACAGACAGCATGCATGTTTGATGGTTATAAGAAGGCCAGCACTTGTAGTCCTTATTCCCTGACGTCCTCATGCCTTTCAGCACTGCATAGTCTATAAGACAAGAAAAGTTATGCCAGGTTTTTAAATGACTCAACATTATAATTAATTATAATTCTTTCTGAATCGCTTAATCCTAATTAGGGTCACAGGGAGGTCGATGCCCGTCTCTCTGGGTGAGGGCAGAGTACACCCTGGGCAGCTCAACAGACCATCTCAGGGCAGAAACATGCTGACGGCTATGCAGCTACTCTTGACAAAAGTCAGCCATGGTTCTTTGACGGGCTGTGAGAGACACGACCACACATTGATAACCCAGTTATCTGCATCGGGGCGGAGGGGTACAGCAGTGACAGCCCACTGATAGTGGGACTGGAACCCCCAACCTTGGGGTCAGTAATCCATCACCCTACCACCAGGCCCCCACTGCCCCATTAACATGACCAGTGTTTATAAATAAAGTCACCTAATCCCTGCTCACATGTTCCTGATCTGAGCAAGCGTTGTCGGAGTGCTGTGTTGCTTTTCCCCTGACGAGGGGGAATGTAAGTTGTACGTGTGTACAGTATATGAGTGACAGAGACAGAGACAAATACCACATGTGGAGCTCTGTACCACCGACAAAGTGACAAAAAAATCCTGCTTAGCTTTAGTACAAATTACCCACACATTCAAAACATGTCAAAATATTTAATGAGAGATTTTACAAACTTGTTCGGACATAACGTTTTCAAGGTTTGCCTTTTTATGCCTCAGAGCTTCTGAACTCATGCTATGAAGATGATTTATGTCTGTCAAAGCTCAGAGAGAGAGAGAGAGACAGACAGAGTGAGAGACAGAGAGAAAGAGAGATACAGAAACAGAGAGAGAGAGAGAGAGAGAGACAGAGAGAGCGAGAGAGAGAGAGTGAGAGACAGAGAGAGAGAGAGGGGGTTCAGTGTCCTGCAGGGTATATCCCTGTGTCACGAGAGACAAAGATACAGAAAGAGCGCGAGAGAGATACAGAAAGAGAGACACGGAGAGAGAGACAGAGAGAGAGAGCGACAGAGCGATTGAGAGAGAGAGAGGGAGAGACAGAGAGAGAGAGGGGGGGGGGGGGGGTTCAGTGTCCTGCAGGGTATATCCCTGTGTCACTAGCGTTTGAAGACAGTTTAAGTTACGTGGATTTTTTTATCACAGTTTGTTCACCTGCTTGAAGGCTCGGTTTGAATTATGACTGAGATTAAAATTAGCTCACAGCATATTTTGTTATTTTCAATCTCTCCATAAATGTTTCTATATTCAGTGATTGTCTTTGTCTGAAAAAAAAAAAAAAGGCAGGAGAGATATTCACGTATAGAGCAATAGCGTAGGGAGATTAGCACGTCCACCTGACAGCATGAGGCTCTCGGGTTTATGTCCAGAACTCAGTAAGGACTGTGCGGAGTCTGCGTGTTCTCTCCATGCTCGCATGGGTTTACTCAGGGTACTCTGGTTCCCTTCCACAGTCCCAACGCATGCACAGGAGGCTAACTGGCTGCTTCAAAATACCTGTAGGGGTGAAAGTGCGTGTGAATGGTTGTAAGCTGTTCAGGATGCACCTTGCCCTCACCCAGGGTTGGCAGAGATAGGCTCCAGCCTCCCTGCAATCCAAACATGATTAAGCAGTTCAGGAACTGAATGAATAAATGAGAATTGAGGGCGACACGGTGGCGTATTGGTTGGCGGGTCCGTCTCACGGTAAGAAGGTCCTGTTTGAGTCGCGAGTCAATCTGTTATGAGGTTACTCCGGTTTCTTCCCACAGTCCAAAGACTTGCACATCAGACTAACTGGCTGTTATAACTTGCTCCTAAATGTGGCTGTGGCTGTGTGTGTGTTAACCCTGCAATGAACTGTTCAGGGTGTAACCCCTTCACTCAGAGTTGGCTGAGACAGGCTCCAGCCTCCCTGCAACCCTAATTGGATTAACCAGTAAATAAGCAGTGTGAGAGCCGCACAGTGGCGTAGTGGTTAGCACATCCGCCTCAAAGCAAGAAGGCCTGGGTTCGATTCCAGGCCAGGGCGTTTCCGTGTGGAGTTTGCATGTTCTCTCTGTTCTTGTGTGGGTTTCCTCCGGGTACTCTGGTTTCCTTCCACAGTCCAATAACATGCACAGTAGGTTAATTGGTCGTTCCAAATTGCCTGTAGGTGTGAGTGAGTCCGTATGTGGCCTGGCAAATCATATGGTGTTTCATTGTGATCACAGCCATGACAATCCCTGTATGAGCATCATTCAAGCTTCAGGGATCAACATCCATTCCTCGCGATTAGATGTAGACGCAGCGAGAGAGAGAGAGAAGCAGCATGAACCAGAACGCTTGGGATTTTAAAGTGAAAAATACAGAATTACTGTATGTTAAAATTATACAAGAAGGTAAATTAAATACAGTCTTACCGTTAATTACAGATGACGGCATGGTCTGTAGATGGAGCCCAGATTTGTATACATGCAAGACTTCTTCAAAGGCCTCTAATGTTTTGTTAACACTCTGTCTGAGCTCTCCTACAGCATACATCAATAATAGCAGAAGAGTTATCCACCAACACAGACATGCTGCTGTGATGATTGACACCAGGCACTCAGAAAGATTTCTCACCTGTTGCATTCATGATCTCATCTACAAGAGTTTTCAGTATTGTTGGGGCCTGATGAGGCAACAGATAGATGAAGAAATATCTGGAAACACACAGCAAAGACAGTCAGGAACAGGACAGCAAGTTTCTTGACCGCCAGTCATAAAGCATGCTAACAGTAATAAGCTATCCAAACAATCACATCTCGGTAAAGTAAGCAATCAGAGCAAGCACCATTGGCTTGGTAGGAAGGTTCACCCATAAAATTCCCAGATACATCAACACCCACAGCTCGCTTGTAAAGCAAACTCCATAACAAGACTCATCATTCAATACCGAGATCTTCATGGTTCACATTCATATTTACAAGTGACCCATGTGTAGCATGGTGGTTTAGCGGTTAGCACGTCTGCCTCACAGCAGGATCGTCTTGCGTTTGAGTCACAGGCTCAATGAGGGAGTGTCTATGGGGAGTCCCCGTGCTTCGGTGGGGTTTCCTCTCAGAGACCAAAGATATGCATTTGTTCCGATTTGCATCTTTTCCAGTACAAACGTGTATTTTTGAGTCACTTCATCGTGGCAATTTGAACAGAGCCTAATGTGAACCGAACCTATCACCCAGCAATAATCATAAACATGGCACGTCGGCCGCACTCACCTATAAGCATTATAGAGGTTCCTCATCTCATTGAGGCCTTGGCACACTCCATGTTCCGAGCAGGGGAAGGTGAAGTTGCGTAATGGAAACTTTAGCACGCAATCCGAACTAGTCCTGCACTGGGTCTCGGTTATAATGGCATCATCCAGATCAGTCAGCTTAAGCTCACCAGACACCATTACGAACTGGCGAGGCTGGAAGTCCAGCAAAGCCACGGAGCCCAGAGGAGAAAGAGACAGATAGTGAAGAAGCCTGACCAGGCCGAGACACACCTGCAGTGTTCCGAGATCAGAGGTTTTATAAATTGTTTGTAAGAACGTTAACAAGTCACAAATCAGACAAAATAACTAGCATTATAGTTAAGCACGCAGACATCTGTTTCCACTTAAAAGATAATTATATGCTTGCAAAGAGTGAGATATGGTGAGCTGAAGCAGTAAATTACAGTATACACAGCAATATGATCACAGTTAGAGCTTGGTATTGGCACAGATGCCCCGATTTGATTCAATTCAATGTGATTAAATTCAAATCCTAGAGAAACTATTATGATTATTATTACAGTGATACCTCGGCTAACAAATTTAATCCGTTCCGAGGGTGAGCTCGTAAGTCGAAAAGTTAATGAGATAAAACAATTATTCCAATAAGAAATAACAGAAAACCAATTAATCTGTTCCAACCCCCTCCCAAACTCATATGAGCTGCCACAAACACATATATTTAAACTAATATATTAAAGATAAACATGTAAAAACAATAAATATGTCATAATAATAATAATACATGCACATTAACATGAATCATAATTAATAATAAATAATAATAAAACAAGAATAAAAAATAAGTCAAGTATCCCTTCCGATCATCAACTGTGGCGAAGATGTCATGTGGACAGGCAGGAGGTGGTGCGTAACAGAGGAGGAGGGGGAGAATTTTGTGCGTATGCACACTATGAATGCCAGCAAGGAAAGGCTCGTTGTGAGTTCCCACAAGGCCAGTGCTTCTCAAATAGTGGGGCGGTGATGCCAGGGGGGCGCGTATGACCTTTTGATGAACATGCTTTTTTGCCATACTGTACTAGAATTAAGTGTAATTGGGCATCCACTACAGTAGATGGCAGTGGCGCTCTCATTATCACGGTATGGTATAGGGAAATAGCACCGAGCAAACAATATGAAGTGCAGTACAGTAAACACTATTTATAGTCGTGTGCGGGAGCTCGTAAAAGTGAATTTTTGCTTGTTGGATGGAGCAGATTTTTGGTGGGTTCGGAGCTCGTATCATGGAAAAATCATTATAAGGGACACTCATTAGACGAGGTATCGCTGTATTATTATTATTATTATTATTATTATTATTATTATTAGGGGCAGTGGTGGCCTGGTGGTAAGGTGCTGGATCACTGATCCCAAGGTTGGGGGTTCAAGCCCCACTCTCAACAGGTTGTCACTGTTCCCCCCAGTGTAACTAACTGGGTTATCAAAGGCCAGCCATGTCTCTCACTGTCTATGATGAGAGGTTCATGTAAAAGAACCATTGCTGACTTTCGTCAAGAGCAGCTGCATAGCCGTCAGCGTGTTTCCGCCATGCAATGGCATGGCAAGCTGTCCATGCTGTACTCTGCCCTCGCCAAGAGTCAGCTGAGATGGGTGCCAGCAACTCTAATTAGGATTAAGCAGTTCAGAAACTTAATGAATTATTATTATTATGAATATTGTGTCATTTTCTGAATCACTTTAGCCGTTATTAGTGTCACAGCGAAGATGGAGCTCATCCCAATCTACTAAGGGTGAAGGGTACAACCTGAACAGTCAATTTGCCTGATGTACATGTTGTTGGGCTGCGAGAGGAAACCCGAGCACCCAGAGGAAACCCACACATACACAGGGAAAACTTGCAAACCCCACAGAGAAATGCCCTGGCGAACCATGGGGCTCAAACCCACAAGCTTTTTTCTTTGAGGCAGAAGTGCAGAGCAAGTCCGCTTCGTTTTCTGTCCTTGTTATTTTGCAGCCGAAATTAACCTTGGAAAACTATCCACCCAGAAAAATACATATTATCCTCAAAGGTCAATCTATAAATATTTCATCATTTGTTTACCGAACCATTTAATCATATTAGGGTCCCAGATAAGCAGAGCCCATTTCAACTGACACTGGGCAAAAGTGGGATACACTCTGAAAAGCTCAACAGTAAACTGCAGGGCCAGCCCAGCAAAAACACAACCACTCATACTCACAGCTGGGAGAAATTTGAACCAGGCAATGTCAATTAGCCTAATGTGCATGTCTTTACACGGTGGGAGGAAACCAGAGTACATAGGTGAAACCCATTAAAAAAAAAAAAAAAAAAAAAAAACACATGTGAAGGACGTACAAACTTCACACTGATGTCAGGCGGACGTAGTAATCGCTACGCCTTTGAAAAACATTCTGCTAAACCACTTAAATCTGCTATAGCCTATGTCAGCTGACCATAGCCGAAGGGCGATGGACACCCTGAACAACTCACGAGTCCATCACATATCAGCCTAAAGGGTCAATCCATAAATGATACAAACTGGTATTCATCCATTTATTCATTTTCTAAGTCGCTTAATCCTGATTATGGTCATGGGGAGGTTGCCGGCCATCTCAGACGACTCTGGGCGAGGGCAAGATACATCCTGGACCGCTCACCAGTCCATCGCAGAGCCAACACCTACACAACAATTCACATTCACACCGAGGGGTGATTTTGAACAGCCAATCAGCCTATGTGCATGTTTTTGGACTATGTGAGCAAACTGAAGTACCCGGAGGAAACTCGCGCAAACACCAGGGAAACCTGCAAACTCCACACAGAAACACCCAAGCTGATAATCAAACTCAGGCCGTCTTGCTGTGAGGCGGATGTGCTAAGCACTGCGCCACCGTGTCGCCCAAACTAGTATTTAATGGGACAAACAAAAAATAATAATAATTTAAACAATATTTTTTTCATATCCTTAATAACGTCTGCACTTCTGTCCTGATAACCATGTCCGTGAGTGCACATGAGCTACAGGATTATTTGATAAGCCTGTAAAGAACAACAACGCATTATGTGATTCTTTTGTATTTTATCACAGGGGAGGAACTGAACACTATAGTGAACTTTATATTAATATCGGATCAGTTGGTTCACTGAACAGATTCTCGATTCTACAGCCCCTCCAGGTAGAACAATTTCTCCTGAAACGCTATTAAACAAAAATCAAAGCGCACCGACACATCGCACCTGCCTCTGCTCAGCCAAGGACTTCAATAAACCACTTCTTTTTCCTGGAGCCGGGTATCAGATCCTCAGTCTGTACCACTAACTGCCAGACACTGCTCAGTTTCACAGCTAGCCAAGATATTTGAGACGGACAGTTGTCCCTCAAGAGTATTTGATCAGGCTCAGATTATTTGAAGATAGGACTTGCAGTTACACCAGAAATGTTTTATTAACTCCCTGCCCCAGGTATGCCCTGTGTGTGTGTGTGTGTGTGTGTGTGTGTGTGTGTGTGTGTGTGTGTGTGTGTGTGTGTGTGGGGTGGGGTGGGGGCTGTGGGTGGGAAACTACTGATTAACAATCCACAGGGGGTAGAGGGGGAGTTGGTTCAGTCAAGCTTCTTACCCGAAAACGCTCTTCCCATGGGCTCTGCAGGAGCTGAATCATCTGCACGGCGGTTCCCTGCTCCAACACTGCTGTGATGCCACCCACCAGGGCACTGTCCTGGCACTGACCTTTCAGCTGTAACCACAAAACAGTAAAATCATACCAAACCATAGTGTGGAATTTTAAGACGCACAGAATGAGAACTTTTCTAAAACCAGAAGGGATGTTTTCAAAGCAGCAGTACGTACGTACAGTATTTGCGTTTCACTCTCACATATATCCTTTTCACAAAAATCGTTTCTTACCGGAAAGATACCCTGCAGTTTCTTCAGTTGCACTTCATCACTTTAGGGTAACACACTGAAGTTACAGCATGCCATGTGTGTTTTATTTTTTTCAAAGGAAAAATGATATAAATTTGCAGCAGGGTGGCACGGTGGTTAGCACATCCGCCTCATAGCAAGAAGGCCTGGGTTCGAAACCCGGCCTCGGGTGTTAATGTGTGGAGTTTGGATGCTCTCCCTCTGCTTGTGTGGGTTTCTTCCAGGTACTCTGGTTTCCTCCAACAATTCAAAAACATGCACAGTAGGCTAACTGGCTATTCTGAACTGCCCCAAGGTGAGAGTGTTGTGTGTGTGTTGGCCCTGTGATGGCCTGGTGAGATGTCCAGGGTGTACACTGCCTTTGCCCAGAGATGACTTAGATGGGTGGCGACCTCTTTGTGACTCTAATTAGGTTTAAGCATTATTAAAAAAATAAATAAATAAATTAAAAAAAAAACACGTATGAATGAAGTTTGCAGTACGTTAGTAGAGCAGTGGATAAGGCTATGGGTTACTGATCAGAAGGTCGGTGGGGGTTCAAGCTCCAGTTTTATCAAAGCCCTTAACCCTCAACTACTCAGTTAAATAAAATGAGAAAAGAAAAACTAAGTCCCTTTACAGGGATGGATTGTAGCAAACACTGGACATACACCTGACACAGTTTGCCAGATCATTACAGAGCCAACACACAACCATTCACACTAATACCTCGGGGCAATCTGGAACAGCTAAGTAGGCTAACGTTCATATCTTTGGACTGTGAGAGGAAACAGTAGTTCCACTTCAGCATGGGGAGAGACTGCACACAAAGCAAAATACATGCATGCTTGTAGAGTAAAAGCTTACTATGTCTTTTCAGCATCCAGTTGCAATACTGCAGGCATCCAGTCATATTCATAGGTAGATTCCTTGCTCACCTAAAGTTTGTCTCAGTTACTATAGCGACTATAATAATATGCAGAAAAGCCTCCGTGTATAGCCTGTGGTTTGTGTTTATAAACACACTTGGCATTCTACATCATTGTGCGTGGTCGAGGTTCAAGGAACGAGGAAAAGGAAGCCATGTTTTCCAAAGTTCATACAGCAGACCAGATAAAAGTGGCTTTTCCTTGACGATGTATAAGGAAGACCTGCAAATTACACACATATGTTTGCTTCATATTCTCCATGTATTAATTTCCAG
>CM045732.1:44484997-44672497 GCA_024760905.1 Plotosus lineatus | reverse complement strand
TAAGTGTGAATGGTTGTAAGTGTTGCACCATGATGGTCTGGTGAGCTGTTCAGGGTGTATCTTTCTATGCCTTCACCCAGTATTGCCTCAAATAGGCTCCACATTTCCTGCGACCCTAATAGGATAAAGCAGCTTGGAAAATGAGTGAGTAACTGAGACGTCAGGTTGGACATTCCAGATAGATGATTACATTTTACAGTTCATCAAGGTCTACCCTTTAAGGTTACTTTAAATCCTGAGATACTCAGCAGTTATTCGTGTTTAATTATTCTATATAATAAAACTTGTGTGGTTTTATAAGCTTGTATCATGTTCTTTATTATGTTCTAATCTTATTAAATAGTCATGGTAATACATCATTAGGATTACTGAAAGAAAGACATTTTGAGTCCATTAAGACCACTGTCACATGTTCCACAACCAATCAGCATGCACTACACTTCCCAGAATTCTCTGCACAGTCACCTGACTTTTGACAGCCTCATCATAAGGACCCCCCCCACACACACACACACACATACCTGTTTACCCTCACACCTGATCACAACACATTTTAAGGACTATGTTTGTTTCAAGGCCCACATGATGGCATAGTGGTTTGCACTCATAGCAAGAAGGTTCTGGGTTTAAGTCCCAGGCTTTGTCATTTCTGTGTGGAGCTTACATGTCCTCCCCATATGAATGGTTGTCTCTCTGGTTGTCAAGTATGTTACATAATATTTTGCCAATTGTACCTGCAGGCATTCTCAAATCAAGTGAAGAACATCATGAGGACATTAGCAGTGTATGTGGGCCATCAAGTGCGAGGTGCACCAACTTTCCAAAGCACTGCCAGCTACTGGCAAGCCACAAACAAAATAGGCTACCAAGTCAAGTGCCAAATTAGGACTTACCAACCTGTGGCTTACCCCAGTAAGTTCAACAGTGACACCTCACAGTGTTATGGATTCCACTTCATTTTAAGGGGCATCTGACCAAGATAAGATTATTCAATTGATCACCTTAATCATTTAAAAAGCTCTGCACTGGGCCATAGCTGTTGGAGAACCGAAAGGTGGCACTACAGTAGAGCTACAGACTGCGATCTAGACTTCTGCACACTTGCCATGGGTAGCAGATGAGCAGATGGAATGAGACAGCTCAAAAAGCTACATTTCATCAGGGGCTAAACACTCTGACAAACTCTGACAAATTCTGTGAAACCAGCATGCCATGATGATCAACTTTCCCTCAATGATCTCATTGCCCTGGCCATCTGGCAGAATAATCTTATCCTTCACTGCAACAAGCTCCCCTGAGTTCTCCCCCAATGCGGCAGTTCCAGCCAAGCCCTCCAAGCTTATAAAACTTGGAAACAGCAAGTATAATGATGCTGAAAGATGAATCGTACCATTTCCCATTGTCCCAGTAAGAGCAGGATTAAAGATCCAGATTCCCGTGGACACCATCACCCAGCCGCTCTTCATCCACACCATCAACAAAGGTCTCATCAAGAATGGCTCAGTGACTCACAGAACACCCAGACATAAAGATTCAATAAATTAAGTGAAACTTTTTTCCCGTTTGATTATAATCCTTTCAGCATATATTAAATAAAATGATAACCGTTTAACCATATAAATTCACAAGGCTGGAACTAGAGAAGTCTTCAGCGATAAGGAATCCTTGGCTGTTTCTCACGTGTATGAATCTACCTGTATGTATGCATAATAGCAACATAACCTGTCAGGGGGGTGAAATTCATCCATCCATTCATTCATTCATTCATTCATTCATTCATTCATTTTCTGAACCACTTAATCCTAATTAGGGTCACAGGGAGGATGGCGCCCATTTCAGCTGACTCTAGGCAAGGGCAGAGTACACCCTGGACAACTCTGGGTTGAAATTCAATGACATATAGTGTGTGTGTGTGTGTGTGTGTGTGTCAGAGAGCGACATCAATGTCTGTACACTAATGTATAAAGAGGTGTCATGATGCTGTCGTAGTTAGTCCTTCCACCTCACAACAAGAAGGTCCTGAGCTCAAGCCTCATAATGGCATTTCAGGGTGTTTCTGTGTGGACTTTGTGTGTTCTCCGCATGCTTTTGTGGGTTTCCTCCATGTACTCCGGTTTCCTCTCACATTCAAAAGGTCTGCACATTGCCCCTAGATATGAATGTTCAGTTCAGTTCATTTTCTGTACCCGCTTAATCCTAATTTGGGTCACGGGGAGGCTGGTGCCCATCCCAGCCAACTTCAGGCGAGGGCAGGGTACACCCTGGACAGCTCGCCAGGCCATCACAGGGTGGAAACACGCTGACGGCTTTGCAGCCTACTCTTGTCGAAAGTCAGAAATGGTTCTTTTACATGCCTCACACCATAGACAGTGAGAGACATGGCCGGCCTTTGATAACCCAGTTAGCTCCACTGGGGCGGACAGTGACAACCTTGTGCAGAGTGGGACTCGAACCCCCAACCTTTGGCTCAGTGATCCAGCGCCCTATACCACTAGACCACCACTGCCCCAGATATGAATGTGTGAGTGAAATAATGGTGGTATGAGTGTTAGCTCTCAGATGGTCTGGCAACCTGTTCATGATGTACCCAGCCTTTGCCCTGAGTTGGCTGAGATGGGTTCCAGTCTCTCAGTGACCCTAATTACAGAGAAAATTGCTCAGAAAATGAAATAAAAATGTCATTATTCATTGATTCATTTTCTGAACTGTTTAATCCTAATTGGGGTCACAGGGAGGCTGGTGCCCATCTCAGTCGAGTCTGAGTGATGGCAGAGTACACCATGGGCAGCTCGCCAGGCCATCGCAGGGCAGAAACAGGCTGACAGCATTCCAATGGCCTGCTCTTTACTAACAAGAGCAATGGTTCTTTTACTCATTACAGACACTGTGGGGCGTGACTTGCCTTTGGTAAACCAGTTAGCTACACTGAGGGGACAGCATTGAAAACTTGGTCATAGTGGGGCGTCAACCCTTCGTCTTCAGATTAGTAAGCCAGCACCCTAATACTGGGCCACCACTGCCCCAAAAATGCCATTGTCTTTAATTTGAGTCAGATGAGCGTGCGTCTCCTGGACCATTGTGAACTATAAGTAGAACATCAAATCAAATGAGCTCATAATAATCAGTTACAGTATATACTAACATGAACACATGTCTGGTGACAAACAGTTGTCTCCTTGACTTTACAAGAGGAGAAAGACTTGATGATGTCATTAATATCCGTGAATCCACGTGACAATGTCACATTCCTTAGATATGTATATCAAGTGGTCTAGCATTTAGCCACAAAGCTAAATTTACTGTCCAACTGTGGGGAGACTCTTTTGTTGTGTGGTCACTCTCTTCTTCTGATGTGGTACCTGAAGGTGTACTGAAGTAATCAGTGAGTTTCTGAAGTTGAGTGATATGACCTCTCCTCTATTTTCTTCTCTTCCACTGCCTCCATGTGTGTTAGGGTGTGTGTGTGTGTGTGTGTGAGGGGGGGTGTATGTGGGGGTTGTTGGTGTAATTAAAAAAGACTTTGTGTTATACACTAGGCTCATGGTGAACTTTCTTTCAAAGGCAGCACTGCAAAGAGACTGAATACTGAAACCCACAGCCTGTATATATACTGATCAGCCATAACATTAATACACAGCAAGATGCAATGCATTGTGGTCTGACTCCATTCTATCACAGCCAGCATTAACAGTTTCAACAGTTCACCATACAGTTGCCCTACTGTGGGATCAGACCAGCTTTCACTTCACATGAGCATCTTTGGGCCTTGGACACTCTTTTGAGTTCATCGGTTGCCCTTCCGCGGACCATCTAATGTCCATGGTAGGTACTTTGCACTGCATAATCTGTTCATAATGTGCATTTTAACACATTTACATTGGGCTAATTTTATCCAAATCCAGGCATTATCGAAATATTTTTAATACATTTGAAATTAAATATAGTATCAATCATTGGTTTATTGAGCCACTTAATCCTATTACAGTCTCTGGGAGGCTGTAGCCTATCGGTCAACTCTAGGTATTGGCAGTGTACATTCTGAACAGCTCTCCAGTTCATTGCTAACACACACACACACACACACACAATCGTTTACACCCACGCTCACATCTAGGAGCAATTTAGAAGAACCAATTAGACAAATTTGCATGTCTTTGGACTGTGATTAACTGGAGTACTCAGAGGTAACCGACCCATGCATGCTCTCCGCATAGAAAAGTCCTCGTTGAACCCAAGACTCGACAGCAGACCTTCATGCTGTGAGACAGATGTACTGACCACTACGCCACCGTGCTGCCCATAGTAGTATAGTTTGGTAGTGATAAAAGAATAGTAGTCTGTCGATGCTAATATTGGAGTCCTGATGTGAAGTGCAGGTACTGCACATGTAAAATTTCTGCTTTTTTTAAATACTATTTTTCAGTTCAGTTCATTTTCTGTAACCGCTTAATCCTAATTAGGGTCGCGGAGAAGCTGGCGAGGGCAGAGTACCTCCTGGACAGCTCGCCAGGCTATCGCAGGGCAAAAACACACTGATGGCTATGCAGCTACTCTTGTCGAAAGTCAGCAATGGTTCTTTTCAATGAACCTCTCACCATAGACAATGAGAGACATGGCCAGCCTTTGATAACTCATTGAACTGCACTGGGGGGACAGTGACAACCTTGTGGAGAGTGGGATTCGAACCCCCAACCTTTGGATCAGCGATCCAGCACCCTATAACACTAGGCCACCACTGCCCAATATGATTTTTATAAATATTAATATACAGTATGCCTACGATCCATTTACAGTGAGCCAACACATTATATTCATTTGTCTGATATTATTTAATCGAGTCAGCTTTGCAGACATTAAACTCTGCTCTTTTTCTGACTGAGACTCACTGGAGCTTCTTATTACACACTGGAACAAAGATATCATTGGCAATTACCAATGATAGTAATTCAGAAACACCCTTGAATCCGAGTAGACAGATCTAAAATGGAACTGAGCAGCAGGCTAGAACAGAGCTGAAAATATGTTACATAATAGAAAAGGCCTCTGGCTAATTTGCTGTCTGGCAGCTGATGTCTTAAGTAGTATAGTGTAGAATTGGAATAAAATACAGTGAGATTATGAATTTTTAAATTTGCAGCATTTGACAGACACTCTTATCCAAAGTGGCGGAGCCGGTGGTGTAGTGGTTAGGGTGCTGGGCTCATGATCGGGAGGTTGTGTGTTCAAATCCCAATTAGACGCCCACTGTGCTAAGACCCCTGGGCAAGGTCTTCACCACAACTGTGTCTCTGTTCACCCAGCAGTTTAAATGGGTACCAGTAAAAATATACTGGGAAGCTGGACTAGCGTCCCATCCAGGAGGAGTTGAACTCCTGGTAACTTCACGCTATGGAAATCAGGAAAAACTGGCCTGATGAGCCACTAGACTCAGGTGTAGAAAGCCCAAAGGTGTTTACCTTATCCAAAGTGACTTGCATTTTACTATTTATAACCCTGAGCAATAGAGGTTTAAGGACCCAGCAATGGCAGCTTCCTGCTGTGGCTTGAACCACTAAATTTCTGATCAATTCCCCAAAATTTTAACTGTTGAGCTACCACTGCATTCTTTAAAGTTGTCGTTTGCATCCATTGGTCAAGCTGACCTTCACTGCACAGAACGTGCAGGTGATTGTTTGGACAGGGTATGAATGATGAAAGACACTGTATGTAATAATGGGCTGATGGATCACTGTTCACTACATTATACTTCTCAGTCAAGTATTTGATGTTCCCAAGAAATTTTTAGCATGGTCAATGTTATTATCCTGCATTTTATCAGGGATAGCACGGTTATGTTGTGGTTACCAGATCCACATCTTACAGCAAGAAGTTCGTGGCTTTGACATGTAGCTTGCGTGTCCTCTCCATGTTTGCGTGGGTTTCCTCCAGGTATACTGGTTTCTCCCTCAAAGTTCAAAGACTAATTGGCTGTTATTATTTGCTCCATGGTGTGAGTGTGAGTGTGAATGGTTGTGTGTTGGCCCTGTGATGGTCTGGCAAGCGTGTACCCTGCCCAATGTTGGCTGTGACTCTATAGTGGGAAAAATCAACGAATGAGTGCATTTTATAAAGTAAGAACTTTGGTATAGTAAGGTAGCCTTTTGGGCTTTTTACACCCCGAGCCTAGTGGCTCATCAGGCCGGTGCTTTTTCCCGGTTTCTGTAACGTGACGCTACCAAGAGTTCAACTCCTCCTGGACAAGACGCTAGTCTATCGCAGGTTACCTTTCCCAGTATACTTTTCTTACTGGTACCCATTTATACTGCTGGCAGGACAGAGGCACACTTGTGGATAAGACCTTGCCCAGGGGTCTTAGCACAGTGGGGTCTAACTGGGATTCGAACACACAACCTCCTGATCATGAGCCCAGCAAGAACTTTGGATTGTCTCATAATGTTTTCATTCATTCATACATTCATTCATTCATTCATTCATTTTCTGAACCGCTTAATCCGAATTAGGCTGGTGGAGAGGCTGGTGCCCATCTCAGCCAACTCTGGGTGAGGGCAGAGTCTAATTAAAAAAAGAAAAAAAAAAATATATATATATATATTTGTATAAACTGTATATACTATATATATAAAATATATATATATATATATATATATATATATATATATATATATATATATATATATATATATATATATATATAAAATACTATATACTGTATATACTACACACACACACATATATATATATATATATTGGGGCAAACCAATATCTGGTGAATGCAGATGGAAAATCCTGCTCTACTATCATACTCAGCACCATCCTGGGTTGAACAGCGACCGCTCTACCAATAGGAGGCCGGCGCGAGCTCAGGCTCTATCTTCAATCATTGTTTAGTCCCTATGTGAGTGCACTATGAGGCCAGCGAAATAATGGTGCGTTCACCCTATTTAGCACACTTTATATCCTGTAGGAAGTATTTTAGGCTTCAGCCACAAACCAGCCTGAAAACACAGTTTATCTTGAAGACGGAGACCATGAAGATGGTTTAGAAAGCGCGAGACCGTGTCGTGATGCAGAGACCTCATACTTTGGGAGGATATAAGAAAGGTAGAGGGATATCAGGTGTAAAAGTGGAGGGTTAAACATGGATGCTGTGCCCGTTTGTGATGAGCGCTGTGTGACAAGTGAAATAAATCAGACGACAGCAGAGAGAGCTCCTCCGAGGTAGGATACAGTTCCTGCTTTCTCACTCACTCACTCATCTCCTGAACCGTTTCATCCTACAAGGGTCACAGGGAGGCTGGAGGCTCTCAGTCACCCGACACGGGCTGAAGACCGGGTACACCGTGAACAGGTCGCCAGACCACCGCAGGGCAACACACACACACACACACACAACTGGGGGCAATTTGGAATAGCCCTATTTGGAATGGGTTGATGTGTTGTTGGAGTTGTGAACCATGTTATTGGAGTGTGGAAACCTGACCTCCCGGAGGAAACCTATACAAACATGATGAGAGCACGCAAGCTTCCCATGAGCCCGGGACTCGAACTCAGGACCTTTTCGCTGTTGAGGCGGACGTGCCAACCACTATACCACTGTGCCACCTTTTACCTCCATTCTATGTGATTAAAATTAAACACATTATTATCTTCTTCTTTTTCTTTCGGCTGTTCCCTTCAGGGGTCGCCACAGCAGATCATCTGCCTCCATCTCACCCTATCCTCTGCATCTTCTTCTCTAACACCAACTACTACCTTCATGTCCTCCTTCACCACATCCATAAATCTCCTCTTTGATCTTCCTCTAGACCTTCTGCCTGGAAGTTCTAACCTCAACATCCTACTACCTATATACTCACTATCCCTCCTCTGTACATGTCCAAACCATCTCAGTCTAGCCTCTCTGACTTTGTCTCCAAAACATCTAACATGTGTTGTCCCTCTGATGTACTCATTCCTGATCCTATCCATCCTCGTTACTCCCAAAGAGAACCTCAACATTTTCATCTCTGCTACCTCCAGCTCTGCCTCCTGTCTTTTCCCCAGGGCCACTGTTTCTAACCCATACAACATCGCTGGCCTCACCACCTTCTTGTACACTTTTCCCTTCATTCTTGCTGATACTCTCCTATCACACATCACACCCACTTTTCTTCAACCATTCCAGCCTGCCTGCACACGCTTCTTCACCTCTTTTCCACACTCTCCATTGCTCTGGATTGTTGAGCCTAAGTACTTAAAATCTTCCACCTTCCTTATCTCTGCTCCCTGCAACCTCACCTTTCCTCTTGGGTCCTTCTCATTCACACACATGTATTCTGTCTTACTGAGGCTAACCTTCATTCCCCTCCTTTCCAGGGCATACCTCCACCTCTCTAAATGAACACATTATTATAACATGTTTTATATATTTGTTGTTATATACTATAGGTTTGTTTCATTATATTGACCCTGAATGGTAAATAACAAACACACTTTGCTCTTTGTTTATTGGTTAATATGAATCATGAGAAATAAATGATGTCATTAAACTGATTAGTATAGTAATCTGATGTTTCCCTATCAATAAAAAACAACTAATTTATATTATAAAATACAAATACATAATACAGCCTACACTCCACACAGAGATGAGAATATCAGGACAACTACATTTCTTTATTATTGAAACCTAATAGTTGCTAACTCCCTTAATATACAGTTTGACTTGCATGAATTTACAGTATAAACACTAAATTCTTATTTCAGCAACGAGGAGTTTACTGTACAAGCTGGAATAAATTACACTATTGATATAACCTCCATCCAATTAGATTTACAGCATTCTCTATTTATAGTCCATTCACATCAGCATACAGGGAGACATACACTGAACCAATTAATCCTACTAGGGCCACAGAGAGGCTGGAGCCTATCTCAGCTGACTCAGGGTGAAGGCAAGGTACACCTTTAATAGCACGCTAGATCATTGTAGATTATTGTAGATCATTGGTCAACACATACAACCATTCACACTCACATTCACACCTAGGGGCAGGTTCAAACTGTGGGGTAGAAACCAGAGTAGCTGAAGGAAACCCATGTAAGCACTGGCAGATCATGCAAACTCCACACAGAAACGCCCTCACAAAGCCCAGAACTGGAACCCTGGACCTTTCTGCTGTGAGATGGATGTGCTAATCACTACACCACCCCTGCCGCCCGGGTGAAATACAATAAGAATGAAATGCTATAATGATCTCAGCTTGATTTCACTTTCATATGAATCTCTCATGGCTCTGGTTCAGAGTAAAATTTTGTGCAGTACAATTCATTCCTTCATTTGCTCGAAATATTTAATCATACTAAGGTAACAGGGAGGCTGGAGCCTACCTCAGTTGACTCTGGCTGAAGGACCAGCCGGGCGAGTTAAAAGGCTTTTTAGGAAGTGTTCACCTGACTCATCATCTCCTTTACATGTCACTATACTGTATGATTGGATGTATGAACTAGCACACGCAGCTTGTCACGGCAAACACATTCAACCAATTACACTCACATCTAGAGGTAATTTGGAACAGCCAATTAGCCTAAGGTGCATGTCTTTGGACTGGGGAAGGAAACCGGAGTACCTGGAGGAAAACATTGCAAGCACAGGAAGATCATGCAGACACAGAAATGCCCCCTGCCAGCATTGAAACCTGAACCCATGACCTTTTTGCTGTACTACCCCTCCACATGCATAATATATTAGGCATTTTATGATAATCTTGACAATAAAATGGCAATTATATTTGAGTATGATGTTGAAATCCAGGGGAGTTTACTGATTAGCATATCAAATATTCTTCCTTGGAAGTGAAACCTCATGTGAATATTTTGTGTTACACTTCGTAGTCTCAGCAGTTTAAGCTATAAAGTGAATGTTATGCATGATATATTAATATGGGTTCTGTATAATAACTAGCTTTTTATTATTAATATTGTATATGTATAGATTTTTTTTAAACTAGTGAACACATCAGCTTTGGTTCATTAAACTGCAGCATCACTGTCCATGTTTCTCTTTTTGTGATAAATGACATGAAGTGATTAGAGAGACGTGAAGTGCTAAGCAGATGGTGAGAGGACATGGACTCTTTCCACTGGTGGACTGGCTCCAGCAGTCACTGCAATGATTCATGTCTGAGCATGATTCTTGCAGGAGAGGCCTTGTCTCTGTGTGCAAGCATAAGGCATCCACCTGGGTGCTTCTACCTAAACCTTAGATTTGTTTATGTGAGGGCTTGGTACTGTACAGTGTTATTATTCGCTCTTATTTATGTTACTTAAAATGGCTGCTCACATCTCGTGTACATTAGAAAATCGCTTGAGTGCTCATGGGATATTTTCAGTAAACAAGCAGGAAGATTAGTTTGATGAAAATGAGCTGAAGAAGGGTGAGGTAAGAATCAGAGCTGTGTTTAAGCATGCTTAACTTCTGTGGTGTGGAAAATAGGTTTTAAAGTAAAAGATCATATTGCGGAAGTATCTGATATTTTTAGCTCACTCTCTTTACTCTGTAGCGACCGTGAACTTAATAAAAAAAGGTACATGGGTGTGTAATTACAAGCCGAGTATACGAGTCCATATTACCTCCTTGTTTTCTGATGTTATATAATAGTATAGTGGTAAACACATCTGCCTCAAAGCAAAAAGGTCGTGGCTTGGAGTACCGGAATTATCGAGCGAGTTTCTGTGAGGAGTTTTCATTGGTGTTCTCTGACTTCTTCGGTTTCCACCCACTGTCCAAAGACTTGCACATGAGGCAAATTCTGTTTGTTGACCCTCGATGTGGTTATCAGTATGAATCAATCACTGTCTATGGTGAGAGGTTCATGTAAAAGAACCATTGCTGACTTTCATCAAGAGTAGCTGCATAGCTGTCAATGTGGTTCGACCCTGTGATGGCCTGGAGAGCTGCATGAGGTGTACTCTCTCCTTGCCCAGAGTTGGTTGAGATGGGTCCAGCCTCCCAGAGACCCTAATTAGGCTTAAGCAGTTCAGAAAACGAATGAATGAATAAATGTACTGATAGGTGCCTGAGGCTGGTGTGATAAGAGTAATACGGCTCCTTTAAGGGCCAAATTAACACAAACCCTTTAAGGAGCCTAAATAAGTCTTCCCTGCATTTTCCGACCATGGCTTGGAGTGAAAGAAGAAAAGGTTATTGGGTTTTTTTTTTCACCACACTTCACTAGCTGATTTCTGCATTCATTTGTATCATTTGCCTTTTAGATTAATAATCCGTTTAACAAGTTTATGTTCCGTTCTACCAATAATGATTGGTGTCTCTTTGCTCTGTGAAAGTTTGTCTGCCTACCTGGATTAGGTTGTGTGTGCTAGGTTTTTTTTTTTTCATTGTATGCGAGTCTGAATGGTGGTGTGTGAGTTTCTGACCATAATAATAAAGAATTTTTTAATAGGTGACATAGCAGGTTTACTGGGTTTCCTCTGATGGCATGGACACAGGGCAACCATCCAAGTAATCTTCCATGTCTGTGCGGCTCTGTTCATGTCTACTTATCTGGCATATAGGAATTATGCAGTTTTTAGATTCCAGATTTGTAGACTGTGGTGTGTTATTCTTTTGTCTTCAGCAGCACTGCAGTAGTGTGTATGTAATAGATCGACTGCTTCAACCACCATGCAATAACAAGCATCCTAGCTGTTGTCATCTCCACAAATCGCAGAAATCAGAAATTATGATGCGTTAGTGTGGCGGGTGCAAAGCTGTAGCACTGTTTCTTGACTTAGTAGTGGAAATGCCTGATAACTGATTAGCATGGCAGAAAAGCCTGAGGCCATACTCGAACCCAAGGCCTTATTACTGTGAGGCCAACATGTTAATTACTACCAAATGCTTTTCAAAACCCATGATCTGCTTTATCTTAATTAAATATTCTAAGGAGACTGACAGTGTTTCACTGAAAAAAAAATAGCAGGGGTGCAACTTTTTACTCATCTCTGAATTGCTAGGAGTGTGAATTGCACACATTTCCATCACACCTCTTACATCTGCGAGAATCTCAGCCAAGTTTTACGAACCTGCTACACGAGCTTTTCTACACTTTTTAATGTAGTTACTGGAAATGTTCTGCATTTCATATTGTGCATTTCGTTTTTGTCTTACTTTTACTGGTAATCAGTGGTCAGTGGAACCTCTGCTATACCAGAAGGTATTTGTGAGGTAGGTCTCCCGCATAGTGGCGCTAAAGGCTGCAACCATGTGACAAAAATGCTGATTGGTTTAACAACGCAAGTTCAACCAATCATGGTACCCGTTGTGAAAGAGATGTCTTGGCAATCGATATTCGGATCAAGCCATGTCTGTCCTTGCGAAATCAGCTTCTGGGATTGTCGGAGGCTTACAGGCATGGCGGGAAAAAACACAGTTGGTAAATGTGAGGAAGGCAATTTTTTCTCCCCTAAATCAAGTTTTGGGAGCATGAAGATGCACGAGCGTGATCGCGCTCTTTAAACGTGGTGCACTGGACTGAGCTTCTATAAACTAGCGGTGTATAGTCAGTAAAGCATAGGCAGGTTGTCCATGATATATACCCTTCACCAAGAATTGTTTAAAGGATTCTTTAACATTATGCAGTTATTTGAAGATCTGGTATTACTGCAAGCTCAGCAGGGGGTTGTTACATATTTGTGCTCTTGTTTAGTATTGATACAGTGAAGGAAATCACAAGCATTTATGATTAAAATTATTATATTCTGATAATTATTCTGGTGACTGGAAATGATTGACTTTAATGCAAGCCTCAATCACTCAAAAAGTTTTAAGTCATATACATTGTGCTGTTGTACGCAGTACTTACATGCCTCTAATTGGTATAGATAATGGATGGTTAATACTTTAATAACATTTTGATATAGACACTTGATTCAAATGTTGTGCTTGAAGTCTTAAAGTAAGTAGACATCTTAAAAGACAGATTTTAAATAAAGGTTCATGTAATTTATGAATAAATGTTTTTATTTGATAAATAATGATACACTTCTATTAATTTACTAAGGACAGTATAGTAGTACCTCACCTTACGATAGTCACAGCAAACGAAAAATACAGGTTACGAAAAACATTTTCCAAAATTTTTTGTCTGTATACGAAACAAGTTGTCCTTACGAAATGCACCAAACGCGCCATTCAAACATGCCATTCAAACATGAAAACGCGCCATTCAAACATTCAAACAATGCACGAGCGGCTTTCCCATTGACTATCTTTATAAGATTATAACTCTGCAAAGAAGACATGGTCAACACACGTGCACACACACACACACACACACACACACACACACACACACACACACACACACACACGTGCGCGTGAGATTTCCAGTGCGAGTGAAAAGAAGGAGCGGGCTCGTGGCATACGGTTGAGTGATTTCGCAAAGAAATATGGCCAAACCCGTCTACCATCGGTACGATATTGAAGCAGAAGGAGGGCTTAAAAGGTATACTTTTATAATTTTAAAAGAGTTTAGGGGGTAGTATTGGGGGCCTTGGAACGAATCACGCGTTTTACATGTAAAATGCAGTTCAATTCACAAAAAATCCAGGTGAAGAAAAAGGCTCTGGAACAGATTCATTTCGTAAGGTGAGATACCACTGATGGGGCAGTGGTGGTCTAGTGGTATAAGGCGCCGGATCGCTGATCCAAAGGTTGGGGGTTCGAGTCTCACTCTCCACAAGGTTGTCACTGTCCCCCCCAGTGCAGCTAACTGGGTTATCAAAGGCGGGCCATGTCTCTCATTGTCTATGGTGAGAGGCATGTAAAAGAACCATTGCTGACTTTCGACAAGAGTAGGCTGCAAAGTCATCAGCGTGGTTCCGCCCTACGATGGCCTGGCGAGCTGTCCAGGGTGTACTCTGCCCTCGCTCTGAGTTGATTGGGATGGGCACCAGCCTCCCCGTGACCCTAATTAGGATGAAGCAGTTACAGAAAATGAACTGAACTGAGATACCACTGTGTTAGATTTAGATCATGTCAATTCTCTACCGTGAACAACACTGAATAAATTTAAAGGAAATTAAGCCCAAGACTATTAAAAATTTGCATGCATAGTTTTTCAATAGCCAGCAAAATGTGTTATACTTACTTAGATAGAGCAGTGGTTCCGAACCTTTTTTACTCCTGCACCCCTAAAAAGATTTTTCTCTGACCTCGCACCCCCACATTTTATACTTTGTTCAAGGATAAAGGATGTGGAATCATACTAAATTTTATCCTCTGGTTGAGAAACCTTAAATAGAGGAAGCTGTAAACTCTGAACTAATTTGCATTTAAATGCATTGAGCTATTTTGTAGCTTTTTTCAACCTTTTTGGCAAATTACCAGATGCATTGTATCAGATTTCAATGCTGTAGATGTAAATAAAAACCACCTGATGATGAATATATACTTTATAAAATATTTTCAGTGCAACAGAAGAGTGTCATCTTCTTTTAAACATGATCTATGTTTAAATCTATGAATTGCACATTAATATAAATTTGTGTGTTGAATTACAACTAGCATGATTGAGTCATCGTCTTGCAGAAAATTAATCAGCACCTTGTGACCAATCAGATATGAGAAATCAAGAGAGTTCTGTTATGGTGGTGTAATGGCTAGCACATCCACCTCACAGCAAGAAGGACCTGACTTCAGATCACAGAGTGGGGGCTTTTCTGTATGACGGATGCATGGTCTTCCAAAGCTTGCATGGGTTCCTCCGTGTACTCCGGTTTCCTCATATAGTCCGAAGATATGCATGTTAGGCTAACTAGCTATTTCAGATTATCATGAGGTGTTGGTGTAAATGGTGGTGTGTGTTTGACCCCATGATGGTCTAACGAGTTGTTTAGAGTGTTCTTCACTTTTATCCAGTGTTGGCTGAGATAGGCTACAGCTCGCTTATGACTCTAATAGAATTAAGGGGTTTGACACGTGAGTGGGTGAGAAGAGGGCCCTGTTGTGTAACATAGTAATGAACATAAAAGTTTTTCTCCTCTGCCAAAGTGAGCACTGCTTGTTCTGGGATCTATTTATTAAGGCTCTCTGTGTATTAATACAATTTTTTCTCCTGTCGAATGATAGAACAGCAAGAACCGTCTTTACATTCTGTCCAACCAGTGCACTAACTGCTCAGTGTTAGCTGTGTGAAGTGCAGAGCAAAAAAATGGTGCAGAGCTGTCAGATAACCTTACCACTGTGCACTCTTCTATGACAAAAGCATCTCTCTCTCTCTCACTCTCTCTCTTTCTCTCTCTCTCTCTCTCTCACACACACACACACACACACACACACACACACACACACTATATATATATATATATATATATATATAGCCAAACGCCTCCCTGGTGTGGTGTTTCAGGCATGTCCAACCGAGAAGAAACCCCAGAGTCGACCTAGAATACGCTGGAGGGACTATGTCTCTTGGCTTGTCTGGGTAAGCAACGGTGTCCCCTCGGAAAAGCTGGAGGAAGTGGTTGGGGAGAGGGTTGTCTGGACCTCTTTGCTTATGTTGCTGCCCCAGCAACCCAACCCTAGATTAAGCGGAAAAAGATGTAACTGAACCCTCTACCTAAGGAGACTTAAAGAGCAATTGAACCCAATTTTTACCAAACAATTTAAGTCAGGTGTGTGCCCAATCACTGATGAGTGGCTTAAAGCTGCCCTGCCCACTATAAAATACACACCTGGTAAGAATTGTCCTGATGAGATGCACTGTCTTGATGTGCACCATAGCTCGCTCAAAAGAGCTGTCTGAAGACCTGCGATCAAGAATTGTTGATTTGTATAAAGCTGGGAAAGGATACAAAACCATCTCTAAAAGTCTGAATGTTCATCAATGGACAGTCAGAAAAGTTGTCTACAAATGGAGAGAGTTTGGCATTGTTGCTTCTCTCCCAAGGAGTGACCATCCACCAAAGATGACACCAAGAGTTCAGCGCAGAATACTCAGAGAGGTAAAAAAAAACCCTACAGTGTCTGCTAAAGACTGACAGAAATCACTGGCACCCGAAAGGTTGGGGGTTCGAGTCCCACTCTCCACAAGGTTTGTCACTGTCCCCCTCAGTGCAGCTAACTGGGTTATCAAAGGCGGGCCATGTCTCTCACTGTCTATGGTGAGAGGCATTTAAAAGAACCATTGCTGACATTCGTAAAGAGTAGCTGCAAAGTCGTCAGCGTGTTTCTGTCCCTTGCTAAAAGGGTTGTGACAGGAAGGGCATCCGACATAAAAACCTCTGCCAAAGCAAACATGCGAATCAAGATGATTCACTGTGGTGACTCCCAAGTAAAAGGGAAAAAGCTGAAAGGAAGACAGACAGGTCTAACATCTAAAAAAAACATTGTTGCTCGTTTAATGTTCACAAAAAGGCACTTGGACACTCCACAGAAGTTTTGGCAAAATATTTTGTGGACTGATGAAACCAAAGTTGAATTGTTTGGGAGGAACACACATCATGTGTGGAGGAAAAATGGAACAGCTCACCAACATCAACACCTCATCCCCACCATGAAGCATGGTGGAGGGTGCATCATGGTTTGGGGCTGCCTCGGGGCCTGGACAACTTGCAATCATTAATGTAAAAATGAATTCAAATGTTTATCAGGATGCTTTGCAGGAAAACCTGAGGCCGTCTGTCAGACAGTTGAAGCTAATAAGAGGATGGATGCTGCAACAAGACAATGATCCAAAACACAGAAGTAAATCAACTTCAGAATGGTTTCAGAAGAACAAAATACACGTTCTGGAGTGGCCAAGTCAAAGTCCAGACTTGAACCCCATTGAGATGCTGTGGCATGACTTCAAGACAGCGATTCATGCCAGACATCCCAGGAATCTGACTGAACTACAGCAGTTTTGTAAAGAAGAATGGGCCAAGATTAGTCCTGATCGATGTGCCAGACTGATCTGCAGCTACAGGAAGTGTCTGGTTGAAGTTATTGCTGCCGGGGGGGGGGGGCACAAAATATTAAATGTGATAGTTCAGTTACTTATTTTTCCCCCTTCTGTCGTTGTTTGCATGCTATCTTCATTAAAATATGAAAACCTATAAATGTTTGGGTGGTTTTAGTTAAAGCAGACACTGTTTTTTCATCTGTGTGATTTTGACAAAGATCAGATCACATTTGATGGTGATTTTATGCAGAAATGTGAGAAATTCCAAAAGGTTCAGATACTTTTTCATACCACTGTAGGTCTACCCCAGGGTCTCTTCCTGGTTGGACATGCCTGAAACACCACACCAGGGAGGCGTTCGGGAGGCATCCTTACCAGATGCCCAAGCCACCTCAACTGGCCCCTCTCAATGTGGAGAAGCAGCGGATCTACTCTGAGCTCTCCCCGGATGGTAGAGCTTCTCACCTTATCTCTAAGGGAAAGCCCCGCCACCCGGCGAAGGAAGCTAATTTCAGACGCTTGTAGCCGCGATCTTGTTCTTTCGTTCACTACCCAAAGCTCGTGACCATAGGTGAGGGCTGGAACGTAGATTGACTGGTAAATTGAGAGCTTTGCCTTGTGGCTCAGCTCCTTCTTCACCACGATGGACTGGTACAGGTTCTGTTTAACATCAGACGCCAACAGACTACCTGACCATATATATATATATATATATATATATATATATATATATATATATATATATATATATATATATATATATATATATATATACAGTGCTGTTTCTAACAATTTCTGACATTTTTTGTCACTGTGCCATTTACATTTATTAAGGGGAAAAAACATCTGAACCTACAAGGGCCCCATGTGAATAAGTAATTGCCCCTAAACCTAATAGCTGGTTGAACCACCTTTTGCAGCAATAACCGCAGTCAAGTGTTTGCAATAAGAGGTGATGAGTCTTTCACATAACTGTGATGGGATTTTGGCTCATTGTTCTCTGCAGAGTTGTTTAAGATCAACCAGATTGGTATGTTTTCGGACATAAACAGCCTTTTTAAGGTCATGCCACAGCATCTCAATAGGGTTCAGGTCAGGACTTTGACCAGGCCGCTCCAAAACCTTCATTTTGTGCTTTTTTAACCATTCAGAAGTGGACTTGCTGGTGTGCTTCGGATCATTGTCATGCTGCAGAACCAAGGTAAGCTTTAGCTTGAGGTCTCGTACCGATGGACGAACATTCTTCGCCAGGATTTCTTGGTAGCAAGCAGAGTTCATGGTTCCATCAATCATGACAAGTCACCCAGGTCCTAAAACAGCAAAGCAGGCTCGATCATCACACTTCCACCACCATATTTCACTGTTGGCACAATGTTCTTTTTCTCAAATGCAGTGTTGCTTTTGCCCCAGATGTAACGAAATGAATTTCTCACAAAAAGTTCAACTTTACTATCATCAGTCCAGAGGACATTTTCCCAAAAGCTTTCGGCATGATCAAGATGATTCTTGGCAAAAGTAAGTTGTGCCTTGATATTCTTTTTTATCAACAGTGACTTTTGCCTCTGAACTCTTTCATGGATGCCATCTTTGCATTATGTCTTTTTGACGGTGGAGTCATGAACATTAACATTAACTGAGGCAGGTGGGGCTTGTAGTTGTTTAGAAGTGGTTTTTGGATACTTTGTGACTTCTCCGGTTAGTCTGCACCATGCTCTTGGAGTAATTTTGGTAGGTCAACCACTCCTGGGAATGGTCACCACTGTGTCATGCCTTCTCCATTTATGGATAATGGCTCTGACAGTGGTCTGCTGGAGTCCCAAAGATTTACCAATGACTTCGTATTCTTTCTCAGACTGAGACATCTCTATAATCTTTTTTCTTGTTTGCTCTTGAAGCTCACTGGATCGCGGCATGATGATGTGTGTTCAGTATGGTCTACTTCACCTTGTCAGACAGGTTTTATGTTAGGGATCTCCTAATTGGAAATGTCTGGCAGCAATCAGGAATGGGTGTGGCCATAAAATTGAACTCAGTTTTCCCAATAATAGAATTACAGACGCTCCCCGACTTACGGTTTTAATTGGTTTTGGATGGCCGAACGTAAGTTGAAAGTGAACGTAAGTTGTTACAGTGACGTATGACGTGTGACGTATGACGCTCATACTGTACTATACATCCATAAATACCATTACCGTATCTCATAAAACACCCCTAAATAAATTATTATAAACATAACATTGTAAAATAATATAAAATATATCAAATAATATCAACATTGATTTAAAATAAATTAAATTCAAGCAAAATAATTTCAAATAGATAAATTTTAATCAAATTCACTCATCAAATATCAAATACAGTATCAAATATAACCTTTAACTTTCTCTATGACGCAATCTTTCTGCTTGTAAATGGTTCCAATGGTCGACGGATGGTCACTTTACATGAAGCTGAGCCGAGTCACATTAAATGAAGCTGAACCGAGTCACTTTACATGAAGCTTAAAACAGCAAATCAACGCTTACAATATGTGAGGCGCTCAACATCGAAAGTAGTGTACTTGCTGTGCTTGACACAAAGCGCAGGTTATACGGACTTCCAGTCTTTCAAGTGAGCAAGGGCACCATTGAATACTCGTTTAGTACTCAGCCTGCACTGATGTGAATTACCAGCAGAGCGGAGAGTTCTCTTTCTTTTCTAGATTCGGGTTTTCATTCATTTTACAACTCTCTCTGCCTAACTGAGTATGCATGGTAGATTGCGCCGATTCGAGAATATAGTTAATTCATCTCTGTGTGAGACTTGCACCCATGTTAGTAGGCTTCTGACCAACAATATTTGCTTAGGGTTACAAAAGTCCGCAAGACAGTGTAAACACAAAGATCACAGACATGATGTCTTAACACGCTATGTAACTGATATATATATATATATATATATATATATATATATATATATATATATATATATATATATAAACAATACATATATAACTGAACTGGGAAGAAGGAGGGGCATGTTCAGTCTGTCATTTGTAAACAATGGATGCAGCGTAATTATATCATTGCATCATTACGTCAGCGTACTACGTAGGTACATCTAAACTCAAAATATGACTTAAAGAAAAACCAAAAAAAACGTAAAATCGAAAAAATGTAAAACGGATGAACGTAAGTTGGGGAGAGTCTGTAATCACAATTACCTCACCTTTTAACAAGGGGGAAATTAATTTTTCACAGAGGTTCATGTTGGATAGGATAGGATTTTTCTCTTAACATATAAAATCACAAAAAAACTGCATTTTTTGAATCCTTGAGTTAGCTTTGTGAAATGTTTAAATTTGTTTGATGATCTGAAAAAGTTAATTGTGACAAAGGTGCAAAAAACTTTTGCACAGCACTGCATACACATACACACACACACACACACACACACACACACACTCATCCAAATGCAAATACATGCGCATGCACACACACACACACACACACACACACACACACACGCACACACACAGCAGGTACTGGCAAGAACAACAGCAAAATACCATGTTCCACTGTGGGAGAGAAAAAAAAATATGTGCAGCCAGATGGATTTAAAGGAGAATTTGGGGAATGTGTAGCATCTAATTAAGACAAAGAAACTGCAGAGGCGGGGAATCTAGCAGACAGAGTCAGATACAGTCATAATGAAGTGTTACGAGTTTAGTAACGTGTACTGAGGGAAGGCTCACTGCTGTCATAACTGTCAAAAAAAGAAATGAGTATTGCACTAAAATCAGATTCATTGGTTTTCTGGTTAATGAGGTTAAAACTGTGAGAATTGTGTAAACCTTTATTGTAATTGTGCCATGATTATAACACTGAGAGTTTTTTTTTTTTAAAGAAAGACAAACTTACAGAAAGTACTAGTTATTAGGTTAAATATTCAGCAAAAAGGTGACCTGTACCACTTTCAGCTCTGTTATTGTAACGTGACAGTGTGATGGACAGCATATAGATACAGTACTCTCAAATGTATCTTAGCCGACACTTACAGCGTACACCCTGAACAGCTCACCAGCCCAATGTAGTCCTCTGCATAGTTTCCTTCTTCAGTCCAATGCCTTGCACATTAGGTTAATTGACCGTCCTTTGTTGCCCATGGTGCTGTACGGAAAAAAACTAAGTCTCATGAATGAAGTCATCTGAAAGGTTGTTATTAAAAAGATCATACTGTGTTTCCTGTTTACCTGCAGTGAGATCCCAAAGGTGTCATTATGTCCCCCAGACACTGAGGACGCAGAGTCTCCAATGAATGAAGTTCCTGTACAGGAGGAACACGTAAACCATCTAACCACTCCAACATCCTCCACTCAGCTATATGACGAAGTATTGCATAATCCTTCGTCCCAGTCACCTCAACTCAAGAGATGTCCGTACTGTGACCAGCAGCAGCCAATCACAGACAATGTCTGTCTGAATCAAACAGATGTGTCTTCTCATTCAGACTGTGCAAGCAATGCGGTCAAGACAGTTCACAGGTGCAGTTCCTTCAACCAGCCTGCATGTCACAACACAATGCAGTGTCACTGGCTGCATGGATCACATGATGGCAGTACCTACAAGGCTATTCAGCATCATGTGGTGACAGTCAGGTCCAAACCTTTTCCAAATGGTCTTCTGATTGATTGAAAACAGTGCCAAAGTGTTAATATTAATAGTTATGGTTGTCTGTTTTTAGGACAGGGAGAGGTCACTGGATTCCAAAGAAGTAAGTGAAATGTACAGAGTTGTTTCTTGCAATGTAATGTTCCATTCACCATAATACTGTATTCTAAAAGCTTGATGTTTTGACAGCTACTCCCAGCTCATAGTGGAATACCCGATGACCATTCTTATCTCATGTACAGTAGTCCTTCTTGCCTTCTCCATAGCAGGGATTTTGATTGGTCCCCTGCCAGATTTTTCGGATCCATTATCAGTAAGCACATCTCTATTCTTTACAGTGGAGCCCATCGTTAAGCACTGTATTGAGAACATACAAAATGATATGTATTATAATTATATGTATAATATTAACCTTCATCTGTGTCAAATGGTCTATATTAGGGATTTGAGCCACGTGGGACAGACATTAGGATTAGACTCTCAGCCTGGGAAAAGCTGCAGGAAAGTACTGGGCATGGGAAACCTCTATCTTGGACATCTCGGCAGCTTGCAGACCAAACTATAGTACGGTACGGGTATATATATATATATTATTTTTTACTGTATATATAAATAGTGAATGAGCTTCCTGCCACGTATATTTATAGTCGACTTTATTAGTGACACCTCCACACCAGGTTATTCATTCAATTATGCAATTTTGGAATCATGTGACCACAGGATAATGCATAAATAATATAATGCAAAAACAGTTTACAGTGAAATGAAAAGCAAGCCCCTGAATTGCCACCTTATCGTGGTGGAGGGGTTTGCGCGACCTAATGATCCCAGGAGCTATGTTGTCGGGGGTATAATGCCCCTAGTCGGGTCACCCAAGGGAAACAGGTCCTGAGTGGGGGTTCAGACGAAGTGCGGTTCAGAATACCTTGATGATGGAAAAAGCAAGGATACAGTTTCCCTCGCCCAGATGCGGGTCACCGGGGTCCCCCATCGAGCCAGGCCTGGGGGAGGGGCTTGAAGGCGAGCACCTGGTGGTAGGGCTTCTGCCCATGGAGCCCGGCCGGGCCCAGCCCAAAAAGGAGACATGGCTCCGCCCTCCCATGGACCCACCACCTGTGGGAGGGGCCATGGGGGTCAGGTGCGCTGTGAGTTGGGTGGCAGCCGAAGGTATGTGTTCTGTCAGACCGATCCTCGGTTACTGACTCTGACTCTTGGGACATGGAATGTCACCTCTCTGGCGGGAAAGGAACCTGAGCTGGTGTGTGAGGTGGAGAGATACCAACTAGATATAGTCGGGCTTACCTCAACGCATAGCTTGGGCTCTGAAACCACCCATCTTGAGAGAGGCTGGACCTTATTTGATTCTGGAGTTGCTCATGAGGAGAGACGGCGAGCCGGTGTGGGCATCCTTGTTTGTCCCCCGCCTCGGTGCCCAAACGCTGGGGTTCTCTCCGGTCGACGAAAGGGTAGCTTCCCTCCGCCTTTGGATGGGGGGCGGGTCCTGACTGTTATTTGTGCGTATGCACCAAATGACAGTTCAGAGTACTCACCCCTTTTGGAGTCTTTAAGGGTGTGTTGGAGAACGCTCCCTCTGGAGACTCACTCGTTGTCTAAGGAGACTTCAACACCCATGTGGGCAATGATAGTGTGACCTGGAAGGGTGTGATTGGTAGGTACGGCCTCTCTTCACAGTTTGTCTATCACGAACACCATGTTTGAACATAAGGGTGCCCATAAGGGCACTTGGCACCAGGACACCCTAGGTCGCAGTTCGATGATCGACTTTGTAGTCGTGTCACCGGACTTGCGGCCGTATGTTCTGGACACCCAGGTGAAGAGGGGAGCTGAGCTGTTTACCGATCACCACTGGGTGGTGAGCTGGCTTTGATGGCGGGGGAGACTGCCTTCCAGACCTGGCAGGGTCCAAGCGTGTAATTAGGGTCTGCTGGGAACGTTTGGCGGAGTCTCCTGTCCAAGACGCCTTTAACTCCCACCTCCAGCAAAGCTACAACAACGTCCCGGAGGAGGCGGATGACATGGAATCCGAATGGGCCATGTTTCGTGCCTCCATTGCTCAGGCGGCAGCCCATAGCTGTGGCCGGTAGGTCGTTGGTGCTTGTCGTGGGGGTAACCCCCGAACCTGGTGGTGGACACCTGTGGTGAAGGGGGCCATCCAGCTGAAAAAGGAGGCCTATCAGGTTTTATTAGCACTTCCCACGACGCTAATTAGGAATGGATGATGAATGAATAATAATCACTGATATTCATCTTGCTTTGTTCAACAGTTATTAAATACAGGGATCTTTCGCTACTTCACGCTTCAATTTATGCAGCTTCAGTGCATTACGTTTTTTTTTTTTAAATATTAATTGAAATGTTTAATTGTTATAAGCATTTATAGCATTGAATATGCATTTATTGATATTATATACACATATGCATGTACGTACACGTCAGTCGGGGGGGTGGGGTGGGGGGGGGTTATCCTACTTCGCGGAATTTGGTGGTCACGTGGGGATCTTGGTTCCAATTAACCGTGGAAAGTGAGGGATCCCTGTATATCTTATAGTAATAAGTGTAGAACGATCAAATTTATTACGTGTAACCTATTGATTATAGTGCTTCTAGAGTGGTCGCCAGTAAACCCCAGCAGCATTTAAGACATCGTTCAAGGAGAATGCTACATACAGTCACTACAGAGAGCACCTATTTTTGCAATGATCCAGGTAGGGAACACTAAAAAAAATACATGCTCCGAATATTTGTTATTTTCAATTAAACATACAGCGAAACAAATGTTTAACAGTAAATGGACTGTGGCATATACGTAGTATAATAAGCTATTGACCTACTTAAATTTGTGATCCTGCAGGAGACCGCTATGCTCAGCTGGTATTCCGCTCAGGCAACTCTGACAGTCTCTGGAGTCTGAAGGCAATCCATTCCATGTGTGAGATGGAGCAAACACAGGTAATCCTTCGGCATTGCCTGGCCAAAAAAAAAAAAAACCCCAATTACAGGGATCCCGCATTTTCGCGGTTAATTGGGACCGAGATCCCCCTGCGATCGCCAAATTCCATGAAGTAGAATCAACACCCCTGAGTAACGTATACCTACATGTATATGTGTATATAATATCAATAAATACATATTCAACACTATAAATGCTTATAATAACAAATAAACATTAAAAAATAATGCATAATATGTTAATAAAATATAAATATACACACATACATACAGACGCGCGTGCACTCAGATGCGCACCTCACATACAAATGTAAGTAGTTTTGATGGAGGGTTTTGGGTTGTTTTTTTTTTTGCACAACTGGCCTTGTTTTGTGGCATTTTCCTTAATTTTTTCCCCTGTTCTTCCTTAATTTTTAATTTTTCGATGAATATTTTTGGCCAGATAATGTAGATTTTTAAGACATCATACATGTTTCTCATATTATTCTATCAATAAATAATGGCTGTGGCTACCCGTACAGGATTTATTTTTTGCTATTCGTACAGCAATCCTTTTGCGCATGTGCGTTGACGCACCACTTACTGCAAATGAGCTTAATCATTCTGCCGGATGTTTAGCAGACGATACCCGTACTGCACTGTACTGAATATATTGTTTGCTAATCGTACGGCACCATTTTGCACACTAGAAATAATACTGGTAAAATGTAGCCTTTAAGCAGCCGCTTAGCCTGCTTCGCCGATCGGTTGATCGCGTTTTCGATTGTACGTGTCTTTTATACCATTGAATGTAATGAGGCTGTTGGAAGAACTGAATGTGTTTTTTCAAGCTCTTCTAATGATGAAAATTTATCCCTGACATGGATTGCATGTTCTTCCGTCGCCATTTTGACCACGTCACTGATGTCAGCTCACGCCTGTGCGAAATCTCGTTTTCAAGATACCCTACGAATAGCAAAACCTCGTAGGAATACAGTGCCATATGGGTAGTCACTCTGATAAATATTTGGTACAATTTATGTGAAGTTGCTATTTTATTCATTACAAACCCGAAATCACCGAATAAACTAAGAACATGTAATGCCATCTTTAAAATTTCAGATACGGTCAGATGCACACTTCAGAGAACTCTGTCAGGTAAAATCAGAGACTGCTGGCAAAAAGGATAAGGAGGAGTGCTGTCCAAGTTGGTCCTTGGGGAACTTCTTGGCTCTTCTCAACAACGTTTCCTCCTGCTTCAGTCTTACAGCTCAGCAAGTGTCAGACAGTTTAGTGTTGCTCAGACACTGCGCCCCTTACTACCACGATGGAAGCCTCATTGGATCGTGTTCAGAGGGAAGCAAATATGGCCAATGCGCATCTGTCCCACATCTCTGCAAACACTCCAGAGTCATCTTTCAGATTCTCCATTACCTTGTGGATAAGGATTTCCTGGGGCCTCAGACTGTTGAATATCAGGTTCCATCCCTAAAATATAGTGTCCTGTTTTTACCCATGGAAAAAGGAAACGCATTAATGGAGATTTATCTGAAACATCTGGAAGGCAATGAACTAACATATAACAATACTACCATAACAGGAATGGACCTGGGGATTAAGCAAAAGCTTTTCAAGTATTACCTCTCAAGAGACTCTGTCTACCCTATTCTCACAGTTCTTGCACTGCTCTTTACAATGGCCTTATATCTTAGATCATTCCTTTTATCAGCTATGTCACTAGTTGCCGTGACATTATCACTTTTGACATCTTATTTTTTCTACAAAGTTGTATTTGGCCTGCTGTTTTTTCCACTTCTGAATCTCATGGCGGTTCTTGTACTCTTGGGAAGTTGCTCGAATCAAGCCTTCACCTTTAATGACTTTTGGAAGTCCCAACTGGGCCACAATCCTCCAGCTGCACTTGAAAAGAGAATCCACCATGTCTTACAGGAAATGGGATACTTGATCTTGGTATCTGGCCTGACATCCAGCATCACATTCTACTCAGGCTACATAAGTAGCATTACAGTGGTGAGATGTTTTGCTGTGTACCTTGGTAGCGCCTCTTTGATCAACACACTATTTGCTCTCGTTTGGCTCCCTTGTTCCACTGTTTTGAAAGAGCAACATGCTACAAGAGCTTCCACTACTGCTTCAAAGCCATTATGGAAGCCATGCTGCTCAAAAAATCCTGGGGGATTTTGGGACACAAGTTCAAGGAAGCGGTGCCTTTTCACACTGGGACAGAAATTTCGGGGTCTAAAACGTGGACTCTCAGACATGTCAAATCTAATTTTCTTAAAAGTCCTGCCCTGTGGTGTGGTCAAGTTTCGGTACATATGGATCTGCTGGTTTGCAGTCCTGGCTGCAGGAGGAATTTACATCTCGTGTGTGGATCCCGGCATGAAACTGCCATCCTCAGACAGTAGCGCAGCTCAGCTGTTTCGCTCCAGTCATCCATTTGAAAGATATGATGCAGAATACCGCCACCAGTTTATGTTTGAACGAATGAAACAAGGAGAGGATGAACCTATGACCATGACTCTCATCTGGGGCATCACTCCTGTTGATGATAATGATCGCTTCAATCCAAAAAGCAATGGGTCCTATAGCATGGACCCAGACTTCAATATAAGCAGTTATGAAGCCCAAGAATGGTTGCGAAAGCTATGTGAAAGAATTAGAAACCAGAGTTTTTATTCACCATCACCAGCAAACCAAGCTGCAGTAGAAGACAATACATGTTTTGTGGAAGGCTTGATTCACTGGGTATCTAATCGCCAGTGTTCAGAAAATGAAGATGCCTTCAGTCTCTGCTGCAACAATATTACGTTCCCCTACCCTCCCAATGTATTCGAGCATTGTCTCAGAATGATGGTGGAAGAACAACAAGTTGAAAGTGTTACACCAAGGAATGGGGGCATTCGTTTTGATTCACAAAATCGAATTGTCGTCCTTGTTGTGGTATTTCAGACCTCACAACTTTACAGCTTAAACTTCAACAGAACTTCAAATTTCTATAAACAATTCCTGTCTTGGTTCAATAATGAGATTTCTAGTGCTCCACCTGGATTGCAGAACGGATGGTTTGTGAGCCAATTATTGTTGTATGACCTCCAGCAATGTTTGAGCTCAGAGACATTAGTTGTTGCAGGTGTTTCTGTAGCCCTTACATTTGCATCGCTTCTGCTCACAACATGGAATATACCATTAAGCATCTATGTGACATTTGCTGTCGGTGGAAGTGTTTTCGTTGCTGTTGGCCTGCTTGTGCTGTTAGAATGGCAGTTAAATAGTGTGGAAGCACTGTTCCTTTCGGCAGCTGCAGGTCTGTCTGTTGACTTTGCAGCCAATTACTGCATTTCTTACTCCCTGGCCCCAAACACTGACAGACTGGGTAAGGTTGCATATTCACTGAAGAAAATGGGTTGTCCAGTAGCCACAGGTGCAGGAGCGTACTTCTGTGTGGGAATTATAATGCTACCGGCAACGGCACTGCTTTTCCGGAAGCTCGGCATATTTCTCCTTCTGGTAAAGTGTGTTGCATGTGGTTTTGCCACTTTTTTCTTTCAATCACTATGTTGCTTCTTTGGACCCGAGAGAAACTGTGGCAATATAATCATACCGTGTGCTAAAAGGAGAGCTACAGAAAACATAGCATCTTCATGCTTGGGTGCTGAAGCAGGAAACAACAACCCATCAGCTAACGGTACGTTCAGCTGCGGTACTGGCACAGGATCACAGAGGAGAAGAAATTTTCATAAAGAAGGTGGTGGAGCATTCTTGTGCCCCAATCAGCGCCACCACAGGCAACACCCATCAAAACCTGGGAGGGAGCCCGAGCAGTATGAGCTGCAACCCCTAGCTTGTCATTTAAGCGACAGCTTTGAAAACAGCACTTGCACCAGCAAGCTGTCCAACAGACCTTCTGTTCTTTCAGATGACATTGAGTTCTGCGGTCTCAGCCCAAAGCGATACTACGACAGGATTAGCACTGAATTTATGAGTGAAGAAATATGCAGCAGGCACCTCAAAGATTATGACTCATCCAAAGCTGTCCAAACCTCCTCTCCTTACAAAGGAAACAAAGCACGATCTGTAGTAATGCCACCAGGTGATCCAGCAAAGGAAAAGCGTTTGTGCAAGAAATGCCATGGTGGCCCTGGGATGAAACTGTGGAACGTCTCCTTGTCGTCCTCGAGCATGGAGGATATCACAGGCACGGAGATCAGAGATGACCCTAGTAAAAGGTCGTTCTCTATGGATGGTGCCTATGGATGTCATGCTCATAAAAGACTTTTATCTTGCCAGTCTCAGAGTTCCATCGAGGGGCTTGAAGATTCTAACGAGACCTGTTTGAGTGACATTGAACCAGCACACACTACTGCACCATCCACTGTGACTGAAATCGGGCTGCAACCTGGTCACCTCAATTGCAAGAGAGATACTTTGCGTCTTTCTTTGAGAGAAACAGTTTACGATCCTGGTTCTCCGGGGTCCGGAAGGGGGCGAACAAGCCAAAATGAGCTGCCTGTAATATTACCAAACAGTCAACCAGATTTACCTGATGTTTGGATCAAGAGGGACGGAAGAGGTGATGATAGCAGTTGATTTAATCAATAAAACTGATAGACCTCAGTGTGTGCACTTACGTTTACCACCATTTTAAATCATGAACTTGTGGTGGTGTACTTTGAAAATGCATCTGATCATTTCAGTGTCTAGTTTATAGTCATGTCTGTAAACTCTTCTAAACTCAACAGATCGTGTGTAGTTTCCTACAGCTAGAAGCAATGATTTTATAATTTATGCTGGTGTAATCCTAAAACTCGGGACTGGTGCAACTGCATGTCTTTTGACATTTCATGTCCAACATGGCCTTGGGTTGCTATTACATATTACAAATATTGTACATACTTTTAGAGTTATGGTGCCTGAGAGCAGTTTGCCTAAACCTTATATAAAGGGCAGTTTCCTCTTGTAAAATACCCACAACAAAGATTAGAAAGAAATCATTCTAGAAATGTGCATAAATGCATTTCATTTTTTAAAAATACGAGGAAAATGTTCAGAAGGTAATCATGCTAATTAGCTGTATTACACCGCATGCATTGTCTTGCTAATCGAACTGTCTACAAGTTATTATATCCAGACCCAACTGGATTTGCATCTGCGTGCAACTGCCTTTAATGAAGCAATAACTTGGCTTCACATGTGGTGGAGGAAGTGTGGGAACTGGCTGCAAATAAGTCTGGAAAAAATTGTATGAATAATACAAAAGGCACTAATTTTGAGCCTCCTCTGGATCAGTGAGTCAAGGAATTCACGGTGACCCCAAAAGACCTCCCAATTTCAAAGGTTAAAAAATAAATAAATCATTAGATGATTGATTTCATGCATGAAAATCCTTTGGGTAGGTTTTATTTCTTTAGCGTGTGGTAACTGTCGCCGTAGCTTTGGACCATTATTTTGACGAATTTAAAACCTTTTTAAGGCCATTTGACTGCATCGATGTTGAAAAAGATTGGTCTCCAGCGCACACAGCTCGAAGATCATTGGAAGTGCTGAGTTTAGTTTATTTAGTTTTATTTGTACAGCAGTTTTATTTGTTTTTATCATTGACACTGTAAAATGAGCTTAACATACTAAAACAAACGTGGAATTTAAATAATTTAAAGTTACGGTTTTAAACATTTTTCTATGAACCCTACACCTGCCTCATACTCATTGACCCCAAACCTTTGAGGCCCTTATGGTTGTTATTCAGCAGATCGCAAATGTTGGGGCAGTGGTGGGCTGGTGGTAAATGCGTTGGATCACTGATCCTAAGGTTGGGGGTTGAAGCCCCATTCTCAACAGGTTGCCACTGTCCTCCCCCAGTGCAGCTAACTGGGTTATCAAAGGCTGGCCATGTCTCTCACTGTCTGTGGTGTGAGGTTCATGTAAAAGAACCATTGCTGACTTTCATCAATAGGAGTTGCATAGCCGTCAGCATATTTCTGCCCTGCGATGGCCTGGCGAGCTGTCCAGGGTGTACTCTGCCCTAGCCCGAAGTCAGCTGGGATGAGCACCAGACTCCCTGCGACCCTAATTAGGATTAAACGGTTATAGAAAATGAATGAATGAATCGCTGATGACCCGTCGAGCCATGGCTTCCTTTGGTATTCACCTCCAAGTGTGTAAAGGCAACGGTGGCCACCATTTAGAGGATGATCATGTTTCAGACATGAACATAAACTGCATTTAATGAAGTTTCCTGTGTGTAAAATGATACAGAAGCTTATCTATAATGAAATAACTTCATTTACATTGGAAATGTGGGAGATTTTATAGGGTCACCCTGTCCAAATATTTTTTCTATTTGATATTTTCCTACTTCAATTTCCAATGTGTGTCTGGGACAAATCAGTTGCTGTCTTTATTTCTTGCAAAAAAAATCATTTGTTGTTTTACATGCCATGCAAAAGACTCAATTCCCAGAATTATCTACAAAATATTTGTCTTTTTAACTCCTGCATTGTGTTTATTACATAATAAATCACACTTTCCACACTAATATCATATAAACTTGAGTATGAGAAAAGGTTTTAAAGACAACATATCAATCAACAGATAAATAAAGCCATAGTTTTATTTTATAAAAAAATGACAACGTTAAAAAGATTAGTTGACATTTTATATTACTAATTTATTGGCAAAGAAATTTGTTCATTACATCTCATTCTCAAATGCAACTCGCACTCCACAGAATGATTTTCTGTCCTGTATTGACTTTGCATAAAATGACAACCAAGTAAAAGAGGAAAACAAGCCTTCAGTACCTGCTTTTATAAATGCACACTAACATACATTTTTATTTTTAATTTAGGGACAAACTTTCACACCAAATAATGCACAAAAAAAGTCAGCTCTAAATGACCTCGGAAAGAAGTTTAAATGTTTGTACATCTTTAAAAATAAATAAATAAAACACAAGATTTTAGTTTGTTTAACAAAAGTTAATTTTCCATTTTCCCTTTCTTATAACAGTGACCAAAAAAACCCCCCAAAAACAAACAAACAAAAAAAAAAAAACACACACACAGTCAAAGGTTTATGGACACTCGACCCATATGCAGCTTCTTCCCAAAGTTGAAAGCACATAGTTATACAGAACGTCTTTACCTGCTGGTGGGTTACAATTTCCCTTCACTGGAACCAAGAGACTCGATCCTGTTCTAGCATGACCGTCCCACCCTGCACCCGCAGCAAGTTCCATGAAGACATGCCTCGTCAAGCTTGGAGTGGGAAAATACAAGTCAGCTTGCACAGAGCACTGACCTCAACCTCACTAAACTGGGATGAAATACAATGCGAAGTGCCCCAGGTGTCCCCACCTGACATTAGTGCCTGAGCTCAATAAAGCTCTTGTGGACGAACAATCACAGATCCCTACATGAACACTCCAAAATCTCGAGGAGAGTCTTCCCAGAACAGAGACATTTATTATAACAGCAAAAAGGAACGAAACCTGGAGTTCAGCCATCTCGTATGAGTAAGTGTCCATAAACTTTGTGTGTGTGTGTGTAACCTTTAAAATGTTACTTCTGCCATGTTGATCCAAAAAGTTACCAAGTCAGTCAATGTGTGATACTGGCAGGAAGTGTTTCATGCTCTACATATTACAGTCACATCCATATATGCCACTGTTACTTGTGAAATGTTGACCAGTTCATTCAAATAAGTACTAAGACAGGTTTCTTTGCTGTGAAGTGTGGTGCTATGTTATGTGATAATTGGTAACAGTTTTCTGAAACTCAAATTAAATGAACATACTTGTTTTCAAATAGTAACCACTGAATGACGGTGGAATGCAAAATAAAATAAAAAGCACCAAAATAATAATAAAATTAAAGATTTCAATCATTTGCCAAATACATTCTGATTGAGATGCCGATCAGCATTCACACATTGAAGAGGGTTACCATTGGAGGAAATTTTTTCTACATATATTTTATATACTGAGGTTGATGTATTATTAGTATGCAAGCAACTAACATGTCTGGAACACCGTCCTACCTTTCTTGTGTGCAAAGTGCCAAATGTAAAAAAAAAAAAAAAAAACAGTTAAAAAAAATGCTTGTTATAATCAGAGTGATGTCACATTTGTGAAATATGCCGTTTTAAAACTGTTTTATGTCAGTATGTGATGTCAGATTTAAAGTATTAAGAATGGACTATTATGTAAATTTGACTGATGAAGTCAATAAAGATTTCTATTTTACTGAGTCGTGACGTTGGTTACAGAAAAATGAACACCACATGCACCTGATCGGGTTCATTTGGCAGTGTTTCGATTTCATTCCAACTGAGCAATTTTAATGTTTCCAGAAAGGCTACATCTTCAATTAAATCAATATTTATTTATAATAAATAACTGAAGGAAGTTTTAAGTTGGGGATGGTGGTGTAATGGTTATGGTGTTGGGCTCATAATTGTGAGGTCACGGGTTTGAAACCCCCATTAGAACCCCACAGGAGACCCCTGGGCAAGGTCTTCACCTTAAGTATTCATCTGTCCACACACCAGTATTTTATTGGTACCCATTTATACTGCTAAGGTAACCTGTGATGGACTGGTGTGCCATCCATCAGGTGTTGAATTCCTATTCGCTTCACGCTACGGAAACCTGGATAAGCTCCGGTCTGAGGAGCCAGTCGGCCCGGGTGTATCAAGTTGAAATGGAAGTGAAATGGAAGCGATGAAAGTGATGGCTCAGTGGTTAAGGCTTTGGGTTACTGATTACTGATCAGAAGATTGTTGTATCAAGCCTCAGTAACGGCAAGCTGCTACTGTTGGGTCCTGGAGCAAGGCCCTTAACCGTCAACTACTAAGTTGTACAAATGCGATAAAAATGTAAGTCATCCTGGATAAGGGTGTCTGCCAAATGACAAATTAAAATATTAAAGTAAGTCTAAATTCCAGCCATTTTCCATTCACTCTTTTTAACAGAGTGTAAATACACAGAAAATATAACATCTGTTTCAATCCTGCACCCAGTCTTCTTTCGCCCAATCAGGTAACTGTGTGGAATACTCAAAATTGGGCCCTTTGTAGCATAACGCATGTAGGTACATGATCAAGTCCTTCTCCGTAGGATCAGGTCGGACAATTTTACACTCGGAACATAAATGATCTCTGACTATCTTCGCTTCTTTTGCAGTTCCGGATGATTTATCGGCGTCGTGATGAGGCTCCGCTTTAGCTTGTATACTCTTCACTTCTGATTCCTTGTCATTTAAAGCTGATCCTCTAGATGATTCTTGACATGAAGATTCAGTCATGACTGTCAGATCATTGTTAACCACAGCACTGCCACTGGTACCCGCATTAAGCTCACTCTTGCCGGGTAACGCCTCATCAGAGATATCCAAGAGGTGCAAACTCTCCTTTGAACGGTGCTCCTCTATAAGAGCTTCCAGAAGCTCTTGGTCATTTTTACCCACAAGACCACCCTTACCTCTGTTTGCGCCCCAGGCAGAAGAGCCATAAATAGGGTCATTGAGGATAGGGAAGCCCAGGTACTGGAGATGCACACGGATCTGGTGGGTGCGCCCTGTCAGTGGAAGACAGCGCACTACACTGGAGCGTCCGTTATAGCTGAGTTTTTGGAAGACTGTCCGGGAATCTTTGCCTTTGGGATCCACTCTGCACAACCCCACCTTGAACGATACTACCAGGATTTTTTCTTCACACACAATCTCGCCATCAGGAAAATCCCCTTCCACACGACACACATACTCCTTCTCCAGCTGTATAAAGCAAAGGAAAACATGGTGATGCGGAATCCTATTTAAAAATCAATCACTGGTATACAGGGAGTCCTCGGTTTACACCGGTCCCCGACGACTTGCACCGTTTCGTGGTTACAAACGCGCCCCCATAAAAATGTAAAAAAATAATATTACGCATCATTATGTCTTTCGCGGTTACGTAAACGCAAACTAGTTTCGGGCGCGCGAGGTGGAGGAATACGCTGTGTTGTGGTTCGAGGAAGACGGCGTCACATCCCTTCGCTCAGTCTCAGTACTGTAATATTACACGCCATTACGTCTTACGCGGTTACGTAAACAAACGCGAACTAGTTTCAGACATACGAGAGGCAGCAAGCGTTGGCAACTTTTGAGGCTCAGGATCCCAACTTGGAAAGTTTCACTAGGGTTTCCAGAGGCATCATGGATTTGATGCAATGCTACAAGGAGATCTTGGATGAGAAGAGGTTGCTCTCTGTCCAGTCTAAGCTGGAGCAGTATTTTAAGAAGGTAGAGAGAGGCCTGCAACAGATCCTGTACCCTCTACCTCAGCTGCATCTACGACTCCAGGCTCACCTGCCCCAGCTTCTCCAGCACAATCAGCTGTCTCTCCCTCCCGCACTGTATTTCATTCTTGTGGTAAGGAATTTCTCTTTTGTCATTAACTGTTATGCACTTTTCGGTATATTTTATGTTATATTCTGGCTCACACTGAAATTCGGGTTACATCGCACCTTAAAAATGGATCATCATCATAAACCAAGGACTCCCTGTAAGCTGCAGAACATAATACTGGATGGATCAACAAATATATTAAAAATGTATTAATCAGTTCTACCCGTGGCACTCCTGGGACAGTAATACAGAATCTGACATGTCATTCTTTTCAGCACACTGCTTATACAATCTGATGTGCTACACACGTGCTGATGTTCTTCCATAAATTTAGTTGTCCTTTTCTAAAAATATAAGTCAATGATTAAAAACTGGGCAGCGGTGGCCTGGTGGCAATGTTCTAGATCACTGTTTCTAAGGTTGGGGAGGAGGGGCTCAAGCCCCACTCTCAACAGGTTGTTATCCCCCCCAGTGCAGCTAACTGTGCTACCAAAGGCTGGCCATGTCTCTCACTGTCTACGGTGTGAGGTGTAAAGAACCATTACTGACTTTTGACAAGAGCAGCTGCATAGCCGTCAGCATGTTCCTGCCCTGTGATGGCCTGGCGAGCCGTCTAGGGAGTATTCTGCCTGAATACGAAAAAACCTTTCTAACGAAAACCCTTGAATACGAAAAAACCAGCATACGAAAAACATTTTCCTAAATTTTTGTCTTCCGTATACAAAACAACCTCTACTTACAAAAAGCGCCAAATGTGCCATTCAAACAATGCGCGAGTTGCTCTCTCATTGACCGTCTCCCACCATCCTGCACCGCTGGCCTCCCATTGGCTAGAATGAATGACACAGCTCCCTCCCATTGGCTCTCTCTCAACATCCCGCCCTGCTGGCCTCCCATTGGCTAGGAAGGGATGACGTTGTCGTTCCAACTTCGTTCATGTTTGTGTGCATTCCAACTTTAATTTATGGCTCAGGCTTTTAACTTTCCATAAACATTTGCAAGATTATAAGTCTGCTCAGAAGACATGGTCAACACACGTGCGCGCACGCGCACACACACACACACACACACACACACACACACGTGTGATTCCCAGTGAAAGTGATTCCTGGTGCCATGGTCATTGTAAGTCAGAATTCTGTGAATCCGTGGAAAAATCACATGCCTGCACGCTGGAGGGATTATGTCTCTCGGCTTGTCTGGGAATGCCTTGCTGTCCCCCCGGAAGAGCTGTGGAGAGGGATGTCTGGGTCTCTTTGCTTAGGTTTATGCCCCCGCAACCCGACCCCGGAAAAAGCAGAAGACGATGAATGAATGAAAAAAGAAATATATACATATAAAATATTATACAGGCAAGTTTGGCCTAGCCTAGCGACAAGCTAATTGGAGTCAAGTCATTTTTGACTTACGTCGTCTCTCCTGGAACCAATTAATGACGTAAGCCGAGGTAAACCTGTATGTGCGCCTTTGGCTAAATGGCTGTTCCAAACTGCCATTCGGTGTGTGTGTGTGTGTGTGTGTGTCTCCAGCCTCTGTCCGAGCTTAATATGATTAAAAGGTCAATGAATGAGTGAATGTGTCTTCATTTAAATGTTTGGAAGAAAGCCAATTACTGATAGAAAGCTCATGTCAGTGAGGTGGTGATGGCTTCACCTGTCGATCTCGAACCATCTGGTCCAGTTTTTTGGACATCTCCAGAGTTCGAGCGAATAGAAGGATGCCTGAGGTAAGTCGATCCAGACGATGGACAGTGTGAAGGCCACACAGGCCTCTTTCCTTTCCCAGAATGAAGATGACAGTGTTGTGGCGATACCGGCCACACGGATGTACAGGCAGAGAGGCAGGTTTATCTACCACCACCACTTCACCATCATCCACCAACACCTGCAGGGGCTGCCCATTGACAGGGGGCTCATGGCGATGCACAGTGTTCCTCATGAAGTCATTGTTCTGGAGGAAGACATATCAAATGAAACCTTTCCTTTTAAAGATTATACATGACATGACAGTATATGTCCCACCTTGAGTGTTATATTGAGGTTGTCCACAGGTGCTTCATTCAGTCGGATCCGCCCCTCTTTAACTGCTTTCTTGTAGTAATCTAAAGGCTCAGCACGAAATTCACTGCTGAAAACCTCCAGCAGGGTTTTACCGACCCAGCGGCCCTTACAGTAAGTTTTAAAATCAAAATAATACGGGTGCACTTTCCTGAGTCCTCCCTGAAAGTAGTACGAGGTTTCAGAGAAGTGTTCCTGATTAAAACTCACTCCAGGGTTGCGTTTCTGTGGTGGAGGAACATATCTCTCCCCGGGTTTCATCTGCTTGCAACCCTTTCTCTTTTTCCCTTGTTTATTTCCCTCCCGTCCTTCACACTCCTCTTTTTTTCTCTTCTTACAGCTTTCCTTATCTTCTTTGCTCTCACTCGTGCATAATGCGTCCTCCTTTGGTAGTTCTCCCCTGTTGGGCTCCATGATGCCGAACTTCGCTCTGAACCCACAACCTGCAGTGTGTTTACATGTCGTGATATTTCTATTAATCTCGATTATTTCCCACAAACACGACGTACCTGTGGATTCGCGTTGGCTTTTAAAACAATTTCTATTCAGTAAATAACTGACCGGTCTCAGGACACGTTTGAACACAGATAGTCTGTTTGCTCGCACATGCCGTCCTGACATGCCCGAGTGCGCTCTGTCGCAGACTGATTACGTCAACTATAAACCACGCCCACACAATTTATTTTCAGCAGTTTGCTTGGGTCCCAGATTTTCATCGAGAGATATTCTTATTGAGTTCAGAAAAAAAAAAATCACTCTCACTAATCCACCTAACCCTATTAAGGTTACAGGGAGACTGGAGCCTATCTCATCTAACACTGTGTAACGGCAGGGTACACCCTGAACAGCTCATCAGGCCATTACAGGGTTCATACACATTGGGTAGCCTCAATAATACAGTATATAAATTAATATATAATACAAAAGTAAGATGACATGAGTTTGAGTTTACTTTGTATTCTCACTCAGTCATTCATTTGCCAAACTGTATAATCTTATTAGGGCACATGGGATATGGAGTAAGCCGACACTGGGGAGGTGTACGGTACACCCTGAACAGCTCGGAAGACCATCACAAGGCCAACACACACGCACATGCACACCTAGAGGCAATTTGGAGCAGCCATTTAGTCTAATGTTCACATCTTTCGACTGGATGTTCTGAAGGAAACCTACACAACCACAGGAAGAAAATGAAAAACTCCTCTCACGAGCACTCATGTCAAGGCCGGGACTCAAACTCAGGACCTTCTCACAATGAGGTGGACGTGCTAATCATAATGCCATGTGCCACCTGAGACAAAGATACTTCAGGCAAAGTGATTTGCTCGTGCCATTGTTAGAAAACACAGAATTTTACTTTTTAAACACAGCTCTGTGGTGAAGGATTAAAAAATTTCAATTCATTTTCTGTAACCGCTTAATCCTGATTAGGGTCACGGGGAGGCTGGCGTCCATCCCAGCCAACTCCGGGCGAGGGCAGAGTACACCCTGGACAGCTCGCCAGGGTATCACAGGGGGAAACACGCTGCCGGCTATGCAGCTATTCTTGTCGAAAGTCAGCAATGGCCGGCTTTTGATAACCCAGTTAGCTGCACTGGGGGGGTTGGGTCAGTGACAACCTGTGGTGAGTGGGGCTTGAACCCCCCCAACATTAGGATCAGTGATCTAGCCACTGTTCCTGGTTAGAAAATTTAAAATGCTATAAACATTCCCCCTTTTAAAGAATGTTGTAAACCAGATAATAATAATAATAATAATAATAATAATAATAATAATAATAATAAGAAATTAAGAAATAATGTAAGTGAAACTCCTGTAATGGTTGAATGAAAACTTATTTTAATCATTATAGGACAGGGTGACCCAAAAAATCCTTCCACAGTTCAAAGGTAGATTAAAAAATGTTACAGTGTATTATTTATAATGATATTATATATCATATATATACATATATACTAGTATAAAATATCAAGTTATTATTTGCGCACACAAAACTTCATTCATCATTCAGTACAGTTTTTAAGTTTTTATTCATTATGTATTAAGATTCTCCTCCAAATGTTTGTTGTTGTTCTCTAAACACACCTGGAGGTGATTTCTGAAGGCTGCCATAGCTTGATGGGTCACGTTGGGTTGGAACAATGGCGATCTCCTGATGTATAGGAAACTTAACCATTAAACCAACTTAACAGGCCGGTCACCTATCATCACCGTACACTGAGATAACCATATTCGGAAGCATTTCCAGCAGCACTTCCAGTGATCATTAAGCTGTATGTGACATAGCTCCATGTTATTGAAATCACACATCCACTTCTTCAAAATCAAGGTCTTCAAATTGGGCCACCAACCAACCTCAACATTTCTCTTAGCTCACTAAAATGATTATTCGTATAGAGCTGAACAGAACGTATAGCTGGCAGGAATGAGAGTAGTTCACAGCTGAAGTGAGGGGGCTTGCACTTTGTCCCAAGTGTTTTCTGCAGTGCAACACCAGAACCACCTCCACCATGAGGAACCAGACTGCAATCAGAGCTCACTGCTGAGAATAAAAACAGAGACGGTTGTGTTGTAAAATACTTGGGTTTATCCGTGTGTGAATCAGTTCTGAGCATTGGTTACAACTTCATTAGCAAGTCCTCATTCTGGGACCTGAACACAATAAAGTGAAAAGAACAGGTAGTGTCCGACTTACGACAGCATTTGGTTCTGACCAACAGGTCGTAAGACGGTTTGGATGTAAGTCGGGTCTGTATATGTATTACTATTAATATGTTCTATATACTGTACCGTTCTACAAGTTCATGTCAAAAACCCCACGATATTCCCGCCAAGCAGCAAAGTCAATCTATCCTTAAACACTTTATAATAGTAATATTTATAATAATAATACCATAATTGACGTAATAAGCGTCCTGCTCCAATAAGCCCCCACCCCAAGGTGTTTTTGATCTTACGTCTAATAACCGCCCATGTGGATTGGGAGCAAAATGGTTGATCAAACTTACCAATTTTATTCTATCAGTCTCTGTAACGGTAAAATGAGGCGTTCACTGCCTGTAAAAGTGAGTTTACACGGTATTTCAAGACTCCCTGCCACTGGGGAATGTCTACAATGTTCATCAGTAACAACACATCTGATTGTTCCACCGTGCTTTAAAAAAACAGGAAAATATTTTTGCTGTTCTCTTGGTAAATGTCCAACAAGATGAACCATTAGAAACTGCTACAGAAAAACTATAGGATGCTCTGAATGAATGGAGCGATGAGCCAGATATGGACTTAGCAGAAAGTGATGAGTATTTTTCACCAAATTCTCCTGCTCACTAACTTCATAAATTTAAAGATATTCCTGGCCATGTGCTTTTCAAATTACCATGTGCTAAAATTGACCTTTGTATTGATTGATTCAATGTGCCATGTGCTAAAGTTGACATTCATGGAAAATATTTAAAGAAACAGCACCAGGAGGGAAAATTAAAGGGTCTTTTTTTTTTTTTTTTTTTTTTGTAATTATGCTCTTTTCTGGTTATTTTCAGCTTTCATGTAAGTAGTTTGGTTGATACCACAAAATGAATAATACAAATACCAGTAAAACTCTTTTACTGTTCTGTTATTATTCATGTTTTCCACTTCAATGGTATAAGCACTTACCGTTACACTCAGCTGGTAATCATTTTAATAAGCGCCCACCCACTCCAATTTTTATGCACCCTGGGCGCTAAGCACATCGTATACGGTAATAATAATACTGGTTTTTGTTGGTAGAAATGCTCTCTCTCTCTCTCTCTCTCTCTCTCTCTCTGTCCATACACGTGTTTGTATCTACAATCATTCACACACACACACACACACACACACACACACACACACACACACACACACACACACACACGTTCTGTATACAGTATTTGATTTTTTTTGTCTCACTCTGGTATTTTTCATTAATTCCACATTAATGTAAATTTGTTTACCTTTTGTATATAATGTGAACATTTGAGAATACCCTGCTAATGTTATTGCTTTTTTTTCTTGTGACGAATGTTTGAATCAATCTCGCTCATCTTTTTCTTATTAAATACATGTACAGATGCTCCCCGACTTACGTTTTTGTTTGGTTCCGGATGGTCGAACGTAAGTTGAAAATGAACGTAAGTTGTTACTGTATGTTCCAGTGACGTATAACGTTCATACTGTACTATACATCCATAAATACCATTTCCGTATCTCATAAAACACCCCTAAATCAATTATTATAAACATAACAATGCAAAATAATATCAAATATATCAAAGAATAGCAACATTAATTTCAAATAAATTAAATTCAAGCAAAATAATTTCAAATAGATAAATTTTAATCAAATTCACTCATCAAATATCAAACACAGTATCAAATACAACCTTTAACATTCTTTATGATGTGATTTTCTGCTTGTAAATGGTTCAGATGGCCGGCGGATGGTCACTTTACATGAAGCTGAGCCGAGTCACTTTACATGAAGCTTAAAACAGCCAATCAATGCTTACAATATGTGAGGCACTCAACACCTAAAGTAGTTTACTTGCTTGTGCTTGAGACAAAGCGCAGGTTATACGGACTTCCGGTCTTTCGAGTAATCAAGGACGCAGTTGAATACTCATTTAGTACTCAGCCTGCACTGGTGTGAATCACCAGCAGAGCGGAGAGTTCTTTCTTTTCTGGATTTGGGTTTTCATCAGTTTACAACTCTCTTTGCTTAACTGAGTACACATGGTAGATTGCACCATATATATATATATATATATATATATATGTGTATACTAGTCCTTCTAAAAAAATTAGCATATTGTGATAAAGTTTGTTATTTTCTGTAATGTAATTATAAAAATTAAACTTTCATATAGTTTACATTCATTGCACACCAACTGAAATATTTCAGGTATTTTGATGTTTTAATACTGATGATTTTGGCATACAGCTCATGAAAACCCAAAATTCCTATCTCAAAAAATTAGCATATCATGAAAAGGTACTCTAAACAAGCTATTAACCTAATCATCTGAATCAACCAATTAACTCTAAACACCTGCAAAAGATTCCTGAGGCTTTTAAAAACTCCCAGCCTGGTTCATTACTCAAAACCGCAATCATGGGTAAGACTGCCGACCTGACTGCTGTCCAGAAGGCCATCATTGACACCCTCAAGCAAGAGGGTAAGACAGAAAGAAATCTTTGAGCGAATAGGCTGTTCTCAGAGTGCTGTATCAAGGAACCTCAGTGGAACGTCTGTGGGAAGGGAAAAAGTGTGGCAGAAAACACTGCACAACCAGAAGAGGTGACCGGACCCTGACGAAGATTGAGGAGAAGGGCCGATTCCAGACCTTGGGGGACCTGTGGAAGCAGTGGACTGGGCTACAGGTGCTGCATTCCCGAGGTCAAGCCACTTTTGAACCAGAAACAGCGGCAGAAGCGCCTGACCTGGGCTACAGAGAAGCAGCACTGGACTGTTGCTCAGTGGTCCAAAGTACTTTTTTCGGATGAAAGCAAATTTTGCATGTCATTCGGAAATCAATGTGCCAGAGTCTGGAGGAAGACTGGGGAGAAGGAAATGCCAAAATGCCTGAAGTCCAGTGTCAAGTACCCACAGTCAGTGATGGTCTGGGGTGCCATGTCAGCTGCTGGTGTTGGTCCACTGTGTTTTATCAAGGGAAGGGCCAATGCGGCGAGCTATCAGGAGATTTTGGAGCACTTCATGCTTCCATCTGCTGAAAAGCTTTATGGAGATGAAGATTTCATTTTTCAGCACGACTTGGCACCTGCTCACAGTGCCAAAACCACTGCTAAATGGTTTACTGACCATGGTATTACTGTGCTCAATTGGCCTGCCAACTCTCCTGACCTGAACCCCAGAGAGAATCTGTGGGATATTGTGAAGAGAAAGTTGAGAGACACCAGACCCAACACTGGATGAGCTTAAGGCCGCTATCGAAGCATCCTGGGCCTCCGTAATACCTCAGCAGTGCCACAGGCCGATTGCCTCCATGCCACGCCGCACTGAAGCAGTCATTTTTGTAAAAGGATTCCCGACCAAGTATTGAGTGCATAACTGAACATAATTATTTGAAGGTTGACTTTTTTTGTATTAAAACCACTTTTTTATTGGTCGGATAAAATATGCTAATTTTTTGAGATAGGGATTTTTGGTTTTTCTTTACTTTTTTGCCAAAATTATCAATATTAAAACAATAAAAGGCTTGAACTACTTCAGTTGTGTGTAATGAATCTAAAATATGAAAGTCTAATGTTTACCATTACATTACAGAAAATAATGAACTTTATCACAATATGCTAATTTTTTGAGAAGGACTAGTATAGGGTGACCCAAAAAAACTGGGAATTTTTGAATTGCGTATTGCTAGACATGAGCAAGTGGCAACACTTCAAGACAGCGACCTTAAACAAGTAAATACTTCGCCATGAAAGGTTAGTCATTTATTCTTAAATGGCATGTTTTAAGGTTTCTTCCACCGCTCTTGGCTTTATAGTATTGTTAAAAAGTTCCCTTTTTTGGGTCACCCTGTATAACTGAACTGGGAAGAAGGAGGGGCATGCTCAGTCTGTCGTTTGTAAACAATGGACGCAGCGTCATTATGTCATTGCGTGAATCAGCTTGGCTAGGCTAATGATATTCACATATATGATACCAAAGTATATAAGCTATTTATTTATTTATTTTTGTCATGGGTGGTCGTAAAGTCGAACAGTCATAAGTCGTAAGTCGGCGACTATTTTAATGTAAAATCTATTTAAGAGATAACAATATGGGCTGGATATTGATTTTTTTACAATACCAACATTAGGACTGTATATATCAGTCATGTTAATAATACTGTGGTACATACCCTGAGACCTGGCGGTGTCTGTCTGTAAGTGGTACGAACACTACACCCATAAGTGCTTTTTTGACAAAGGTACCATCACTCTGACGATCATACTGCTCCAGAACTTGGCTCCCACCTTCTGGACCTACCGGCAGCACTAGTCTTCCACCTGGTTTCAGCTGCTCCAGAAGCTGAAGATGATTTGATTGATGAGATTAGACGCTGAAGCATGAGATCATTCAGACCACTGATATGTACTTCATCATACTTATATGTACAATAGTGTCCATTAAGAAGTTAAGAACATCAATAATTACTTTACACAAACTGACTAATTATCTTAACATCAGTGGCCACATGTTGGCAGTACAGTGGCGTATTGGTTTGCAGATCCACCTTACAACAAGAAGGTCCTGGGAACATGCTGACGGCTATGGAGCGACTCTTGACAAATGTCAGCAATAGTTCTTTAACAGGTCTCACCATAGACAGCGAGAGATATGTCTGGCTTTTGATAACCCAGTTAGCTGCAGTCGGGGGAAGACAGCAGTACAGCAGTTGACAGTGGGGCTAGAACCTCCCAACCTTGGGATAGGTAATCCAACACCTTATCACGAGGTAAGGACTGCCCTTCCTCAAAGACATATATTAGGTTTACTGGATGTTCCAAATTGGCCCTAGGTGAGTGTGACTGTATGAGTTGCATTGTATTGGTTTGAGCTCTTGAGGGAGTACCCCGCCTTTGCCCAGTGTTGGCTGAGATCGGCAAGCCCACAGTAGGTAAGTAAGTTGGGCAAACATGTGGTGCAATAAGTACCACTTACATCAAATATGGTTAGAATGTAGAGCAGACCACAAACTATCGAAAGGTAAAGTCTGGTAGGCTTTTACGCCCGGATTTACTGACCCATCAGACCACACGAGGTTTCAGTAGCGTGAAGCGACTAAGAGTTTAATTTTTCCTGGATGGGATGCTATCTGACCTTCCTATTTATACTCCCTTACTCTGGGTTAAGATCTGGGCTCTTAGCATGGTTGATACCTTATAGGGTTTCAAACATGTGACCGCTTGGTCATGAACTGAGCTTGAGAACCAGCCATGGGAAGATGTTACTTCAGAAAATGGATGTGTGTGTGCATACCGCTTTAGGGACTATGGGAGCTGCTGCTCCAACATGAATAGCATCATATGGTGCGCCGTCTGGAAAACCTAAACGTCCATCACCCACTGAAAAGGAACATAGCCACGTTTAAATGAAAAGGACTTTATTGAAACGTTCACATGAATTTCAAAGCTGAATGACTTCAGTGATAAAGTCAATGCTGCTAAGTATTCCTCAAGATGGAACCTGTATTATGGTCTATGCTTGCTGGCAGCGTGTTAAGTCTCTCTCTCTCTCTCTCTCTCTCTCTCTCTCTCCCTATACACTGCAGCTGCTGGCAAGGGGCATGGCTGTTACCTGCATGCAATTCCAGAAGAGCCTACCTGAAGTCACTCAGCAATCAGCAAACTATAAAGAGGAGTGGTGTGCTCCCCCGCAGCGTCAGAAGATCGTCCTTTCAATGTGATTCCGTTCACCGTGATCTCTCTGACTCCTGGTATCCTGCTTCGTGCTGGATCAGTTTTCCGTTAAGAACTATTTCAGTGATTTTGGTTTTCCCAGTGTTAAAATAAATAATTGAATCTTTGTACATGGTCTCCTGCATCTTTGGGTCTGACTTATATGCTCCCGCCGTCACAACCTGTACATCTTCATATTCTACCCATTACAGGGGCAGGTCAGGTGACGTATGTGCATCAAGCTGAGATAAACTCAACGTAGCTTCCAGCATCTGTTTCGCCTTTTCATTCAGACTATAGTACATACTACACCAAATCAAAGTAAACTGTACTGTTAAAGTTACTATGCACCTTGCATATTTTTCTGTATTGGTTTTTGAGAAAATGAGAAAATTACATTACATGAAAAATATGACAAATAAATGTATGAAAAGGTGATGCAAGTTATTAAAACGTCTCTTAACGACCCCAAGTATTGAACGATATTCCCTTCCGAGTCAAGTCATCCTTGTGTACAGAGAAAAACCTGAAAGGCGATTTTGAATACCATGTTGTACAAACTAAGATCATAAATAAACTATCCCATCACAGATCTGTAGCTGATTCTTCACATGAAAATTCAGCCATGACGATCACATCATAGTTAACCACAGCACTGCCACTGGTACCCGCATTTTCACATGTTTGCATGGCGTGCACCAGAATACATGGTTTCACCTCAGCCGAATTACAGGCAAACACATTGTGTAAGGAGTTAATAATTTCATTACGACAAGGATGCAAGTTTGTGAAATAAATATTTCTATTATGAGTATTATTACTTTGGATCAAAACACATTTTTGATAAATATCAGGTTTTTAATGCTAAACAACTAAAAGCTAACTATTTCACCACTTCATCGGATGAAAATTAACATGATTACCAGAATAATGCTTAAAATTAAACTATATTAATAATAATTTATTTTTAAATTTTCATCATAATAAAATGCTACATTCCTGCTTACAAAAAACAAACAAACAAACAAAAAACGTTTTGACATTTTTTTTCCTCGGGCAATGTTACGAACCAAGTTTAACCTAGCAAGGATCGACTCGAGGTTAATAATTGAGTTCAGAGTAACAAACCCTGATGCCCATTACAGGTGTTAATCAGTGCTACAGAGGTCTTACAGAGAAGTCTGTAAGTTAAACTGTTGTTAACTCAGTGGAGTGTACGTGTGTTCACGTAAAAGGGGCGTATCTAAAGGCAAACAGCTTTGAAATCATGGCGTGAGCGCCATATTTTTTTGCAAAAGAATATAATGAGTTTAAAACAACTCGTTCAGCAAAGTACAACATCATTGTATCGAATAAATAAATCCATAATACAAAGGTTTTGTATCTTTATTTTATCTGACAGGTGCTTATTTTAAATTGAATTCAATCAGAACATGTAAAATATTCTAATATGTGAAAACAGTGAGGAACATTTGTTTGCCATTTCTGAAATTAAACTATTTGTCAACAAACAAAAGTAAAATTTTTAGTAGAAAATTAATTTATAATATATCTTCTTCTTTTCCTTTCGGCTTTTCCCTTCAGGGGTCGCCACAGCAAATCATCTGCCTCCATCTCACCCTATCCTTTGCATCTTCTCTTCCACCAACTACCTTCATGTCCAACCTTCACCACATCCATGAATCATCTCTTTGGTCTTCCTCTGGGCCTTCTGCTTGGTAGTTCCAACCTCAGCATCCTACTACCAATATACTCACTATCCCTCCTCTGTACATGTCCAAACCATCTCAATCTAGCCTCTCTGACTTTGTCTCCAAAACGTCTGACATGTGCTGTCCCTCTAATGTGCTCATTCCTGATCCTGATCTTTTCCCCAGGGCCACTGTTTCTAAGCCATACAACATCGCTGGCCTCAACACCGTCTTGTACACTTTTCCTTTCATTCTTGCCTATACCCTCCTATCACACATCACACCAGAAACTTTTCTCCAACCATTCCAACCTGCCTGCACACGCTTCTTCACCTCTTTTCCACACTCTCCACTGCTCTGGATTGTTGAGCCTAAGTACTTAAAATCCTCCACCTTACTTATCTCTGCTCCGTGTAACCTCACCATTCCTCTTGGTTCCTTGTCATTCATACACATGTATTCTGTCTTACTGTGGCTAACCTTCATTCCCCTCCTTTCCAGGGCATACCTCCACCTCTCTAGATTTTCCTGCACTTGTTCTCTGTTCTCACTACAGATCACAATGTCATCTGCAAACATCATAGTCCATGGGGAATCTTGTCTAAGCTCGTCTGTCAGCCTGTCCATCACCATAGCAAACAAGATGTGTAATGTTAAATGTGTATTGTATACACATTAAATGTTTATTGTGGCGCTGTGGGCCACGCCCACAAGCAGGACGCTGGAGCATTTTAAGACGTAGAATTCAAAGCGCATTCCCTGCTTGACAGATCGGAGGTCTAAACTCAACTTTAACTTGATTCCTTGAGGGATCAAAGGTCCAGATGAGCCGTGTTTTGCTCACATGCGCCACATTTATTAAACATTTATTGAATTAAACAACTTAAAAAACTAAACTAAAAACTAAAGAGTTAAGCCTCCTTTCATTTCTGACTCTGTAGGCAGTCTGTCTGTCTGTCTCTCTCTCTCTCTCTCTCTCTCTCTCTCACACACACACGCACGTGTGCACACACACACACACACACACACACACACACACACTCTCTCTCTCTCTCCCTCTCTCTCTCTCTCTATCTCTCACACACACACACACACACACACACACACACACACACACACACACACACACAAAACTCGGGCCATGCCCACATACAACGAGCAGCTGACGGAACAATTCAATTTAAATGTTTAAATGGACGAGATGTTTTCTTTGAAGCGGAATTACAGTACCTGTTTGAAAGATCAGAGGTGCTCATTCAATATTAACTTGCTTCCTTGTAAGATTGGCGGTCTTCTCCCATGGAGCACTCTGTTTTAATATCGTGCCGAAATAATCGCCTCCGTCACTGTATTTCCACTTTAAGGTCTCCTTCTGGTTCAATATCGTCCTGATTGTAGAGGAGTTTCAGCGATAATGAAATATAACGCTGCATGATCAATCTCAAAACAAGCCAACAATCAACTCTCCTTCACGCATGTGACAAACAGGAAGTATGGATACAGGAAGTATGGTAACGTTCAGCTGCGTCATCCCTTATAGCCAATAGAAGGCCAGTGGGGCGGGATGTTGGGAGATAGCCAATGAGAGAGCAACTCACACATCGTGTGAAATTTTGATTAGCGCATTGGAATTTTGAATGGCACATTTGGCGCTTTTCGTAAGAGGAGGTTGTTTTCGTATCCTGGGGACGAAAACTTAGGAAAATGTTTTTCATAATCCGGAATTTTCGTACCCAGGGGGTTTCGTAAGTAAGGGGCCGACTTTATATACAGTCATACCTCACCTTACAAAATTAATTCGTTCCAGAAGTGGTTTCGTAACGTGATTTTTTCGTAAGTAGAGTTGCATTTTACATATAAAAGGCCTGATTCGTTCTAAGGCCCCCAATACTACCCCTAAAACTTTTAAAAATTATAAAAGCATCCCAATTTTGTATGAAATATATGTTAAAAGTAAAAAAAATATATTTATTAAACTATTAAAATGAATAAGACATGCAAATCATTTACCATTGGGGTTGGGCAACTATGCCCAAGATATTACTCATGTTAGAACTCCGTGAAAAACAAGGGCTGAAGATACACAAAAAGCATCATGGGTATCATGGAGATGCAGCTGCCTCCTAGCCAATGAGAGGCCAGCGGGGTGTAGCCAATGGGAGAGCAACTCTAGCATGCCAATTTCAAAACAAAAGTACAGGATGCGTTTTGTAACTTGAATTTTCTTTCGTATTCAGAGTTGAAAATGTTAGATAAAGGCATTTCGTAACTTGAATTTTTCATTAGTTGGGTCTTTCGTAAGGTGAGTTATGACTGGACTGCTTCAAGTGTCATCACAAACTGAGTTTAATTTTGATTTAAACATTATCGATTTGGAATTTTAAAAATATTTCCAGGATCTTACAGCACTGTTCAATCTGATTGGTCATTCTTTAATTGATTGGCTATTCTGGGATAACAGAATTAAAAACTTATTGTGAGTGGAAAATGCTTGAACTAAAACGACAGAAACTCACATTTTGTCAACTTTTACTGTAATGCAAGTCCCTGCACGCAGTACATCAGAACCTTGATCCCCCTGGCAGGGTTCACTTTTACTTTATCAAGGCTACCAACCCAGGAAAGGACCATTTTGTAGTCGATAAACCAAAAATTAGTATTTTGAGCTGAAAATTAGTATTCGTAATAGACAACATTAGAACTCAAATTAGGATTCCACAAAATTACATATATGGGCACAAATTTTACTGCATTTTGGATTAATAATGAAACAACAGCATATTTGAGAAAACCAGGTTTATTCAACATAATTCTAGTTGTGTTATAATATAGAATATAACATGTATAATTATTATTGTATATAGCATATTTATTATTATACTATGCATGACCCTGAATGATATTTGATATCAGTATTTACAAATAACAAGTGAGAAAAATTCTAAAGTAAGCAAATCGGTCACTACCTGGCTACGTCTGCCTCCCTTTATATGCTTTTTAATATAAAAAATATTTAAAAATTCTCATTGCACATTGTGCAAAAGGCCTTGCATTTGTTTTGCCTCTTAATAAACGGCTAAGTTGTTGAATATTCTGATAAAAAATCTTGCTTTCTTTTTGTCACCATTTTGAGTTTCCCACAACCATTCAATGATTGGATCTGGTTACTACGGAGTATATGTAAGATAGCTGCTGATTCGTGGAAATCGACCTACCTTTCTGCTGATTAACGAATCACGTGATAAAATACAACATTAACATCTCGTGAGATTATCGAAAGACTTGGCTTTGCGAGGAAGGTAAACAGAAATCGTATTGGATGCAATTCATCAGAATTGTTGATAAAATATTGTCAAATAAAATTGAAAGAAGCATATTTCCCTGAAAGTTTGAAATTCGTATCAATGTCTGAATGAATCATATTGCAGTATTTTATGTTATTTTTCGTATGAATACAGATAAATTCGTACAAGTTGGCAGCCCTGCTTTATCTCTTTAGAAATAACAAAATACAGAGAAATTCAAAACCTTCATAATAACTAAACATGAGCAGAACAGACTACAAATCATCACCTTCTGATGAAACGTGTTAAACAAATGACTGCCTAACCTGCCAAAACACCATCAGTCTGGGTTCCTTTCATAGTGCATTATTGTCAGACTCTTTCACAGTGTAACCACAGGCCTGTCAGAGTAATTCATGCCATCATATTCTGGAGGGTTTTAAATTGCTTCTCCAATTATCATCAGTTTAACCATTTTAACCAAATGCAACACACTGGAGCATTAACTGGCATAAAGAACATATATTGGTCAAATAGGAAAAGTTTACAAACCTATCATGTACATATGCTTTACTGACTCAAGTTATTTCATTTCACACTTAACATTTAATTCAACTCTTAAGTGTCTCACCTATTAGCTTGATCCGTCCGGAGGTTAACAGCTCCAGGTCATCAGCCTGGACATTTTTCACTGAGGCAGCCAATAGTTCCTCTATGTGCTCAATTCCCACCACTTTTCCAGTGGGACCTACCTGAAAGATAAAATCAAAAGGTTGAACGTAAAGCAAGGAAAAACAGCAATAGCATCCAGTAATCTCAGAAAAATATCATCTTTCAAGGTACACACAGTAGAATTGAATTTCTAGTATATCACACATTTCCAGGTTTCACTTTTCTCTTACCACTGCCCAATTTAATAAGTTCATGTAATTGCCATGTGAGTGTAGCTGAACGTGTTCTCCAAACTTGAAAAGACGTTTTGTGGTAGAATACAGGTTTCTCCATTGTATAAGCAGGAGTTTAGTATAAGATCATTGTTAATGACTAAGCAGAGACAGTGGTGTGTGTGTGTGTGTGTGTGTGTGTGTGTGTGTGTGTGTGTGTGTGTGTGTACACCATATTTTCCCCCCGGACCATAAGGCGCACTTAAAATCCTTTAATCTTAAAATAAAACCGCCCGTGCGCCTTATAATCCGGTGTGCCTTGTGGGTGAAGCCACGCGACTCCATCTCACTGATACCATCAAAACCCAAGGAAAGCGAACTAATTCAGAGCTTACCATCATTCTGGTGCATTAAACAAAAAACTCCAACCACTAACACTGCTGGTGTCAACAGGTCGTAAGTTAGAGGGATCCAGGCTTTATGTCCAACTCGCGCAACTGTTAAATTCAAGACACTGAAGATGAAGAATCTGATGGATTTGTGGCATGAAGTGAAAAAGTGAGTTTATTGTTTTATATTATTACAACTGAACAATATTGACAGTTATTGTGAAGTGTATTATTTTATATTTTGTGTGTTATAACTGAGCAGTGATAAGAGTTATTGTCACTGTGCTGAATCAAGTTTGACTTATCTGACTTTTATTTCATTTAATTTGGCTTATAGTCTGGTGCGCCTTGTGCATGGAAATCGACCGTTCGTTGGTATTGCACCTTACAGTCGGGTGCGCCCTATGGCCCAGAAAATGCAGTATGTACTAGTATATTAACAGCACTTGGCAGCTGCCCTTACACAAACCAACTTACAGAAGTGCTTTGCAGTCACTATCAGTACATATATTCTGGTACTGGTTCACTAGGACACAGGCTAAGTATACCATCGTTCAAAACTCAATGCATAGATGTTTTTGTGGTGTGTGTGTATGTATGTATGTGTGTGTGTGTGTGTGTGTGTGTGTGCTTGACTTAATGCTAATCCAAATACTTCCAAAAAGATAGGTTTTCAGCTGTTGTTTGAACACACCCAGTTATTCAGCTGTCGGGACATCTAGACAAAGTTCATCTCACTACCCTGGTGCAGAACTGAGGAGAGTTTATATGCATGTTTTCCTTGTTCATTGATAAAAGGAGGAATCAGTCCAGCAGGTAAAGACTAGAGGATAAGACAGAATGTGGTGCAGTGCGGGGTGTGATAAGTGCTTTAGGGTATAAGGGTGCAGGTCCATTTTTGGCCTTGTAGGCTAGGATTTGTATTTTGAATCCAAAGCGAGCAGTTGCAAGAACAGTCCTTCTAAAAAAAATAGCATATTGTGATAAAGTTCATTATTTTCTGTGATGTACTGATAAAAAGTAAACTTTCATATGTTTTAGATTCATTGCACACCAACTGAAATATTTCAGGCCTTTTATTGTTTTAATACTGATGATTTTGGCATACAGCTCATAAAAACCCAAAATTCCTATCTCAAAAAATTAGCATATCATGAAAAGGTACTCTAAACGAGCTATTAACCTAATCATCTGAATCAATCAATTAACTCTAAACACCTGCAAAAGATTCCTGAGTTTTTTCAAAACTCCCAGCCTGGTTCATTACTCAAAACCGCAATCATGGGTAAGACTGCTGACCTGACTGCTGTTCAGAAGGCCATCATTGACACCCTCAAGCAAGAGGGTAAGACACAGAAAGAAATCTCTGAGCGGATAGGCTGTTCCCAGAGTGCTGTATCAAGGAACCTCAGTGGGACGTCTGTGGGAAGGAAAAAGTGTGGCAGAAAACGCTGCACAACCAGAAGAGGTGACCGGACCCTGAGGAAGATTGTGGAGAAGGGCCGATTCCAGACCTTGGGGGACCTGTGGAAGCAGTGGATTGGGCTACAGGTGCTGCATTCCCCAGGTCAAGCCACTTTTGAACCAGAAACAGCGGCAGAAGCATCCTGGGCCTCCATAATACCTCAGCAGTGCCACAGGCTGATTGCCTACATGCCACGCTGCATTGAAGCAGTCATTTCTGCAAAAGGATTCCCGACCAAGTATTGAGTGCATAACTGAACATAATTATTTGAAGGTTGACTTTTTTGTATTAAAAACACTTTTTTTTATTGGTCGGATGAAATATGCTAATTTTTTGAGATAGTGATTTTTGGTTTTCCTTTACTTTTTTGCCAAAATTATCAATATTAAAACAATGAAAGGCTTGAACTACTTCAGTTGGTGTGCAATGCATCTAAAATATATCAAAGTTTAATTTTTATCAGTACATTACAGAAAATAATGAACTTTATCACAATATGCTAATTTTTTTAGAAGGACTAGTAGCAGTGGAGTAGTGTGGGAGGACTTATGAAAATAAAATCAAGCCATGCTGCTGCATTCTGAATCAGTTGCTCAGGTCAACTGGTGCTCAAAGGCAGAGCTGCAAGGAGTGAGCTGCAGTAGTCCAAGCTTGAGATGACAAGGGATTAATCTGAGTGGCCCAAGTGGAAAAATTGGAGGAATCCTTTAGATATTAAAAAGGAGAAATCAACATAATCAAGAAAGATTTTCAATATGAGAAGACAATTCCAGGCAACTGTCTGTGGTTAACCAAATGCTTCATACAGTGACTGAATTAGAAATCAAAGATTTGTCCAGGGAGATTACAAGATCATTATGTGGGGATGAGTCAACTGGGAAGAATAGCAGTTCAGTCTTGTCTGGTTTAAGCTTCAGCTGGTGAGCTTATATTTATTCTGAAAAACCTGCCAGACAGGCAGAGATGCAGACAGAAACATGAGTGTCTAATGGAGGAAAAGAAAGTGCAAGTTTAAGTGGCATCAGCATAGCAGTGGTATGAGAACCCATGTAAGATGACATCACCGAGGGACTTATGTTTTCGCTTTTGCTCTGAAGTTCCTACATAAGATCTGGAGCTACTGATAACCTTCAGACGTCACACAATTATTTAAATAAGGTCCACCTATGTGCAATACAAATGTTCTAACAAAGTGCATTTTTTCCGAAAGGCCCCAGAGTCTGCAACAACACTTAATCTATGAGGTACCACCAAGCAAGTGACACCATTAAGATTAAGAAGCTTGCCAAACCGGTCAGGGACATAAGTTTTACAGATTAGGGTTGGAACATAAAAAAAAAAATCTGAAACCTTGGCAATCCCACAGAGAATCATTAATTCCATTACAAAAATATAAAGAATATGCCACCACAGTAAACCTGCCTAAAGAGGGCTGTCCACCAAAACTCAGACCAGGCAAAGAAGTCATGAATCACAGATGCAGCAAAGAGACCCAAGGTAACCCTACAAGAGCAGGAAAGAAAAGACTTGTGTATAAAGCTTGGCTTTACAGAAGAGTCACCAGAATAAAGCCATTACTTAAAGAAAAAAAAAAAAACACAGAGAGAGTTCATCAAACAGCATGTGGGAGACTCCTCAAATATATTTAATTAAGACTAAAACTGAATTTTTTTGGCCATTAAGGAAAAAAAACGCCATGTCTGGGGCAAACTCAACATCTCTCATCACCACAAAAACACCATCCCCACAGTAAAGAATGGTGGTGACAATATTTTGTACTAATAGAAGAAGCAGCCTTGTCAAACGATCTTTACAGTATAATGTTTTTTCTTCACATGCCTTATTGTCATGAAACTGGAGTCAGCCATAAATAACCATTGAGCCACAATTGTCCGTTTTTACCAGTGACCATTGAGTCAGCAGTACCCTTTAACCAATCACTGTGTAACCACTGATTCAGCATTAGTAATGCATATATGTAACTGTGAGTGCGGCCGGTGGCATAGTGGTTAGGGTGCTGCGCTCATGATCGGAAGGTTGTGTGTTCAAATCCCAGTTAGACCTCCACTGTGCTAAGACCCCTGGGCAAGGTGTTAACCAAAAGTATACCTCACTTTTCACACAGCAGTATACATGGGTACCAGTAAAAATATACTAGGAAGGTAACCTGCAATGGAATACGTTCCATCCAGGAGGAGTTAAACTCCTGGTTGCTTCACGCTACGGAAACCAGGGTTGAGCACCGGCCTGATGGCCTGATGAGCCACTAGGCTCGGATGTAAAAAGTGCAACAGACTTTACCTTTATATGTAATTGTGGGGACATTTTCCACCATCATGAACTGGAAAAAATGGTCAGAATTTGGGAAATGATGGATCGGTACTAAGTACAAGGTAATTTTGAGGAAAAGCTGTTTCAGTCTTTTTAGAGATTTGAGACTAGGACAGCGATCCACCATCTAACATGACAATAACCCTTAATGATTTAAGCATGAACGTTTAACTGTATTGGAGTCCAGACAGCAATAAAATTCAGTGGCATGATTTAAAGTTTGCTCTACACCAGCAGGACCTCTCCAAATTGAAGGAGAGTAGTTTTTCTCAAAAGAATGGGTAAAAATCCCAGGGACTAAATGCTAAAAGCTACTAAAATGCCAAAGATACTAAAAGCTCAGAGAAACATACTTTAAGAGACGTGCAACTGTAACTGCTGCAATGTAAAACTTTAAATGGGGTAAATAATTGTGTGCTCAAGTTTTCTGGGATTTTTTGTGCTCTGTCTTGTGTGAACAATAACAAACATTTTGCATCTTAAAGATTGTTGGCATACTGTATAAATTGATGGATATATTCCCCAGCCACCACCAAAAATCCACTGTAAGGCAAAATAATCTGAAAAAAAAGCCAAAGGGTGAATATGTGTGTTAGCTACTGTAAGTGTACAGTGATACCTCTGCTCACGAACATAATTGGTTCCCAGAAAGTGTGTGTGAGGCGAAAAGTTCGTCTTCCGAACATTTATTTCCCATAAGAAACCATTAAAATGAGAATAATCCGTTCCCAGGTCCCCATAAAACATAATTTTCTACTAAATAAGCCTTAAAACTACACAAAAATATACCTTATTTTATGTATAATAAATGTCTATTGTATTGTAATTAAAGAAATAAACTGTACTGTATAATAAAGTCGTTTTATTTACCTTTGTGATGGTAGTTGATGGCTTGATGGAATGGAGTGGGAGGAGGAGGGAGGGAGGGACTTACTGTTTGGAAGGAGAGTTTGGAAACGCCTACTGTTTGGAAACACCCTTAGCCACACACGCATTTAATAGCTTCCTTGTTCTTAAGGATGGGAGCAATGGTAGACTTAGCGTACTGGTACTGGGACGCTGAGTCACACAAACGCACACCTCGTTCGTGTTTTTCAATGATCTCCGCCTGTGGTGGGGTCTTTTTCGGTCCCATAATAGCAAAAGTACACTCAATATGGTCCAAAATGTCCAGCAAACACAAACCACTTCCGCATTCAAAGAAAGGGGTGTGACGAACTGTGATGCCGTGAGCGTGCGTCAGCTTCTCGTGGCCGCCACCGTGGCGCTGTTCGACCGCGTGGTTTGATTCGTCCGCCGAAAACTAGTTCGTCAGCAGAAACAATGTGCTCGCAAATTTAATGTTCTTGAGGCGAAAAGTTCGTGAGCTTAAGCGTTCGTCAGCGGAGGTTTTACTGTATTTTAAAAACAGCTCTAAAAACTATACTGGTACCTCGGCTTATGAGTGTCCCTAATAAAGAATTTTCCATGATACGAGCTTCGATCCCACAAAAATCTGTCCCATCCAACGGGCAAATTTTCGACTTACGAGCTCTGCTAGGGAAATGGCTTTTCTGGTTGATTAGCCTTGTATTACTTACTTACTTAATCCTCTTCGTTACCAGTGGGACATAAGGCCATGATGATTGTCCTCCATCTGGACCTATCCTGTGCTGCCTTTTGTGCTTTCCCCCATGTCAGGTTTATCTCTTTCAGCTCTGACGTTATTGTTCTTCTCCATGTTGTTTTTGGTCGTCCTCTGCTTCTCTTTCCAGGTAGAGTCCATTTGAGACCCACTTTGGGAATCCTGTTGTTATCCATTCTCAGCACATGTCCAAGCCATCTTAAGCGTCGGAGTTTTATCTGATGTACAATTCTTGTACATTTGGCTTTCTTGTGCAGTTCATAGTTTGAGATGGTTTTTGGCAAGAATATGCCGTAGATGTACCTCAGGCATTTGTTGAAGAAGGTCTTGATTTTCTTCATGTCACTCTGCACCACATGCCAACACTCCGAGCCATATAGTAAGACAGATTTGACGTTGCTTTTGAAAAGCTGTACCTTTGAGTTGCTTCAAGTTTTGTGGATATCTGGTTTCGCTTGGTGTCAGCCCCTTACTGGCATAGGCTATGACGCGCATTTTACCACCTTGCTCTTGATAAAGAGCGGCACCTAGGCCTGTAGAGCTGGCGTCGGTATGCAGAACATATTGGAGCTTTGGATCTGCAAAGCCCAATACAGGAGAGGATGTTAATTTCTCCTTAATGCATTCAAAGGCTGACTGACAGACAGATGTCCACCTCTCGGCAAAAGGTTCTCGAGGGTTGAAATACTTAGAAGTGTCGGTTCGTTTCTGGACTTTTCTATAAGGTGGGTAGCCACATGTAAGGTCGTTTAAGGGCCGAACTATCTTTGAATAATCTTTAACAAATCGGCGATAGTAGCCGGTGAACCCTAAAAACGACTTGAGTTGCTTCAAGTTTTGTGGCACTGGCCAGGTCTTAATGGCTGCTACTTTTTCAGGATCTGTTTCTACGCCATTTCTCGAAACAATATGGCCTAAATATTTAACCGATGTCTGAAAAAGCGACATTTCTGGGGGACAACTTTAAGCCATATTCACGAAGACGGTCCAAAACATGCTTTAGCCTCTGTTCGTGTTGCTCTAGGGAGTCTGAGAAAACAATCAAATCGTCTAGGAAGACGAGCACCTCCTTAAGATTAATGTCTCCCATGCACCTCTCCATTAACCTCTGAAAGGTGCTGGGAGCATTTGTGATTCCCTGAGGCATTCGATTGAACTCATAAAACCCTAGGGGGCATACAAACGCTGTTTTGGCCTTATCTTCCTCATCCATCTCTATCTGGTAGTAGCCCGACTTTAAGTCCATGACAGAGAACCAGTTTGACCCAGATAGAGCGGAGAAGGTCTCTTCAAGATTTGGTAACGCGTAAGCGTCTTTAACCGTTTGTACGTTAACCTTACAGTAGTCCACACAGAGATGTACCTCACCCGTCTTTTTCTTAACTACAACGATGGGGGACGAGAAAGGGGATTCTGATGGTCTTATTACCCTGGCATCGAGAAGCATTTTGAGGTGTTTCCTAACAGCTTCGTAGTCATTTGGGTGAATAGGCCTCGATCTCTGTTTTATGGGTGTTTCGTCTTTAAGCTTGATTTTATGCTTAACTCCAGTGGCATGGCCAAAGTCAAGATCGTGGCATGCGAAGACATCACTGTAAGCACTCAGACTCTGTGTGATGCGACTTTTCCACTCCTCAGGCAGAGGTGAATTTTCAAAATCAAAAGTCAACTGGTCCTTCGGTGATGAGGAGTCTGCAGACAAGCGACAACAACCTGCTGAGTTGGTATTGGACAGGTTTTGAGTTTCCAAAACTTGGTCTGCAACATGCAGTTCAGCAAGGACACAGTTGCCAGGAAGCATAATGTCATGATCGGTTTCATTTCTTATCCAAACAGGGTGCTTGTAAGGACTTTGACTTGGCACTGTGATAAGACCGCAGTCAACAAAGATTCCACCTGGAAGGGCTGAGGACATTGGCTGCTCTACTACTGCCCATTTGTCTGTGAGTGGCGAACTTAAGTGGGCACAGCTTTCAAGACAGACCTTCTTGTGAGCTGGAATAACATAAGGTGTGTTGCCCCTCAGTGTCATTAGCCCAAGCTTCCCTGTGCTCTTTGTTTCGTATCTGTGCTCGAGGATTTTTAAAATCTGACTATAGCCATAGACAGCTGGTAGAATGGGAGTGTCTCGACAATGTTCCTCATATAAAACATCGAGGGCATTTGTACCAATTAACACTGGCAAGTCTGTGCTGGAGCGCAAATCAGGTACTATTAGAGCTAATGTAGAAATTTGAGGCTCAGACTCAACAAACTCTTTTGGAAAACCAACTGGAACTTCTACATAGCCTAGATAAGGTACCGCCTGACCGTTTGCACCCTCAACATCTAGGTCACTGATCGGCTGGATTGGAAAGTCAACCAGGTGTCTCTGGTAAAAGGAGTATGAAATAGTCGTAACTTGCGACCCTGAATCTAATAGAGAATTGCAGCTAACACCAGCTATGTTTACATTAGCAGTGCACTTCTTACCTATTAAGCCCTTGGGAAAGCTAGAATGGTGTTTACTCGTTAGCGTACAACTCTGTTTTGGCTGGGGTTTCTGAGTGGGACTTGTGTCGCTACTAGTTCCAGTTTGTCCCTCAACTGAAACAGGAACTAGTTTAAATCAGTGTTACATTGGTCTTCCCAAGCCTTTTGTTTTGACCTAAGCTCTTTGCGCTTAGCTTCAACAGCTTTGCGGTTTGGGTCACTGTCACAAGAGGGGACTATATGGCCATCCTCGCCACAGTTAAAGCAGAACCATGGGCGAGGCTTTTTGTTACCTTTGCCAAAGCTTTCACTTTTCGGCGGTGAGTTCTGTGTTTGTGTCCCTTTCCGCTGTTGTTTCTTTGCAACTTTGGGGGACTTTGTCTGAGGTTTCTTTTCAACTGTCTTTTCCATGGACGCTTTTAAGTAAGTTAACTGTTCTTGCAGTTGAGCAATTTGTTTCTGCAGGTTCTTGCAGTTGAGCAATTTGTTTCTGCAGTTTCTTGGTAGACGTTTTACTAGAATTGTCTGCAGCAGCAGCTTGAAACTCAGTGTCTGCATAAACATTTAAAGGGTTGGACTGTACCTTTACTTTTGAAAGTCCTAAGTGCTGCTTCATGCGAGTGGACTTAGCTGCTTGTTTATCCTCCTCTGTTCGCAGCAACAAAAGAAGTTCAGAAAAGGTAGGTGGGCTGGATTTCTTTTGTTCTAGATGGAGGCTGGCAATTAGGTTATCATCCCAGCACCCCCTACAGAACTGTTTTAAAAGCTGTCGATCAAAATCACTGACTGTAACGCCTCCCCCTTTAGCAACTTTGCTTAATGTAGTCTGGAGCCGGTGCAAGTATGTTGAAGGTTTTTCTCCGGCATTTTGGTTTGTGCTCAAAAATTTCGCAAACAGCTCATCAGTATCATCTACATTCCCGTATGCAGAATCGAGCAAGCTCAAAAAGTCTTTTGGGCTGGACAAGAGCCCAAATGTTTGACAATATTGGCGGCTGGTGGTAAGAGACTTTCAATAATTTTTCTTACTACCTGTCTTCCAGAAACAGAAGAGTCGGCAAGATAAAACTCAACATGACTGCGCCAAGTGTCATAATCTACTTCCGTATTAGGGCACGGAAATTTTCCAGAGAACGACCTGAACTTGGAAGAGTTCAGATAAGTTTGGGACATGTCAGCACTTTTGACAATGTGCTCGACAATCACCCTCTGGACTTCAGGGGTGCTCAAGTGTTCGGGATTTAAAATAGGAGTTGGTCTGCTGTTGATTGGAGAACTGGGAATATCAGAGTTTGAGGTAGTTGTGAGAGTTTCCCTATTTGTTTGTGTCACAACAGAATCACCTGTTAAACTTTCAGTTACTGGAGTAGCGTCAGTGGAAGCTATACCTTCACTTTCAGCAGCAGAGGCCTGAAGTTTGTTAAGTTCACCAAGCAACAATTTCTCATAATCTATTCCGCTTGCTTTGGCAATTCCCTTTAAATCAAAGAGAAAAGACTTGGTCAGATCAGCTGTTAACTTATCACTATAAAGTGGGGATAAGAGCTGAATTTTGTGAACAACCTTTGGGTCAGATGTTGCTCTTTGACATGGTAGTTCAGCCTGAATTGACTCAATAGCAGTGCCATACTCAAACTCAACTACGGCTATATTTTTAAAGTCAGGGTCAGAAGTAGTAAGTTTCACTGTTCGTGTAATAGAACCATACATTTCTAAAAACTTAATAACCTCTTCATCAGTCTCAGTACCAGAAAAACCACTAATTAATACAGCATTTGGTACTTTGATACCTTCACGTTCAATGATATCCATATTTCTTTTGTGGGAAAAGTTGTACAAAAACTGTCATAAAACTGCCAAACTGTATGCCAAATTATTAATTTAGAGGCAAAATGTAGCCAAAACTCCTCCTGGCTGGCTCGCCACTTTGATGTAACACCAGCTTGATATAGCTGTGCTAGATTTTATACTAGGTTCTAGAGGAGTAAAATGAATTGTGGAGATTTAAAGTTGAACAGCCGGCAGATTTATTACAATTAACAATATCACAAGGAACAGTGCAAACAATGCTGTAGAACACTCTTTACAAACAAAAATAAAATAAAATAAGCTTAAGTCTCTAAGGTTCGATTCGTGTGAATTCGGGAGTCTTTTCCAGGATTGTGATCCGTTTGGGATAAAGGTGTTTTTATTTGTTCTTATCTGGGATCCTGTGATTTGAAGTGGTTGGGTCTGTAGATCTACTCTCGCATCCAGAGAACAGTTGGCCACACTGCTTCTGGATCTACCAAGAGTTCTCACTGGATTTGGCTCGCCATCCGTGTCCGAAACCAGCTTCAAGATCAAATCCAGATCCACTAAAAAACCAGTCGGAGTTTCCAAGAAAACAAACACTCTCCACCCGGTTCGATTGAGAGAGAACAAAACACATACAAGGCTTCGTGTCGCTTTTCGAGGGCTCTGTATGCGTCCTGCTCCTCACGCTCTCTGTTGCACTCTCTGCTGGTCGCATGCAGCACGTGCCTATGATGCGTTCAAGGGGACTAGGAAACTAGTGCTTTCCGGGAGCGTTGGAAATTAGGGTTTTTTCCAATAAATTTAGTAACCATGTGTTTACATGGGTTACATTTACATTTGCAGCGAGTGCAGCGATGTCATCTGCAAAATCCAAATCCTCTAGCTGGGGAAAAAAGGGTCCACTGTATACCTCTTGGTTTGTCAGATGTTGTTTTACTCATGATCCAGTCCAGTGCAATAAGGAAGAGAATTTGAGAAATTATGCAACCTTGTCTCACACCTGATCTTACTGGGAACCACTCGGAGAGTCTACCATCTATATCACAGAACATTCATACTTGTTGTAGAACATCTGAATCAGGTTTATGATTTTTGTGGGGATTCCATATGACTGCAAGATCTTCCATAAGGAGTCACGGTGCAGGCTGTCAAAAGCTTTTTGGAAGTCTATAAAGTTGATGTACAATGGTGTGTTCCATTCCACACATTGTTCAAGGATGTTCTTCAATGTGAAAGTCTGGTCAATACAGCTTCTTCCTCGTCGAAACCCCGCTTGTTCTTCGTGGAGTTTGGTGTCAATACTGTTTTCAATTCTGCTTAAAAAGATATGACAGAAAACTTTAGATGGTACCGCAAGCAGTGTGATGCCTCGCCAGTTATCGCAGTTCTGTAGGTGGCCTTTCTTTGGAAGTTTGACTATGACACCTTTTGACCAGTCTTCAGGGATGTCTTCCTGTGTTGAACAGCTGTGTTAGTACTCTTGTTGAGGTGTTAATATCACCCTTTATCATTTCTGCATGAATGGAGTCAAACCCAGCAGCTGTTTTCGGTTGGATCTGTTCTGTTGAGGACACTGCAAAAGTGTTCCACCCATCTCTCTCTCTGTTCTTTATCTGTGGTGAGGATGTTACCATCTTTATCCTTCACAAGGGTTGTTGATTGTGTGCCATTGCCACATGGTTGTTTTGTGATCTTATAAACGATGCTCATTGCACCTCTTTCTGCAGCTTGTTCTGCTCTTGTTGCTTGCTCTTCTACAAAGGCTCTTTTATCTCGTCCAGCACTTCTCTTGACTTCTTTGTCTTTTAGTCTATATGCGTCTTGAAACTGCTGTTGTATTCTTTCAGACCTGGTGTTGAGCACGTTAGCTTTTAGTTGTTTCCTCTCTTCTATTTTTTGCCATGTATTGTATCAGGTGTTATCCAGTCTTTGTTCTTTCTTTCACAGTGGCCTAGGATCTTAGTTGCAGTTTCAACATATGCATTTTTGATGTTTTCCCATTTGGTCTGGATGTTCAGGTTTTCATTATCTGTCTCTGTTAATGCAGTGAATCTGTTCCGAAGCTCCATCACAAAGCCTTTGTTTTTGTTAAGGCATTTTAACTTAGCGATAATGCAGCCGTGAGGGAGGGGCACAAACCAGTGTCTCTCCCTCACGCCGGTCCCAAGCCCGGATAAATGCAGAGGGTTGCGTCAGGAAGGGCATCCGGCGTAAAACAAATGCCAAATAAACTATGCGAATCACAAGAAAGAATCACATACCGGATCGGTCGAGGCCCGGGTTAACAACGACCGCCATCAGTGCCATCAACCAACAGGGTGCTGATGGAAATTGGACTACTGTTGGTCGAAGACGTCGAAGAAGGAGAGGCGGGAGGCGTGTCCGTAGGCAGAGAGAGAAGAGGAAAGGCATGAGTCTAGGACTGAAAGTAGGGACTTTGAATGTTGGAACTATGACCGGAAAAGGTAGAGAGCTGGCTGACATGATGCAGAGAAGGAAGGTGGACATACTGTGTGTCCAGGAGACCAGGTGGAAAGGTCGCAAGGCTAGAAGCATAGGAGCAGGGTTTAAGCTGTTTTATCACGGTGTGGATGGGAAGAGAAATGGAGTAGAAGTCATCTTGAAGGAGGAGTTTGCCAGGAATGTTATAGAAGTGAAAGGAGTGTCAGACAGAGTGATGAGTCTCAAGTTAGAAATTAAAGGTGTGATGGTCAATGTTGTGAGTGCTTATGCCCCACAGACAGGCTGTGAGCGAGAAGAGAAGGAGAGATTATGGAGTGAGTTAGACGAAGTGATGCAGAGTACCCCCAGAGGTGAAAGAGTGGTCATTGGGGCAGACTTCAATGGACATGTTGGTGCAAGAAAACAGAGGGGACGAGGAAGTGATGGGTAGGTTTGGTATCCAGGACAGGAACGCAGAAGGACAGATGTTGGTAGATTTTGCAAAAAGGATGGAAATGGCTGTGGTGAATACTTTCTTCCAGAAGAGAGAGGAGCATTGGGTGACTTATAAAAGTGGAGGTAGGAGCACACAGGTAGACTACATCTTGTGCAGGCGATGTAATTTAAAGGAAGTCAGTGACTGCAAAGTAGTAGCGGGTGAGAGTGTTGCCAAACAGCATAGGATGGTGGTGTGCAGGATGACGCTGATGGTGAGGAAGGTGAAGAAGGCAAAGGCAGAGCAGAAGACAAAGTGGTGGAAGTTGAAAAAGGAAGAGTGTCGGGTTGTCTTCAAGGAGGGGTTGAAACAGGCTTTGGGTGGTCAGGAAGTGCTTCCAGATGACTGGACAACTACAGCTAATGTGATCAGGGAGACAGGTAGGAGAATACTTGGTGTGTCATCTGGAAGGAAAGTAGATAAGGAGACTTGGTGGTGGAATGAGGAAGTGCAGGAGTGTGTACAAAGGAAGAGATTAGCTAAGAAGAAGTGGGACATTGAGAAAACCGAAAAGAGTAAACAGGAGTACAGGGAGACACAGCGTAAGGCAAAGGTAGCAGTGTCAAAGGCCAAACAGAGCGCGTTTGATGACTTGTATGCTCGGTTGGAAAGTAAGGAGGGAGAAAATGATTTATACAGGTTGGCACAGCAGAGAAATAGAGATGGGAAGGACGTGCAGCAAGTTAGATTGATAAAGGACAGAGAGGGAAATGTATTGACTGATGACAGAAGTGTGCTGGGAAGATGGAAAGAGTACTTTGAAGAGCTGATGAATGAGGAAAATGAGAGAGAAAAAAAGAGTAGAAGAGGTGACTGTTGAGGACCAGGAAGTAGCAAAGATTAGTAAGGGTGAAGTGAGGAGGGCATTGAAGAGGATGAAGAATGGAAAGGCAGTTGGTCCTGATGACATACCGGTGGTATTATTAATGTTACTGTACATGTGTTATTATTTTGAAAATGTCTATTGTGACATGTTTATCTTAAATATATTACGTCAAAAATACATGTTTCTGTCAGGTTATATGAGTTTGGGAGGGGGTTGGAACAGATTAATTGGTTTGCTATTGTTTCCTATGGGAATTTTTGTTTCATCTAATGAACATTCCACTCACGAGCTTGCCGTCAGAACGGATTAATTTCGTAAGCAGAGGTACCACTGTATAGGAATTAAGAAAAAAAACAAAATAATATAATAAAAATGACCACAACAGATCTTTTCCTTACACTATTCAGCATGTTTTAGAAATACTGTAAAGAAGCTGTAAAGCTCACCATTCTTGCCAAGCAGGCGGTGAGATATCCGCTTCCTGCGCCAACATCCAGTGCTGAAGCCCCTTCCGTTAACTTGTCACTGAGAATCTCCAAAACATGTGCATGCTACAGGCAAGCAGTCACATTATCAGACCAAATTCATTCTCCACACACGCAGTCACACCATCACTATAGCAACAAACTTTAATATATTCACCACACATGCTTGGCTATTCTTCGAAGACGTCGAAGAAGGAGAGGCGGGAGGCGTGTCCGTAGGCAGAGAGAGAAGAGGAAATGCGTGAGCCTAGGACTGAGAGTAGGGACTTTGAATGTTGGAACTATGCAAGGAAAAGAAAGAGAGCTGCCTGACATGATGCAGAGGAGGAAGGTAGACATACTGTGTGTTCAGGAGACCAGGTGGAAAGGTAGCAAGGCTAGAAGCTTAGGAGCAGGGTTTAAGCTGTTTTATCACGGTGTGGATGGGAAGAGAAATGGAGTAGGAGTCATCTTGAAGGACGGGTTTGTCAGGAATGTTCTAGAAGTGAAACGAGTGTCAGACAGAGTGATGAGTCTCAAGTTAGAAATTAAAGGCATGATGGTCAATGTTGTTAGTGTTTATGCCCCACAGGCAGGATGTGAGCTAGAAGAGAAGGAGAGATTCTGGAGTGAGTTAGATGAAGTGATGCTGAGTACCCCCAGAGGTGAAAGAGTGGTCATTGGTGCAGACTTCAATGGACATGTTGGTGCAGGCAACAGAGGGGATGAGGAAGTGATGGGCAGGTTTGGTATCCAGGACAGGAACACAGAAGGACAGATGTTGATCGATTTTGCAAAAAGGATGGAAATGGCTGTGGTGAATACTTTCTTCAAGAAGAAACAGGAGTATAGGCCAACTTATGAAAGCGGAGGTAAGAGCACACAGATAGACTACATCTTGTGTAGGCGATGTAATTTGAAGGAAGTCAGTGACTGCAAAGTAGTAGTGGGTGAGAATGTTGCCAAACAGCATAGGATGGTGGTGTGCAGGATGACGCTGATGGTGAGAAAGGTGAAAAAGGCAAAGGTAGAGCAGAAGACAAAGTGGTGGAAGCTGAAAAAGGAAGAGTAGAAGAGATGACTGTTGAGGACCAGGAAGTAGCAAAGATTAGTAAGGGTGAAGTGAGGAGGGCATTGAAGAGGATGAAGAGTGGAAACACAGTTGGCTTTGATGACATACCAGTTGAGGTATGGAAGTGTCTAGGGGAGGTAGCAGTAGATTTTCTGACAAGAATATTCAACAAGGTCTTAGAAAGTGAGCAGATGCCAGAGGAATGGAGGAGAAGTGTGCTTGTGCCCATTTTTAAGAACAAGGGAGATGTACAGAGTTGTGGCAACTACAGAGGGATAAAGTTGATGAGCCATACAATGAAGTTATGGGAAAGAATAGTAGAAGCTAGACTAATGGCAGAGGTCAGCATTTGTGAACAACAGTTTGGTTTCATGCCAAGAAAGAGCACCACAGAAGCAGTGTTTGCTTTGAGGATGTTAATAGAGAAGTACAGAGGTCAGAAAGAGCTGCATTGTGCCTTTGTGGATCTGGAGAAAGCATATGACAGGGTGCCGAGAGAAGAACTGTGGTATTGTATGAGGAAGTCTGGAGTGGCAGAGAAGTATGTTAGAGTGGTGCAGGACATGTATGAGAGATGTAAGACAGTGGTGAGGTGTGCTGTCGATGTGACAGAAGAGTTCAAGGTGGAGGTGGGACTACATCAAGGGTCAGCTCTGAGCCCCTTCTTGTTTGCTATGGTGATGGACAGGCTGACAGACGAGGTGAGACAAGAATCTCCATGGACTATGATGTTTGCAGATGACCTTGTGATCTGTAGTGAGAGCAGAGAACAAGTGGTGGAAAATCTAGAGAGGTGGAGGTATGCCCTGGAAAGGAGGGGAATGAAGGTTAGTCTCAGTAAGACAGAATACATGTGTGTGAATGACAAGGACCCAAGAGGAACGGTGAGGTTACAGGGGGCAGAGATAAAGAAGGTGGAGGATTTTACGTACTTAGGCTCAACAATCCAGAGCAATGGAGAGTGTGGAAAAGAGGTGAAGAAGCGCGTGCAGGCAGGTTGGAATGGATGGAGAAAAGTGTCCGGTGTGATGTGTGATAGGAGAGTATCGGCAAGAATGAAGGGAAAAGTGTACAAGACGGTGATGAGGCCAGCGATGTTGTATGGTTTAGAGACAGTGGCCCTGGGTAAAAGACAGGAGTCAGAGTTGGAGGTAGCAGAGATGAAAATGTTGAGGTTCTCTTTGGGAGTAACGAGGATGGATAGGATCAGAAATGAGTACATCAGAGGGACAGCACATGTTAGATGTTTTGGAGACAAAGTCAGAGAGACTAGATTGAGATGGTTTGGACATGTACAGAGGAGGGATAGTGAGTATATTGGTAGTAGGATGCTGAGGTTGGAACTACCAGGCAGAAGGCCCAGAGGAAGACCAAAGAGAAGATTTATGGATGTGGTGAAGGCAGACATGAAGGTCGTTGGAGTAAGAGTAGAAGATGCAGAGGATAGGGAGAGATGGAGGCAGATCATTTGCTGTGGCGACCCCTGAAGGGAACAGCCGAAAGGAAAAGAAGAAGAAGAAGAAGAAGAAGACATGCTTGACGATTCTCTCTGACTAACTTACCATATGAGGAGCACTGATGGTGGCCTTGTACCCTTGAAAGAAAGCAAGAAGCAGTGAGCATTTACAGCATGTTGAGCGAAATGTTACAAATTTTTCTGCGAACCACCTCTTAATTTCATTTTATCTCTTCATCACACAACATACCTATTGACTTAGGAGAATCCTCATAGGGATATTCCTTGGTATAGATGCCCCGATCAGTGGCAAGCATGGCTTCAAACACTCGATCACTACGGATAACCCCATTCTCTGTCATGTAAATGTATAACATATAGTACCGTCAACTCTATAAGACGATGTATGGATTAAGAAGATGACATGCGTTGAATGTTTGCCAGGTCATTACCTCGTAAGCGACTTATCAGTTGTGGATGTGTTTTTCCACTGGAAATCCATGCCATGGTCCTAGATAGAAGCAAACCCATAGGGAAAGCCAGTGCTGTCAGCCTGGCTAATTTCCACATTTCCTGAAGAGAATCACCTGCAACAAACCCGTAATTATACTTTTACAGTTATAGATAGGAGGAGTGGTGGACTGGTGGTAAATGTGCTGGATTGCTGATTATAAGATTGGGGGTTCAAGCCCCACTGTCAATGGTTCTCAATGCTGTCCCCCCAGTGCAGCTAAATGGGCCATCAAAAGCCAGCCATGTCTCTCATTGTCTATGGTCTGAGGCATGTAAAAAAAAAACATTCCTGGCTTCCGACAACTGGAGGCTGCTGAGCCGTCAGTGTGTTTATGCCCTGTGATGGCCTGGCGAGCTGTCCAGGGTGTACTCTGGCCAGAGTCGGCTGAGATGGCGCCAGCCTCCCTGCAACCCTAATTAAGATTAAGTGGTTCAGAAAGTGAATGAGTTATAGATACAGTTTAACCCAAAAAACCTTCACATTTCACAAATGTAATTTTTTTTACAACCACAAGTATGCCTCTGTTCACCCAGCAGTATAAATGCAGACACGTAAAAATATACTGGGAAGATAACCTGTGATGGACTCGCATCCCATCCAAGAGTTGTACTCCTAGTCGCTTCATGTTATGGAAACCAGGAAAAAGCACCGGCCTGATGAGCCATTTGGTTCGGGTGGAAAAAAGCCGAGGTGTGATTGTGAATGCTTGTGTGTATTGGCTCTACAATAGTATTGCTGGCTGTTTAGGGTGTACCCTGCCTTCACCCAGTGTTGGCTGAGATAGGCTCTGACGCACTGCGGCCCTATAGGATTATACAGATGTCAAACGAGTCAGATTTTCAAGTAACCATACTCAGGTTTTCTTACCTCTCTCTCTCTCTCTCTCTCTCTCTATATATATATATATATATATATATATATATATATATATATATATATATATATATATATATGTGTGTGTGTGTGTGTGTGTGTGTGTGTGTGTGTGTGTGTGGTTTAGAAACAGTGGCACTGGGGTAAAGACAGGAGGCAGAGCTGGAGGTAGCAGAGATGAAAATATTGAGGTTCTCTTTGGGAGTAACGAGGATGGATAGGATCAGGAATGAGTACATCAGAGGAACAGCACATGTAAGATGTTTTGGAGACAAAGTCAGAGAGGCTAGATTGAGATGGTTTGGACATGTACAGAGGAGGGGTAGTGAATATATTGGTAGTAGGATGCTGAGGTTGGAACTACCGGGCAGAAGGCCGATAGGAAGACCAAAGAGAAGATTTATGGATATGGTGAAGGAGGACATGAAGGTAGTTGAAATAAGAGTACAACATGCAGAGGATAGGGTGAGATGAAGGCGGATGGTTTGCTGTGGCCACCGCTGAAGGGAAAAGCCGAAAGGAAAAGTATATATATATATATATATATATATATATGGGCAGTGGTGGTCTAGTGGTATAGGGCACTGGATCACTGATCCAAAGGTTGGGGGTTCGAGTCCCACTCTCCACAAGGTTGGCACTGTCCCCCCCCAGTGCAGCTAACTGGGTTATCAAAGGCAGGCCATGTCTCTCACTGTCTATGGTGGGAGGCATGTAAAAGAACCATTGCTGACTTTCGTAAAGAGTAGCTGCAAAGTCGTCAGCGTGTTTCTGTCCCTTGCTAAAAGGGTTGTGACAGGAAGGGCATCCGACGTAAAAACCTCTGCCAAATCAAACGTGCGAATCAGATGATTTGCTGTGGCGACTCCCGAGTAAAAAGGGGAAAAAGCCGAAAGGAAGACAGATATATATATATATATATATATATATATATATATATACACTAGTCCTTCTCAAAAAATTAGCATATTGTGATAAAGTTAATTATTTTCTGTAATGTACTGATAAAAATTTAACTTTCATATATTTTAGATTCATTGTACACCAACTGAAATATTTTAAGTCTTATTGTTTTAATACTGATGATTTTGGCATACATCTCATGAAAACCCAAAATTCCTATCTCAAAAAATTAGCATATCATGTTCAGGTAGTCTAAACAAGCTATGAACCTAATCATCTGAATCAACCAATTAACTCTAAACACCTGCAAAAGATTCCTGAGGCTTTTAAAAACTCCCAGCCTGGTTCATTACTCAAAACCGCAATCATGGGTAAGACTGCCGACCTGACTGTTGTCCAGAAGGCCATCATTGACACCCTCAAGCAAGAGTGTAAGACACAGAAAGAAATCTCTGAGCGAATAGGCTGTTCCCAGAGTGCTGTATCAAGGCACCTCAGTGGGACGTCTGTGGGAAGGAAAAAGTGTGGCAGAAAACACTGCACAACCAGAAGAGGTGACCGGACCCTGAGGAAGATTGTGGAGAAGGGCCGATTCCAGACCTTGGGGGACCTGTGGAAGCAGTGGACTGGGCTACAGGTGCCGCATTCCCCAGGTTAAGCCACTTTTGAACCAGAAACAGCAGCAGAAGCGCCTGACCTGGGTTACAGAGAAGCAGCACTGGACTGTTCCTCAGTGGTCCAAAGTACTTTTTTCGGATGAAAGCAAATTTTGCATGTCATTCGGAAATCAAGGTGCCAGAGTCTGGAGGAAGACTGGGGAGAAGGAAATGCCAAAATGCCTGAAGTCCAGTGTCAAGTACCCACAGTCAGTGATGGTCTGGGGTGCCATGTCAGCTGCTGATGTTGGTCCACTGTGTTTTATCAAGGGCAGGGTCAATGCAGCTAGCTATCAGGAGATTTTGGAGCACTTCATGCTTCTATCTGCTGAAAAGCTTTATGGAGATGAAGATTTTCATTTTTCAGCACGACCTGGCACCTGCTCACAGTGCCAAAACCACTGGTATATGGTTTACTGACCATGGTATTACTGTGCTCAATTGGCCAGCCAACTCTCCTGACCTGAACCCCATAGAGAATCTGTGGGATATTGTGAAGAGAAAGTTGAGAGACACCAGACCCAACACTGTGGATGAGCTTAAGGCCGCTATCGAAGCATCCTGGGCCTCCATAACACCTCAGCAGTGCCACGCCCGCATTGAAGCAGTCATTTCTGCAAAAGGATTCCCGACCAAGTATTGAGTGCATAACTGAACATAATTATTCGAAGGTTGACTTATTTTTGTATTAAAAACACTTTTTTTTATTTTTTTTATATTGGTCGGATGAAATACGCTAATTTTTTTTGAGATAGGAATTTTGGGTTTTCATGAGCTGTATGCCAAATACATACATACATACAGCTCATGAAAACCCAAAATGCCCTTAAAAAACCCTTATGCCGGTCCCAAGCCCGGATAAATGCAGAGGGTTGCGACAGGAAGGGCATCCGGCGTAAAACTTCTGCCACATTTAAAAATGCAAATGATCAAAACAAAATTCATACCGGATCGGTCGAGGCCCGGGTTAACAACGACCGCCATCAGTGCTGTCAACCAACAGGGTGCTGATGGAAATTGGACTACTGTTGGTCGAAGACGTCGAAGAAGGAGAGGCGGGAGGGGTGTCCGTGAGGCAGAGAGAGAAGAGGAAATGCTGAGCCTCGGACTGAGAGTAGGGCCTTTGAATGTTGGAACTATGCAAGGAAAAGATAGAGAGCTGGCTGACATGATGCAGAGGAGGAAGGTGGACATGCTGTGTGTACAGGAGACAAGGTGGAAAGGTAGAAAGGCTAAAAGCTTAGGAGCAGGGGTTAAACTGTTTTATAATGGTGTGGATGGGAAGAGAAATGGAGTAGGAGTCATCTTGAAGGAGGGGTTTGTCAGGAATGTTCTAGAAGTGAAAAGAGTGTCAGACAGAGTGATGAGTCTCAAGTTAGAAATTGAAGGCGTGATAGTCAATGTTGTTAGTGCTTATGCCCCACAGGCAGGATGTAAGCTAGAAGAGAAGGAGAGATTCTGGAGTGAGTTAGATGAAGTGATGCAGAGTACCCCAGAGGTGAAAGAGTGGTCATTGGAGCAGACTTCAATGGACATGTTGGTGCAGGCAACAGAGGGACGAGGAAGTGATGGGCAGGTTTGGTATCCAGGACAGGAACACAGAAGGACAGATGTTGATCGATTTTGCAAAAAGGATGGAAATGGCTGTGGTGAATACTTTCTTCCAGAAGAAACAGAAGCATAGGGTGACTTATGAAAGCGGAGGTAAGAGCACACAGGTAGACTACATCTTGTGTAGGCGAGGTAATTTGAAGGAAGTCAGTGACTGCAAAGTAGTAGTGGGTGAGAGTGTTGCCAAACAGCATAGGATGGTGGTGTGCAGGATGACACTTGATGGTGAGAAAGGTGAAAAAGGCAAAGGTAGAGCAGAAGACAAAGTGGTGGAAGCTGAAAAGGAAGAGTGTCGTGGTTGTCTTCAAGGAGGAGTTGAAACAGGGCTTTGGGTAGTCAGGAAGTGCTTCCAGAGGACTGGACAACCACAGCCAATGTGATCAGGAGACCCGGTAGGAGAGTATTTGGTGTGTCCTCTGAAAGGAAAGTAGATAAGGAAACTTGGTGGTGGAATGAGGAAGTGCAGGAGTGTGTACAAAAGAAGAGGTTAGCCAAGAAGAAGTGGGACATTGAGAGGACCGAAGAGAGTAAACAGGAGTACAGGGAGACACAGCGTAAGGCTTAAGGTAGCAGTGTCAAAGGCCAAACAGAGGGCGTATGATGACTTGTATGATAGGTTGAACAGTAAGGAGGAGAAAATGATCTATACAGGTTAGCACAGCAGAGAAATAGAGATGGGAAAGACGTGCAGCAAGTTAGAGTGATAAAGGACAGAGAGGGAAATGTATTGACTGATGACAGAAGTGTGCTGGGAAGATGGAAAGAGTACTTTGAAGAGCTGATGAATGAGGAAAATGAGAGAGAAAAGAGTAGAAGGGGTGACCGTTGAGGAGCAGGAAGTAGCAAAGATTAGTAAGGGAGAAATGAGGAGGGCATTGAAGAGGATGAAGAGTGGAAAGGCAGTTGGCCCTGATGAGATACCAGTTGAGGTATGGAAGTGTCTAGGAGGTAGCAGTAGATTTTCTGACAAGAATATTCAACAAGGTCTTAGAAAGTGAGCAGATGCCAGAGGAATGGAGGAGAAGTGTGCTTGTGCCCATTTTTTAAGAACAAGGGCGATGTACAGAGTTGTGGCAACTACAGAGGGATAAAGTTGATGAGCCATACAATGAAGCTAAGGGAAAGAATAGTGGAAGCAAGACTAAGGGCAGAGGTCAGCATTTGTGAACAACAGTTTGGTTTCATGCCAAGAAAGAGCACCACAGATGCAGTGTTTGCTTTGAGGATGTTAATAGAGAAGTACAGAGAAGGTCAGAAGGAGCTGCATTGTGCCTTTGTGGATCTGGAGAAAGCATATGACAGGGTGCCGAGAGAAGAACTGTGGTATTGTATGAGGAAGTCTGGAGTGACAGAGAAGTATGTTAGAGTGGTGCAGGACATGTATGATAGATGTAAGACAGTGGTGAGGTGTGCTGTCGGTGTGACAGAAGAGTTCAAGGGGGAGGTGGGACTACATCAAGGGCCAGCTCTGAGCCCGTTCTTGTTTGCTATGGTGATGGACAGGCTAACAGATGAGGTTAGACAAGAATCTCCATGGACTATGATGTTTGCAGATGACATTGTGATCTGTAGTGAGAGCAGAGACCAAGTGGAGGAAAATCTAGAGAGGTGGAGGTATGCCCTGGAAAGGAGGGGATTGAAGGTTAGTCTTAGTAAGACAGAATACATGTGTGTGAACGACAAGGACCCAAGAGGAACTTTGAGGTTACAGGGGGCAGAGATAAAGAAGGTGGAGGATTTTAAGTACTTAGGCTCAACAATCCAGATCAATGGAGAGTGTGGAAAAGAGGTGAAGAAGCGGGTGCAGGCAGGTTGGAATGGATGGAGAAAAGTGTCCGGTGTGATGTGTGATAGGAGAGTATCGGCAAGAATGAAGGGAAAAGTGTACAAGACGGTGATGAGGCCAGCAATGTTGTATGGTTTAGAGACAGTGGCCCTGGGGAAAGACAGGAGTCAGAGTTGGAGGTAGCAGAGATGAAAATGTTGAGGTTCTCTTTGGGAGTAACTTGAGGATGGATAGGATCAGAAATGAGTACATCAGATGGACAGCACATGTTAGATGTTTTGGAGACAAAGTCAGAGAGGCTAGATTGAGATGGTTTGGACATGTACAGAGGAGGGATAGTGAGTATATTGGTCGTAGGATGCTGAGGTTGGAACCACCAGGCAAAAGGCCCAGAGGAAGACCAAAGAGAAGATTTATGGATGCAGTGAAGGCGGACATGAAGGTCGTTGGAGTAAGAGTAGAAGATGCAGAGGATAGGGAGAGATGGAGGCAGATCATTTGCTGTGGCGACCCCTGAAGGGAACAGCCGAAAGGAAAAGAAGAAGAAAGAAGATGAGCTGTATGCCAAAGTCATCAGTATTAAAATAATATGACCTGAAATATTTCAGTTGGTGTGCAATGAATTTAAAATATATGAAAGTGTAATTTTTATCAGTACATTACAGAAAATAATGAACTTTTTCACAATATGCTAATTTTTTTGAGAAGGACTAGTGTGTGTGTGTATGTATATATATATATATATATATATATATATATATATATATCTGTGTGTGTATGTGCATATATATATATTTGTGGCAGTGGTGGTCTCGTGAATAGGGCGCAGAATCGCTGATCCTAAGGTTGGGGGTTCGAGTCCCCACAGGGTTGTCACTGTGCCCCCAGTGCAGCTAACTAGGTTATCAAAGGCGGGCCATGTCTCTCACTGTCTATGTTGAGAGGCATGTAAAAGAACCATTGGTGACTTTCGTAAAGAGTAGCTGCAAAGCCGGCAACGTGTTTCTGTCCCTTGTTAAAGGGTTGTGACAGGAAGGGCATCCCACGTAAAAACCTATGCCAAATCAAATGTGCGAATCAGATGATTCGCTGTGGCGACTCCTGAGTAAAAGGGAAAAAGCCGAAAGGAAGACAGACATTATATTTATATATATATATATATATATCAGTGTAGATATTGAGTTATTATAGTGTTTCTGTCCCTTGCTAAAGGGTTGTGACAGGAACGGCATCCGATATAAAAACCTCTGCCAAATCAAAAATGTGCGAATCAGATGATTCACTGTGGCGACTCCCGAGAAAAGGGGAAAAGCCGAAAGGAAGAAAGAAAGTGTTCATATTATTGAAGCTACTGTAGGAGACAACATTCAATGTCCCCTTCGCTGACCTTGTTTAAAGACACGGCATTTCTGTACGTTAACAATAAATAAATTAAATAAATACTGTACAGTGAACGCTGCACGCCTGCAAGGTTATTTGCATTTTTACACACATTGCCCAAAAGACTCTTCCAGAAAAACGGGGCACATCTAGTACCATTCTACACAGCAACATTCCCCATACTATAACTTGTGTATGTGATACTCGACAATAAAACATACTCAAATTAAAAAACGAATTAAATAAATACAATATATAAAGAACGATGAGTCTGACCAAAAGCGACTTACTCTGTGACGGCACAGACGGAAGTCATGCGCTCACGCACAACGCTTAACCAATGGGAATGATCAAAATATTGACCGACGTGTCGTTCGTCCAATCAAGATTCAGTCACGTCCATACCATCTGGTTGTGCTTTTGTTTACCTCTGGAAACCAGGCTGAAAGCTGAAATGTTGGCTGTCATCTTTTAATACGCTAATGTCTGCTATGTCGGAGTTGTCTGCGATAGCGAATTAGGATAGTTTTCACTACGCGTAAGGTAAGATTAAATGGTACCTATCATGGTGTGCTACATATACAGCTGCTCTGATGGTGCTAGTTAGCTAGCTCTTCCAGGTTTTGTGTTGTGTTGTTGGATGAAGGTTGAAGTTAGCAGTGGGACTCACAGCCGGGTGTTTCGGGTTATTGTAAAAACTCACTCACTCGACACTGGGCGAAGGTGGAGTACACCCTGTACAGCTAAATGACCATCACAAGGCAAACACACACCTAGCAATTGGGAACAGCCATGTACAATGTCTTTGGACTGTGGGAGGGAACTAGAGAATCCAAAGGAAACCCACACAAGTATGGGATAGAACATGCAAGCTCCACATAGTCTTGGACTCGAACCCAGGACCTTTGTGCTAACCACTACAGTATGCAGTTGGTGCATATTAGAGTAGCTAACTAGCTTAATGTGCATGTCTTTTGACTGTGAGAGAAAATCACAGTACCTGGAAGCAATCCATGCAAGCAAAGAACACACAAAGTCTATTCAGGAACGCCTGATTGAGCCCAGGACTTGAATCGTAGTGGTGCCCTGTTATATTAATTCTTCTTCACTCACTTGATTGTATGCCAACCTGCTTACTCCTGCTAGGGTTGCAGAGAGGTTGGAGGCCAGATATGCCCTGGACATCTCTCCAGAGCGTCACAGGGCCAACACACAGAAACATCAATTAGCACTCACAGTCACACATAGGGGCGATTTGGAAAACCCATTCACTCTAATGTGCATGTCTGGGATTGTGGGAAGAAACTGGAGTACCCAGAGGAAACTTGGAGAGGCCGACTACAGCCACCTGTATGGTGCAAACACTAGCGCATACAGAAAAAAGGAGAGTGGAAATTTGTGGACTGTAGCATTTTTCTACTTAGGTGCAATTTAGAGCAGCTGGTTTCTTTGCCATGTTTTGGATAATGGGAGAAAACCACTTCACTTCAGCTCCAGGGTGTAAGCCATGTTATGGGAACTGGAAGAGATCACTGAAACCCAAGTTTAAATGAACTAGACTCACATTGCCACTGAGATTACTGAGACGCATGTTGCTTTTACAGCTCAGCTCAATCTAACAGCCATGAATGATGACTCTAGAAGTTTCGAGACCCGGTCCGGCTGTGATTTGTGGTCTGAAATTTGCTCTGATCTGCCTGAGCCAGAGGAGCATGGTGCTTCTGATGAACACTTCACCGATTCATTCCAGCCTCAGGGCCTTGTAAGCAATCAGAACAACTTTACCTCTCCCAACAACCTCACCTGTTCCAGTCCGTGGGAGCCGATGGCTGACTCTGAAGTCTACATTGCTAGCTTAGGTATGGGGACATTGCTGTATTTTGACTTATTAATATTGATTTATTAATAAAGCTTTATTTTTGAAATGGTCTGCTATAAGAGAATGTGTTGCCTTGTTTTGCAGAGAACCGTTTGAGGAGGATTAAAGGTCAGTCAAATGAGGTGACCTCAAGAGAAATGCTGCGTTCCTTGTCCCAAGCAAAAAAGGAGTGCTGGGACAGGTTCCTACATGATGCTCAAACTTCAGAGTTATTCCAGGAAGGAGATCTGGATCAGAGGCATGTGAAGACAATTAATTTTATATATACAGTGTATATATATATATATATATATATATATATATATATGTCATTGTTTGCATATACATATATATATACAGTGGCACTGAGGAAAAGTCAAGAGGCAGAGATGAAAATGTTGCGGTTCTCTTTGGGAGTAACGAGGATAGATAGGATCAGGAATGAGCACATCAGAGGGACAGCACATGTAAGAGATTTTGGAGACAAAGTCAGAGAGGCTAGATTGAGATGGTTTAGATATGTACAGAGGAGGGATAGTGAATATATTGGTCGTAGGATGCTGAGGTTGGAACTACCAGGCAGAAGGCCTACAGGAAGACCAAAGAGAGATTTATGGATGTGGTGAAGGAGGACATGAAGGTAGTTGGAGTAAGAGTAGAAGATACAGAGGATAGGGTGAGATGGAGGCAGATGATTCGCTGTGGCGACCCCTGAAGGGAACAGCCGAAAGGAAAAGAAGAGATATAGGTATACTTCGACTTAAGTCATTTCAAGTTAATGAGTTAAGTCGTTCTCGATTATACGGCTGTTTTCAAAAAATATATGGAAAAAAATACCATATTTGACGTAATAAGCACCCTGCTCCAATGCCCCCCCCCCACCAATGTTTTTGATTTTACGTCTAATAACCGCCCATGTGTACTGGGAGCAAAATGGTAGATCAAACTTAACAATTTTATTCGATCAGTCTCTGTGATGGTAAAATGAGTTCACTGCCTGTAAAAGTGAGTTTACATGATATTTCAAGACCCCTGCCACTTGGGAATGTCTATAATGTTCATCAGTAACAACACATTTGATCGTACCGCCGTGCTTTAAAAAACAGGAAAATATTTTGCGGTGTTGTCTTGGTAAATGTCCAACAACTGATGAATCATTAGAAACTGTTACAGCAAAACTATGGGATGCTCTGAATGAATGGAGCGATGAGCCGGATATGGACCTATCAGAAACTGATGACGAGTATTTTTCACCCGATTCTCCTGCTCATAAATTACAATCAAAATTAACCTCATAAATTTAAAGATGTTCCTGGCCATGTGCTTTTGTTTATGTTCGTGTTGATTGGTTCAACATGCCCTGTGCTAAAGTTGACATTCCTGTTGATTAGCTCAATTTTACTTCAGGGAAAATGTTTCAGGAAACAGCCGAAAGTAAGAGAAGAAGACCGAGATGGGAAAAGTAAGGGGTCTTTTTTTTTTAAATGATGCTTTCATGTAAGTAGTTTGGTTGATAGCACAAAATGAATAACACAAATACCAGAAAAACTCTTTTTTTTTTGTTTTAGTTATTATTCATGTTTTGAACCTCGATGGTAATAAGCACTTACCGTTCCACTTCGCTGGTAACATTTTAAACGCCCACCCACTCCAATTTTTAAAGCGCCATGGGCGCTTATCACGTTGAATATGGTAGATTTTTTTATAATGTTTAATTAGCGCAGTACTTCTCAATTATTTTCTGTGACACCCCATGAGTAAGAAAAAACAACATTTCACGCCCCCCCCCAGCACCTCATGTGTGACTCTAAATAATATGATTTCTCTATAAAATTGTTAATACGCCTCTGCATAACATTGTATCTTTATTAACATTAAAAATAAAAAAAGCATTAAATAATAAACACTTAATTCTAGTCCAGTATAGCAAAAAAGCATGTTCCCCTGGGTCATACGCGCTCCCCTTGGCATCACAGTTGAGAAGCGCTGAATTAGCGGCAGCCCCAGCAAATTATACGTATGCATCATCACGACATTTCTGGCATGATTCAAATTAACCAGTGGCTGAGAGCTTTTGTTTCTCCCTCCTGCTGATTGGTTGCAGTCTGTCTGTCTTCCTTTCGGCTTTTTCCCTTTTACTCGGGAGTCACCACAGCGAATCATCTGATTCGCACGTTTGATTTGGCAGAGGTTTTTATGTCGGATGCCCTTCCTGTCACAAGCCTTTTAGCAAGGGACAGAAACACGCTGACGACTTTGCAGCCTACTCTTTACGAAAGTCAGCAATGGTTCTTTTACATGTCTCACACCATAGACAGTGAGAGACATGGCCCGCCTTTGATAACCCAGTTAGCTGCACTTGGGGGGACAGTGACAACCCTGTGGAGAGTGGGACTCAAACCTTTGTTTGAACCTTTGGATCAGCGATCCAGCGTCCTATACCACTAGACCACCACTGCCCCCTCTGCTGATTGGTTGCAGATGATGTGTAAAAGGTAAAGTTCGTTGGGCTTTTTACACCCAAGCCCAGTGGCTCATCAGGCCGGTGCTTATCCTCGGTTTCCAATGCGTGAAGCGACTAAGAGTACAACTCCGCCTGGATGGGACACTACTTCATCGCAGGTTACCTTCCCAGTATATTTTTACTGGTACCTGTTTATACTGCTGGGTGAACAGAGGCACACTTGTGGTTGGTACCTTGCCCAGGGGTCTTAGCACAATGGGGGTCACTGGGATTTGAACACACATCCTCCTGACCATGAGCTCAGTACCCTAACCACTATGCCACCAGCCCCACTGCAGATGATGTATACACCTCTTTTTTTTTTCTCATTCGCGTTATCAACGTGATTGCCTGAATTGCGATGTAAGTTTTTTCTTGTGTTTGATAATTACTTAAACCATATGATGTCACTCAAATGCCCTGCATCTTCTGTAGCTTCAGGTAAGCAGTCTAAGCATTTTAAGTTTTTACTTAAGCATTACTACATTTATTGCATCATTACTGTATTAATGAGTAAGACTGTCTATAGAATGTGTTTAACAAGCATATCTTAGTGCATTTAATGTCATACTTCTTCTTTTCGGCTTTTCCCTTCAGGGGTCGCCACAGCGAATCATCTGCCTCCATCTCGCCCGATCATTTGCATCTTCTTCTATTATAACAGTTACCTTCATGTCCTCCTTAACCACATCCATGAACGTCTCTTTGGTCTTCCTCTAGGCCTTCTGCCTGGTAGTTCCAACCTCAGCATCCTACTACCAATATACTCACTATCCCTCCTCTGTACATGTCCAAACCATCTCAATCCAGCCTCTCTGACTTTGTCTCCAAAACGTCTTACATGTGCTGTCCCTCTGATGTGCTCATTCCTGATCCTATCCATCCTCGTTACTCCCAAGGAGAACCTCAACATTTTCATCTCTGCTACCTCCAGCTCTGCCTCCTGTCTTTTCCCCAGGGCCACTGTTTCTAAACCATACAACATCGATGGCCTCAACACTGTCTTGTACACTTTTCCTTTCATTCTTGCTGACACTCTCCTATCACACATCACACCGGACACTTTTCTCCAACCATTCCAGCCTGCCTGCACACGCTTCTTCACCTCTTTTCCACACTCTCCATTGCTCTGGATTGTTGAGCCTAAGTGCTTAAAATCCTCCACCTTCCTTATCTCTGCTCCCTGTAACCTCACCGTTCGCTTGGGTCCTTGTCATTCACACACATGTATTCTGTTTTACTGAGGCTAACCTTCATTCCCCTCCTTTCCAGGGCATACCTCCACCTCTCTAGATTTTCCTGCACTAGTTCTGTGCTCTCACTACAGATCACAATGTCATCTGCAAACATCATAGTCCATGGAGATTCTTGTCTAACCTCGTCTGTCAGCCTGTCCATCACCATAGCAAACAAGAAGAGGCTCAGAGCTGACCCTTGACGCAGTCCTACCTCCACCTTGAACTCTTCTGTCACACCGACAGCACACCTCACCGCTGTCTTACATCTCTTATACATGTCCTGCACCACGCTAACATACTTCTCTGCTACTCCAGACGTCCTCATACAATACCACAGTTCCTCTCCTGGCACCCTGTCATATGTTTTCTCCAGATCCACAAAGGCACAATGCAGCTCCCTCTGACCTTCTCTGTACTTCTCCATTAACATCCTCAAGGCAAACACTGCATCTGTGGTGCTCTTTCTTTCCTCTGCCCTTAGTCTAGCTTCCACTATTCTTTCCCATAACTTCATTGTATGGTTCATCAACTTTATCCCTCTGTAATTGCTACAACTCTGCACGTCTCCCTTGTTCTTAAAAATGGGCACCATCAGACTTCTTCTCCACTCCTCTGGCATCCTCTCACTCTCTAAGACCTTGTTGAATGTTCTTGTCAGGAAATCTACTGCTACCACTCCTAGACACTTCCATACCTCCACCGGTATGTCATCAGGACCAACTTCCAGTTTACTTCCTGACTCTAGTCATGCGGAACTTATCTCCGATTTTCTCTTCAATAACACTCATTAAGTTTATTTATAAGATTGTGAATACACATAATTTCTTGTCCAGCGGAACTCAACTCCTGCTGTGTGTGTGTGTGTGTGTGGGGGGGGGGGGGTGCACGTGGGTTGCACGCCCCCAGCCTACGCCCTTAATCAGCTGCCTTCTGATGTTTCAGCAGCTGATACCGGGTTGGGGAGTATTCATTGCAGACTTTGCAAATATGCAACACCGCAGGTAGTTGGCGAATTGCGCATTGAGAGTTTCAAGCATACACACACACAAAAAAAAAAAATTTCACAAGCGCATGTATTATTTTTGATCGACATTTTTATATTAAAAAGCGTACACAGACATCTTACCCCCTCCCCCTAGCGTACGTTTTGTACGCTTAGGAAAATGTTGAATGACCCCTTAATAAATATGTTAATAAAATGGTTTAATATGTTAATAAAATGTTTAAATGGTTTAATAAATAAATTTCTTTTACTTTTAACACATTTCATACATATTTCATACAAAATTGGTGTACTTTTATAATTTTTAAAGGGTTTCTGGGTCTTGGGAGCCTTTGAATGAATCACGTGTTTTACATGTAAAATGCGCCTTTACTTACGGAAACTCCAGGCTACGAAAAAGGCTCTGGAACGGATTAATTTTGTAAGTCGAGGGCCGACTGTGTGTGTGTGTATTTATGTATGTGTGTGTGTGTGTGTGTGTGTGTGTGTGTGTATATATATATATATATATATATATATATGTATATATATATATATATATATATATATATATATATATATATATATATATATATACATATATATATATGTATATATATATATATATATATATATATATATATATATATATATATATATACACGCACATTCACAGTAGGCCCTTGACTATTCACAGTTTTGCACTCACGGCTTGAGTATTTGCGGACTGCCAAGCAACTGACACGTCACTCAAATTCAGCCAATGGCTGTCCTTACTGCTGATTGGTTGAGATGATGTAGCGCCCCTTTTTCCTCATTCGCACACAAGTTTTCAATGAGCCTCTTTTTTTAGTGTGTTTTAATTACCAGTTAAGCTGTATTATGCCACTCATATGCTGTGCGTCTTCTCTGGCTAAGCGCTAGAAAAGGTAATGACGTTGGATGTCTCTGTGGCTTCTAAATATTCTAAACATTAACTTAGGCACTGTACTGGAATAATAATTGAAAAAGACTTTAATACCACAGCTTTACAACAGTTCAGATCAGGGGTGGCGAACACGCGGCTTTCTAGCCGCATGCGGTTCTTGATCAATAAGAATGTGGCTCTTTGCTTCTTTTCATGTTTTTTTTTTTTAAATCTTAAAACACACTTCAATCCTTCAGAGGTTATTAAAAACAAATAATTATTTAAAATAATTTTGACAGGTTGGGTGTTTATTATGCCGAGTCTGACACATAAGTGACCTCCAATCATCTGAGTGGATGACGTCTAATGCTGGGAAATTAAGTAAACATTTTCTTTGCATGCAGGTTTACCCTCTTCGTCAAAATCGAAAAATGCAAAGCTAAACGAAAATATGAAGATGAACACAGGACATTTCTGGAAGAATGGCAAGATGCTTACTTTTTAATTGAATGGAATGGCAAATCGCTGTTTATTATGCAGTACCACGATATCACATTTCAAGGATTCAAATCTTCAGCGTCATTTTAGTAACACCATGCTAATATTGACACGGAATTCCCCAAAGGTAAAAAACACCTGACTCAACATGATGGTGTATATTTCGATATTCATCAATTTATATTATACAGGCCATATCTATGTATCTGAAGTGTGTTCAGTAGTTGTGTGTGTGTCAGAGCAAGGGAGAAAGAGAGAGAGGTGCCTGTGTGCGTGCGTGCGTGTGCGTGTGTCTTGGCAGATCAGCACGTGGTGTGGCTCTTTAACTCTCAGTTAAAAAGTTTGTCTCTTTGTGTCTAACTTGTTCGCGACCCCTGGTTCAGATGATTATCTTCAGGCACTTCAGAGGAAATTGTCATTTCTTCAGGAGAAAGTCTTATTTCTTCAAAAGGGCGGCGCTTACCTGGCGTTTGAGTGGCATCATAGAGCTTAACTGGATAATATATTATACATACAAAATGAAAACATACATACTGTATGTATGTGTGTGTGTGTGTGTGTATATATATATATATATATATATATATATATATATATATATATATATATATGAGAGAGAGAGAGAGAGATAGATAGATAGATATAAAATATGCTGTATAATGTTTTTTTAATTTTGTACTGTGATATTTATTAATAGGTTTTTCTTAATCATTACTGTATTTTAGTACATTAATACTGTCTTTGATGAGTAAGACTGTTTATAGAATGTGTTTAAGAAGCATATTTTAGCGTAACATCACCGTTCCTCCTGGGTCCTTCTCATTCACACACATGTATTCTGATTTTCTGAGGCTAACCTTCATTCCTCTCCTTTCCAATGCATACCTCCACCTCTCTAGATTTTCTTCCACTCTCACTACAGATCACAATGTCATCTGCAAACATCATAGTCCAACTTAAAATTTTAGAATATAGTATAAAAATGTAAATAATTTAAATAAGTAAAATGAGATTGTGGTTTATTTTTCCATTTTTGAAGTGTAGTAAAGGTCACACGCTTCATAGTGTAATCTGTTTACATTAAACTCTAAATTTTTTTTTTACCTTGAAAAACTAAGGGGCTGAATTGTGTAGCTGTTTTCAACATTGCTGAATTTTCCCTATTTCAAGATGAGTGATTGTCACAAACTGTGTTGGCTTTTTCAATTATCTACTCAGGATAATGACTATGAAGCAGAGATGATGAAACAATCAGATTGGCTGAGTGAAAATAAACACATTAATATATACTGTACAGGAAGGGCACACTGTGATTGGTTCATTGTGGTTGTATGATTAACAATGATGCATTAAAGGCGATATTGAATAGTCCCCGAGAGAAAATGTCTAGGGCAGCATGCACTGAGCCTGAGGTACGTGATTGGCTTTGTATAGACCACATATATACCAACATAAACATCATGGTTTATTTTTAAATTGTTTAAAAATCATGATGAGTACAAATGCACTTGCAGGCATCTCTTTCACTAAAATGAAATTTCTGTAGTTTATATTTGCATATATTAACCATGACACTGAGACAGGTCAGGTGAGCTCCAAGTGTTGAGCTGGTTAATAGATCTGTATAGCTCACGGCACCTTATCTGGTCTGATCACCCTATTTATTTAGCGAAAACATGAAAGAGGACATGTGGTGAATTAGCATTTCTCACTGTTTAAAATGATCACATATTACATAATCAGTTCTTTTCCAGCAACATCAGCCGATTCCCGATTTTAAAGTGTGCACAGGTATTATGAATCAAGGCATGTTCAGAGACATGCTGCCTTTCTGATTAGATGTTCCAGCCCAGTAGTGATGCAAATTCATTGGATTAGCTGAGCTATATCCCTGACCTGTGCATCATAACACATTATCGGCCACTGCTGAGCTGCACAAACAACATGCACAGAAAATATGTCTTCAAGTATTCATTCATTCATTCATTCATTTTTATAAGCTGCTTTATCCTAATTAGGTAGCTTGTGCCCATCCCGGGTGGGATACATCCTGGACAGCTCGCCAAACCATGGCAGGGTCAACACTCACACCTAGGGGTGATTTGGAACAGGCGATCAGCCGACTGTGCATTGTTTGTGGACTGGGAGGAAACTGGACTCGCCGAAAGAAACCCATACAAGCATGGGGAGAACATGCAAGCTCCACATGGAAATTCCCAAGACCTGTGGTGGACCCCTCCACTCCGGTGCATTGAGGCACCCACGAGCAGAGATGAGCAAATCTATCTTCCAGTCAGTCACTGCAGCAAACATAAACACCAGCATGTCTTGACTTGTCTCTGCTCACCGGACCATATTTCTGTTTGCCAAGAGAGCGTTAGTAGTCCAGCAAGCACTGGTTGCTCTAAAATCAAGCTGGTCTGCAGCTCTGGACACCAGATGATGATGATGATGATGATGATATTGCTCGGCTGATGAATATCACCATCCCCCACTTGATGTTTAGAACTGAAGTACATTGTAATATTTTGTTTTTCTTCCCTTGGCAGTGCTTTGGAGCAGCTGAAGCGCTGGTTGTCCCCAGAGCGCGTAGCAATCAGTGCAGAAGAGCTGGAGTACCTCCTCTTGCCATCTAATAGCAGAGAGCGAGCTACACACCATCCACCGAGCACAGGTTATTCCACAGAAGAGCTGGATGAAGAGGAATGTTCAAGCCCCGAGAAATAATATACATAATTTCCCAAGAGACTTTGGTCATATAACCAGCAGATGGTCATGTATTTGAGTCAATGTTTAGTAAACGATAATGAAAATCTTAAAAGGATATAATGTCATGGACTTGGGGATTGATTTTCAAACCATATCCTGGATTTTAAAGGAAATTATGTATGGTGTAATCTTGCTATATCCTCCACACCCCCACCTCGTTATCTGGTTCTACAATATGAATTCATGTTCAAGATGTTTTACATGATATGTGTTTAGCTGCATGAATGAAAACATTTAAAATTACTTTTTTTTCCCTTCCCTCTTCATGTCCTTGTTGATCTCTTAGCCTACAGACCTTGAGTTATTCTATGATCGTTCACTCTCTCACTCATTCACTCACTCATCAGTTTAATCCTACTAGGGTCGTGGGGAGTCTGATGTGTATCTTAGCCGACACTGGATGAAGGTGGGGTGCACCCTGAATAGGGCAACACACAATCATTCACAACCGCACTCACACTTATCATCAATTTTGAGCAACAAGTGAACCTTATGTGCATGGCTTTGGACTGTGGAAAATAACTGGAGTTCCCAGGGGAAAGCTACACAATGATACCATCAAGTCTGGGAGTCAAACAACAGACCTTTTGGTGTGAGGTGAACATGATTACCATTCCTCTCCTGTGCTCTTTCACTCCTATTTTCTTAAACATGTCATCATGCTACTGTTAGTCAGATGAATTTTAAACGAAAGCTCTACCCTCAAACACATTAAATATACTAATGCTGAAATAAGTGTGACATGTTAATTTCTTGGTTGTTGCAGCATTTTCATCATCTCCATGAAGGGGCGTGCCTCGCTGATCCCACATAAACCAATAAGTAATGTGAAGGTAAATCAGCGTGTTGCTAAAAGATGACACGTTCTGACACGTAATTTGAATGAAAGTGTGAAGACGCTGATAATATAACACAAATATTAATACAGTGCTGTACTGTATTTTGTATGTATGGCTGTGTCCTGCAAAATAATGACCAGTAGATGTCAGTAGGTTGTGGTAGTTCAGGTTGTTCTGAGTGTGAATTTTGTGTGTGTGTGTGTGTGTTGCCCTGGTGAAATTGTCTGGTGAACTGTTCAGGGTGTACCCCACCTTCATTCAGTGTTGGTTGAGATAGGCTCCAGCCTCCCCACATCCCTAATATGATTAAGCAAACTCACAAATGTGTACGGGGCAGTGGTGGCCTAGTGGTATATGTACTGGATAACTGATTGTAAGGTTGGGGATACAAGCCCCACTCACCACAGGTTGTCACTGTCCCCCCCCCAGTGCAGCTAACTGAGTTATCAAAGGCCGGCCATGTCTCTCAGTGTCTATGGTGTGAGGTTCATGTAAAAGAACCATTGCTGACTTTCAACAAGAGGAGTTGCAAAGCTGACTTTCGCCAAGAGTGGCTGCATAGCTGTGAGTGTGTTTCTGCCCTGCGATGGCCTGGCGAGCTTTCCAGGGTGTACTCTGCCCTCACCCAGAGTCGGCTGGGATGGGTGCCACCCTCCCCGCGACTCTAATTAGGAAGAAGCAGTTATAGAAAATGAACTGAAGAAATGTGTGTGAATGAGTGAAATTTCAAATACCGTGGCTTACACACGTTTTCCCCTCTGTGGCATTTCTCTTAAATTAATTTTATCTTGAATTTTATATAATATACATAAAAATAGTCCAAATTGCTGAATTGACTTTTTTTTTATTTATATATATGGTGGCACGGTGCCGTCATGATTAGCATGTCTGCCTCACAACAAGAAGGCTCTGGGTTCGATTCCCAGCTCGGGTGACTGTTGGCCCTGCAAATAGCCTGGTGAGCTGTCCAGGGTGTACCTCACCCAGAGTCACCTGAGATGGGTGCCACCCTCCCTGCGATCCCTAATTTTTTCCCTGATTCTCTAATTAGGATTAAGCAGCTTAGAAAATGAATGTACTGTATTTATATAGAAAGAGAGATGAAGACAGCATTTTCCTCAAAAAATCTGAGTAGCATGGATCATTAAAGAAATTGTTCAACAGAACAATGTGCTTTGATTAAAAAATTGGTAGAGAAAATGGGGGAAAAAAAAGAATTAAAGAAAAACTGTATATTGTTCAGTTAAAATGATTTCATGCTTTGCAACCAAACCCTGAAAGAAAGTGGAAAACTACCATTTGGATGAATCAAAGAATAGGCAAACCGGCAAAGACTTATCAAAGATAAGCTCCAGGGTGATCAGAGAAGGTCTTTCGTTACCTGACAGTACTATCACGATTAGAAGCTGCCAGGCGCAGAGGATGCAATTTGTCAAGGAGCACAATTTTATACATAGAAATGGCATGACATTTTGACTGATGAAAGCAAAATTATTCTTTTTGGGTCCAGAGTCAGTACACAGTTTGTCGGCTGACCCACAAAATCTAAATGTAAACCACAGTACACTGTCAAGGCTGAGTTTTAGTGGCACAAGCATCATGGCTTTGGGGATGTTTCTCATTCTATGATTGTCGGCCTATTTATTACACCAGAGGGCATGGATCAGAAAATACTTAATGAAGTTATGTTGCCTTTCGCTGAAGGGAAAATGCCCTTGAAATGGGTGTTTCAACATGACAATGACCCCAAACACACAGGTAAGTGAGCAACGCCTTGGTTCCAGACCAATAAAATTAAGGTTATGTAGTGGCCGGCAAAATTCCAGACTTTAATCTCATAGAAAACCTGTGGGGTGACATCAGAAATGCTGTTTCTGAGGCAAAACCATGAAACCCAGAGGAATTTTGACTGTGGTCCAACCATCATGGACTGGAAAACATGTTCATGCCAGATGTTTGTTGGCTCCGTGTAACACTGATGTGCAGCAATTCTCAGAATCAATGGTTATACTAATAAATATTATTTCTGTGATTGACAGAAGGGCAGTAGTAAACCTAATACTGTATGTGTCTTTGAGGAAGGGCAGTGGTGTCCCGGTGATAAGGTGTTGGATTACCTATCCCAAGGTTGGGGGATTCTAGCCCCACTGTCAACTGCTGTACTGATCCCCCCAGTGCAGCTAACTGGGGAATCAAAAACTGGCCATCTCATTGTCTATGGTCTGAGGTCCATGTAAAAGAACCATTGTTGACTTTTGACAAGTGTAGCTACGTAGCCATCTGCGTGTTTCCGCCTTGCAATTGCCTGGCAAGTTGTCAAGAGTGTACTCTGCCTTTGCTCAGAGTCAGCTGGAATGGGCGCCAACCTCCCTGTGAACCTAATTAAGCTTAAGCGGTTCAGAAAATGAATGAAAGAATGAATGAATGATTGACAGAAAAGCTAAACTCTTCAAGTTTACACAGCAAATGCTTAATTGGCTGTTCCAAATTAACCCCTAGGTATGACTGGTTGTGTGAGTGTTGGCCCTGCGATGGCCTGGCAAACTGTCCATGTGGTACCCCGCCCTCGCACGGAGTTGGCTGAGATGGGTGCCAGCCTTCTTGTGATCCTAACTAGAATAAGCGGTTCAGAAAATGAATGAACAAATATATTTATATTAACATACACCATGGTTGAGGTAATAATGAATATACTGTAGTATGAACTACAGGGGCAGCACAGTGGTATAGCGATTAGCACGTCCTTCTCTCAGCAAGAGCTCCTGGATTCAGGCATTTCTTTGTGGGCTTTGCATGTTCTCCCCTTGCTTGTGTGGATTTCCTCTGGGTACACTGGCTTCCTCCCTCAGACCAAGAGCATTAGTATTCCACACAGTATTCCAATTGGCTGTTTTTGTCAATTTCCCATCAGTGTGAATGTGAATGAGTGTATGTTTGTTGGTCATGTGATGGTCTGATATGTTGTTCGAGGTCTTTGAGTGATGTCAGCTCAGATAGGCTTCAGCCGCTCCAGAAAATTAAATCGGATCAAGTTATTCAGCAAATGAGTGAGTAAGTATATAATACCCCCATTTCACTGGAGCGCAGCAGACTTGTGGAAGCAAAAATGTTGTAATTCTCAAACATTCCTCAGTTATTCCATCATCTTCTGTCTCCTTCCGTATGATTCCGAATATGTTCCTCCACTTCCACAAGACCAAAATCTTCCGCAAACGTACTTCTGAAGATGTTCAAAAGCACGTTCACTGAAAAATTTTCCGAGAGTGTTCCCTTTGGTTCCACAGTCCTCCTGTAAACATTCCATCATTCCCGTCATCGGTCCGTGATCTTTTCTTTTATACCGTAAGTGTTCCATGACTGTTCCACATGTCTCTTCCGTATGGTCAAAAGCGGCCACGGAACGGTCGCGTTCATCTACGGATCCTCACAGAACAATAGAGAAACACTGCGTAACTTCCATAGACATTACACGGAACAAAGCGGAACGATTGTGGCATACATACAGAACGTTAGTGAAATGATTGCGGATAGCACGGAAGACTTCGGGAACACTCACGGAAGTCACTTCGACTATAAATACAGGCACGTAAGACAAAGAGCCGTTCATTTCGAAAGACGGCACTATGTGAAAAGCCAAGAGGAATACATCAACCAAGATGCCATGGTCTCCAACGCCGGGAACCCCAGTTGAAGAGCCTTCTCAGGAAGCCGAGGTCGACACCAAGTTGGATGTCGCTTCCGCCGATATCGCCGCTGGCCCAAACAAGAAGGCACACATCTTCATCAAAACCTGTGTTGTCAAGATACGAGGTAGGCAACACCACTGTGCCCACAAAAATCAACGTCATCTGCAGGAGAACAGCAACCACAACCCACAAGACCAGTCAGTTGCCCTCCGGTTACATGCACATTGACGACTGTAACCACCCCTGACTCAAACTCCACCTGTGATCCGTGAGACTTTTGTTTTTTGTTTGTTTGTTTGTTTTTTTTCAATTTATTCAATAATTCCAATTCATTGACTTACTTTTTTTCTGTTTTCATGTTCATGTAATAAAGTTTTGAAGTTATAATCACTATGGTTTTGACTTGTGTGCATTTTTTGTAGTCGGGAATGATTTATCATCATCATCGTCGTCTTGCGCTAAGTCTGGGGTCGGGTCGCGGGGGCAGCAACCTAAGCAAAAAGGTCCAGACATCCCTCTCCCCAACCACCTCCTCCAACTCTCCCGGGGGGACACCGAGGTGGTCCCAGACAAGCCGAGAGACATAGTCCATCCAGCGTTTTCTAGGTCGACCCTGGGGTCTCTTCCCGGTTGGACATGCCCGAAACACCACACCAGGGAGGCATCCAGGAGGCATTCTGACCAGATGCCCGAGCCACCTCAATTGGCCCCTCTCAATGCGGAGGAGCAGCGAGCTCTACTCCGAGCTCTCCACGGATGGTAGAGCTTCTCACCTTATCTCTAAGGGAGAACCCCGCCACCCGGCGAAGGAAGCTCATTTCAGCCGCTTGTATCCGTGATCTTGTTCTATCGGTCACTACCCAAAGCTTGTGACCATAGGTGAGGGTTGAAACGTAGATCGACTGGTAAATTGAGAGCTTCGCCTTGCGGCTCAGCCCCTTCTTCACCACGACGGACCGGTACAGGCACCACTTAACAGCAGAGGCTGCAGCAATCTGTCTGTCAATCTCTCGCTCCATCCTTCCCTCACTTGTGAACAAGATACTTAAACTCCTCCACTTGGGACAGGACCTCATTCCCGACCCGGAGGGTGCATTTCACCCTTGTCCGACTGAGAACCATGGCCTCAGACTTGGAGGTACTGATCCTCATCCCGGCTGCTTCGCACTTCAATGAGAGCTGGAGGTCCCGACTTGATGAAGCCAAAAGGACAACATCATCTGACTGCGCCTAGAAATTCTGTCCATAAAAATTATGAACAGAATCGGTGACAAAGGACGGCCTTGGCGGACTCCAACTTCCACTGGAAACGAATTCAACCTGTTGTTGCCAATACGGACCAAATTCTGGCTCCGATGATACAGTGACCGAATGACTCGTAGCAACGGATCCGGAACGCCGTACTCTCGTAGCACGCCCCACAAGATCGTTCGAGGGAAACGGTCAAAGGCTTCTTTAAATCCACAAAGCACATGTGGACAGATTGGGCAAACTCCCATGCCCCCTCCAGAATCCTGTGGAGCGTATAGAGTTGGTCAAGAGTGCTACGGCCAGGACTAAAACCACATTGTTCCTCCTGAATCCGAGGTTCGACTATCGGTCGGTTCCTCCTCTCTAGTACCCCTGCATAGACTTTCCCAGGTAGGCTGAGGAGCGTAATTCCACGATAATTGGAACACACCCTCCGGTCCCCCTTCTTAAAAATCGGGACCACCCCCCAGTTTGCCAATCCAGAGGTACAGCCACCGATGACCACGCGATGTTGCAGAGACGTGTCAACCAAGATAGTCCTACAGCATCCAGAACCTTGAAATATTCCGGGCGGATCTCGTCCAACCCCGGCACTCAACCACCGAGGAGCTTTTTGACAACCTCAGTGACCTCCACTCCAGTGTTGGGCGGACCCCCATCAAAACCCCCTGGGTCTTCCTCTTCCACGGAGGGCATGTTGGTGGGATTGAGGAGGTCCTCAAAGTATTCCCTCCACCTCTTGATGACATCCCCAGTCGAGATAAGCAGCTCCCCACCTCCACTGTAAACAGTGTTTGTGGAGAACTGCTTCCCCCTCCAAAGGCGTCGGATGGCGGTCCAGAACCTTCTTGAAGCCAACCGATAATCACTCTCCAGGCCCTCACCAAACTCCTCCCACACCCGAGATTTTGTATCTGCGACAGCCTCGGCTGCAGCACGTTTGGCCTTCCGGTACCTGTTTGCTGCCTCGGAGTCCCACAGGCTAATAAAACCCGATAGGCCTCCTTCTTAAGCTGGACGGCCCCCTTCCCCACAGGTCTCCATCACTGGGTTCGGGGATTACCGCCACGACAAGCACCAACGACCTTACGGCCACAGCTATGGGCTGCCACCTCAGCAATGGAGTGAAATGGGAGTGAAAGGCCTCTTGAACAGGGGACTCCGCCAAACGTTCCCAGCAGACCCTGATTACACGCTTGGGCCTGCCAGGTCTGGAAGGCAGCCTCCCCCACCACCGAAGCCAACTCACCACCAGGTAGTGATCGGTAGACAGCTCAGCTCCTCTCTTCACCCAAGTGTCCAGAACATTAGGTCGTAAGTCCGATGACACGACTACAAAGTCAATCATCGAATTGCGACCTAGGGTGTCCTGGTTCCAAGTGCACTTATGGGCGCACTTATGTTCGAACATGGTGTTCGTGATAGACAAACTGTGACGAGCACAGAAGTCTAACAACGAAACACCATTCGGGTTCAGACTGGAGAGGCCGTACCTACCGATCACACCCTTCCAGGTCACACTATCGTTGCCCACATGGGCGTTGAAGTCTCCCAAAACAACGAGTTAGTCTCCCGAGGGGGCGTTCTCCAACACCCCCCCCAAAAACTCCAAAAAGGGTGGGTACTTTGAACTGTCATTTGGTGCATAAGCACAAATAACAGTCAGGACCTGTCCCCCCACCCGAAGACGGAGGGAAGCTACCCTTTCGTCAACTGGGGAGAACACCAACATTTGGGCACTGACAACATAGCTCCTAGGATCATTAGGTCACGCAAACCCCTCCACCACGATAAGGTGGTGATTCAGGGAGGGGGATTTATTGAAGGTGCAAATAAAAGGAACATGTTGACATTATTAATATTAAACATAGTAACATATGTTAAATTTTAAATGTATTGTAAATTATAAACATATTGCACATTATAAACATATAGCGAATCATAAACATATTGTAAATTATACATTTATTGTAAATTACAAACATGTTACATTTTAAATTTACTGGGCATTATAAACATATTATAAATTATAAACATGTGTTGAATTTTAAATTCATTACAAATTATAAACATATGTTGAATTTTAAAAATATTGTTAATTATAAACATATTGTAAATTATAAACATATAATTTGTAATACATTTAAAGTTCAACATAAACATGTTGTAAGTTTAACTTTAATACAAACAAGAGTCAAAAAGAACACACAATTATCTCAACAACAACAGAAACCAGCATATAATATGGTAGTTCAAATAAAGTACCCATTGTCCATTGTCACACTTTCTTCTGGCTGTTGGCATACGGCTGCCAAGAGACTTTTCCAACTTCACTGTTCAAATAGAGCTTTAGCTACTCTCTCTCTGTGTCTTGGCCTCTACAGTGTCTCTGTTGGGACCCACCACACGTTCCAAGTCATGCATATTTGCAGTTTCACGCCACTGTCCTGGAATAATGTTATGCTCATCGTCTTCTCGGTCCAAAACTGCATCCTGGGTGACAGTGTATCTCATTCTCATGATGTTGTGAAGACAGAAGCTTCAACCAAAAGTCTGACTACATCTGGTCCTTGTTGCAGTGTAGACAGTAGGAATTGCCAGCGATTGGCCAAACGCCAGATGCATTCTCAACCACTCGACGTGCTCTGGATATCCTGTAGTTGTAGGTAAGTTCTTCCTCTGTATCATGTGTCATGAGGTACTTCCTGAGAGCAAAAGCATCACCACAAACAATGAAGTATGGCATGTCAGTGTCGTATTGGGGCAGAGGCTCTGGTGTGGGGAAGTTGATGGTGCCATCTTCGATGCATTCTCTGAGATCCGAGGCGTCGAATATCTGGGCATCAGACATGTGGCCCATGCCACAGACATCTATCTATATGAACCTGTCGTAGGCATCTACCAGTGCTATCAGAACTTCTTCTATCCTTTCGGCTTTTTCCCTTTCTTAGGGGTCGCCGCAGCTAATCATCTGATTCGCACATTTGATTTGGCATAGGTTTTTACGTCGGATGCCCTTCCTGACACAACCCTTTTAACAAGGGACAGAAACACGCTGACGGCTTTGCAGCTACTCTTTACGAAAGTCAGCAATGGTTCTTTTACATGCCTCTCACCATAGACAGTGAGAGACATGGCCGACCTTTGATAACCCAGTTAGCTGCACTTGGGGGACAGTGGCAACCTTGTGGAGATTTGAACCCCCAACCTTAGGATCAGCGAACCTGCGCCCTAACCACTATCAGAACAATGGAGGAAAATCCCTTGTAGTTGTAATAAAAGGTTCTTGAAGATGGTGGTTTTCTAATGGCGACGTGTTTCCCATCCAAGGCTCCAATGGCATGAGGCAGGTTCCAGTTATCCTGGAAATCCACTCTGAGTGATTTCTATTATGTGGACACTGTATGACCTCGTATTTGTAGTAGTTGATGATGGCCTGACAAACCTCTGGTAGGAAACTTGCAATGGTGCGACGAGATACCTTAAAGTTGTAGGCCAGAGTAGGATACTTGTCGCCCGAGGCCAGATGGCGCAAGGTGACAGCTATTTTCAGACCAGGACTGAGTGCGCTTCTGAAGTTAGTATCCTTCTTTGTCAGTCAAGGAGTCAAAACCATCAGCAACTCGTCGAACAGTTCAGGTGGGACCCGGAGATAGTTGAAGAAGGACTACTTGTCTTTGATACGGAGCTCCTCTATAAGGTTGTCATAATTCCCAAGGCCAATTCTTCTTTCCACCGCCAGCCAGGAACGTACCCAGAAGTGTTTGGGTGTGTATCTCCTTTTTTGGTCATCCTCTGCAGTTGTCTCATTGCATTTTGGTGTATTGGTGAAGCAACAGCAGCACGTGGAGCAGTTCCAAGTCAGCCATTTCTCTATCCTTGTCCATTTTGGGAGAGCTTCTTGGTGTTTCCAGTATGGGGGGTCACTTGGCAGAATAAGCTTCCCTGGTTGAATCCACGAATTTATAGTCGGAATCGGGAGTAAATCCTTTGATCTTGCCGATTTTTCTGTGTTGAAACGTCGTTACGCCAAGTATTCCTCATTTATTCCGTTTTGGGCTTGAACGCTCCACTTTCATTACACGTGTTTCCGCAATCATTCCAAGGTATTCTTTCTAAAATGGAGTAGTGCCGTAGTCATTCGAGTGTTCCGTGCTTTCCGTAAATGTTCCGTAAATTATCCGAAAGTCTTCCTTTGCAATCCGTGGCTATTCGCACTGGTTCCGAAGTGAATCCATGCGCTTTTCCGCATGTATTCCTACACTGTACCGCGGTCTTTCCGTGTCTGTTCCGCACATGCCATGAATGTTCTGAAAGTGTTCCAAATGTATAATTTTCCGTAGGATTTTGACCCATCTGTGTAAAAATGCCGAAGTTTCTCTGTAGACTGCGTTCCGTGCCTTTCCGCCACGATTATTGCATGCCGCACTCCAGTGAAATGGGGTCATAACACACAAGCACCTTTGCAAAAAAAAAAAAAAAAGAACAAAATGTTATAGGCAGGTGGCACCGTCGAAAAGTGGTTAGCACGTCCACCTCACAGCAAAAAGTTCCTGAGTTTGACTCTTGTCTCAGGCGTTTCTGTGCGGAGTTTGCATGTTCTTCCCGTGCTTGCGTGGGTTTCTTCTGAGTACTCCGGTTTCCTCCTACAGTCCAGGTAGGTAAATTAGGTAAATTGGCTATTCCAAATATCCCTTAGATGTGAGTGTTGACCCTGTAATGGCCTGGCAAGCTGTCCAGGGTGTCAGGGTGTACCCTGCCTTCACCTCAAGTCAGCTGAGATGGGCACCAGCCACCATGCAACTCTAATTAGGATTAAATGACCTAGAAAATGAATGAATGAATTTTTAGGAATCGATTTAGGGGCGCAGACCAGTGATTTCTAGCTCCCGCTGCTTTGAGTTCATTCTGGGAGGATCCCACTGCAGACAGGAAGTTGCATTATTTACCCTTTCACCAGTCCTTATTCCGGGCAGTGGTGACCTGGTGGTAAAGGTGCTGGATGACTGCTCCTAAAATTGGAGGTTCAAGTCCCACTCTTCTTGGGTTGTCACTGTCCCCCAGTGCAGCTAGCCGGGTTATCAAAGGTCGGTCATGTCTTTCACTGTCTATGGTGTGAGGTTCATGTAAAAGAACCATTGCTGACTTTCGCCAAGAGTGGCTGCATAGCTGTGAGTGTGTTTTTGCCCTGCGATGACCTGGCGAGCTGTCCAGGGTGTACTCTGCCCTCGCCCAGAGTTGGTTGGGATGGGTGCCAGCCTCCCCGCTACCCTAATTAGGATTAAGCGGTTACTGAAAATGAATGATGAACCAGTCCTCATTCATCAAAGTAACTGTACAACACCAGTGGCTACACCGCTCTAAATACGCCTAGTCGTGGGTTGCATCCTGAAGTCACGCATTAAATGCAGTATATACCATTATACACAGCACTCTGCATGAGGGCAGTGGTGACCTGGTGGTATAGGGCGCAGGATTGCTGATCCTAAGGTTGGGGGTTCGAGTCCCCAAAGGGTGGTCACTGTCCCCCGAGTGCAGCTAACTGGGTTATCAAAGGTGGGCCATGTCTCTCACTGTCTATGGTGAGAGGCATGTAAAAGAACCATTGCTGACTTTCGTAAAGAGTAGCTGCAAACCCGTCAGCATGTTTCTGCCCCTTGCTAAAGGGTTGTGTCAGGAAGGGCATCCAACATAAAAACCTATGCCAAATCAAATGTGCGAATCATTCGCTGTGGTGACCCCTGAAAAAGGAAAAAGCCGAAAGGAAATCTCACACAGCACTCTGTGTCTTGAGTGATGGCTGAAAACGTAGGCCTGTCCATATAATAGTTGATTTATTTGCTAAAATTCAACCAAAAAGAGATTAACACAGTACAGCATGGAAGCGACCCCCCCGCGACCGCCCATTTCCGTGAAGTAGGCTCGACCCCCTGACTGACATATACGTATATGGATCTTCTTCTTTCAGCTTTTTCCCTTTTTTCAGGGGTCAGCACAGTGAATCATCTGATTTGCATGTTTGATTTGGCATAGGTTTTTACATCAGATACCCTTCCTGACACAAACCTTTAGCAAGGGACAGAAACACGCTGATGGCTATGCAGCTACTCTTTACAAAAGTCAGCAATGGTTCTTTTACATGAACCTCTTACCATAGACAGTGAGAGACATGGCCGGCCTTTGATAACCCAGTGAGCTGCACTGGGGGGACAGTGACCACCTTGTCGAAAGTGAGGCTCGAACCCCCAACCTTAGGATCAGTGATCCAGCGTCCTATACCACCAGGCTACCACTGCCCCTCACCAGGCCACCACTGCCCCACGTACATGTATATGTATATATAATATAAATAAATACATATTCAACACTATAAATGCTTATAATAGCAATTAAACAATCAAAAATAATGCATAACATGTAAATGAAATATAAATACACACACATACAGATGCGCACCTCACATAAAAATGTCAGAAGTTTTGTTGGGTTGTTTTTTTATTTTTGTGTGTTTGGGGTTTTGGTATAATTGGCCTTGTTTTGCGGCATTTTTCTCTATTTTTCCTTAATTTCCTTATTATTATTATTTTTTTGAATAGCATGCCAAACCACTGAAGGGCCAACACGTACATAACCATTCACACTCTCTCAACATTTCACACTCATTTGGAACAGCCAATTAGCCTAATGTGCATGTCTTTGGACCGCGGGAGGAAAGAAGTGCATCTGAAAAAAACCAACGCAGGCACAGAAAGAACTTTCAAACTCCACAGAGAAACCCTCCAGTCTGGGATTTGAACCCAGGACCCTCTTGCTATGAGGCAGACGTGCTAAGCACTCGGCGATCATGCCGCCACAGTATACAATACAGTAGAATATTTTTTTGCTATTGGTAGGGCTCGAATTATACTAAGTGATGAACGTTTGGCAAAAGTAAACTGGCACGTGCCATCTTTTTGATGATGCTGAGGTATTCATCAAGTCTTCTTCTTCTTCTTTTACTTTCGGCTGCTCCCGTCAGGGGTCGCCACAGCAAATCATCCGCCTCCATCTCACCCTATCCTCTGCATCTTCTTTTCTGACTCCAACGACCTTCATGTCTTCCTTCACCACATCCATAAATCTCTTCTTTGGTCTTCCTCGAGGCCTTCTGCCTGGTAGTTCCAACCTCAGCATCCTACTGCCAATATACTCACTATCCCTCCTCTGTACATGTCCAAACCATCTCAATCCAGCCTCTCTGACTTTGTCTCCAAAACATCTTACATGGGCTGTCCCTCTGATGTACTCATTTCTGATCCTATCCATCCTCCTTATTCCCAGAGAGAACCGCAATATTTTCATCTCTGCTACTTCCAGCTCTGCCTCCTGCCTTTTTCTCAGCGCCACTGTTTCTAAGCCATACAACATCGCTGGCCTCACCACCGTCTTGTACACTTTTCCCTTCATTCTTGCTGACACTCTCCTATCGCACATCACACCGGACACTTTTCTCCAACCATTCCAGCCTGCTTGCACATGCTTCTTCACCTCTTTTCCACACTCTCCATTGCTCTGGATTGTTGAGCCTAAGTACTTAAAATCCTCCACCTTCGTTATCTCTGCTCCCTGTAACATCACCGTTCCTCCTAGGTGCTTCTCATTCACACACATGTATTCTGATTTTCTGAGGCTAACCTTCATTCCTCTCCTTTCCAGGGCATACCTCCACCTCTCTAGATTTTCCTGCACTTGTTCTCTGCTCTCACTACAGATCACAATGTCATCTGCAAACATCATAGTCCATGGAGATTCTTGTCTCACCTCGTCTGTCAGCCTGTCCATCACCATAGCAAACAAGAAGGGATCAGAGCTGACCCTTGATGCAGTCCCACCTCCACCTTGAATTTGTCGGTCATACCGACAACACACCTCACCACTGTCTTACATCTCTCATACATGTCCTGCACCACTCTAACATACTTCTCTGCCACTCCAGACTTCCTCATGCAATACCACAGTTCTTCTCTTGGCACCCTGTCATATGCTTTTTCCAGATCCACAAAGGCACAATGTAGTTCCATCTGACCTCTGTACTTCTCTATTAACATCCTCAAAGCAAACACTGCTTCTGTGGTGCTCTTTCTTGGCATGAAACCAAACTGTTGTTCAAGGTATTCATCATATAAGGTTGTTCGAGGTATTCATCAAGTATACAGCAGATAATAATTGCCTATTTGTTCATGACTTTCTAGTGACGTTTTATGATGAGTAGTTGATGAGCAGTTCACTAACAGTTGCTGACCATTTGGTGGAAAAAACATTTTAACCAAAGATCCGTTAAGGTGTTTAAAAGTTTGGTGATTGAAAGGGAGGTTGTTGAATGGTGGGTGAACATTGTGATTACGCAGAGTGTTTGCAGAATTTTTAGCGAATGTATAGTGAGGCTGCCACAGTCACCAACTGTTTGCTCTTCCAGTGAGATGAACCACTAAGGGCGGTGATCACCCTATTGGTGCGATAGAAAAGCATTTTTATCCTCAGAATGTTCTCAACTTTGTCCTTTTGACATTCACGGAAACACATTTTGGTGGCCTGATTCGTGATCTCATGGGAAAAAAATTCAAACATATTTGAAATTTCTGTAAACATCACAAGGAGAGGCTCTGACACGGAGTAGTGTCAAACTCTCCTCACAGTTTGTCATGAGAAGGTCGCAGGGTTGTTGTTTCGCTTGCAAATGACTGGTTTTTCATTCAAAGTGACAAATTAGAGACTTCCACACGGGAAGTGTGCAAAAAGTTTGAAAATTGCTGCCACCCACCATATTCTGTACATTTTGTCATTATTTGTATTTAATTTTATATGCATGCTAACAGGCATTGATGGCCCTTGGGAAGGTGTTGGATCACTGATTCCAAGGTTCGGGATTTAAGCCCGACTGTCAACGGTTGTCAGTGCTAATTCGACCAGAGTTGGCTGAGATGGGCACCAGCCTCCCAGTGACCCTGATTAAAATTAAGCGGTTCAGAAAATGAATAACACAAATAAAAAGCAAATGTATTGAGAACAAAAAATAAACTGATTTACAACAGGCAATGTATTTTTTTCACCAAACGCACAAATTGTAGCACCGCCTTGTGATTTTCCCGTAATACACATATTTAAGCCACAAGATATTCACTTGCTTGTGGAATCACAAAACACCTGGACACAAATTTCAAAATTCGCAACAAAAAAAATCAGAGATAAAAGAATTTATTTGTGTCAGTTCCCTTTCTGTCTCTCCTCTAGTGTGATCACAGCGCTGTGTTGAACTTTAACTTGAAATCCATTTACTTTGAGTTTTTGATGGAAGAAATGAAAGAAAAGCTAATTTTCAGTACACAATATACCTATCCACCCATCTACTGAACCTGTTGATTCTATTGTATTTTCCGGGCTATAAGTCGCACTTTTTTCATACTTTGGCTGACGGTGCGACTTATACTCAAAGCGACTTATATGTGAAATTATTACATATAATTCTGTTCATCATCATAACAAACACAATTTCACATGTTTGTTATTTTTACACTCAGAACCACAAGAGGGCACTCGAGGCTTGAGTACCAGTACCTGCTCATCCTGTACCACTGAAGAAATGTCTCCAAAAAGAAAATCCTATTCTGCGGATTACAAGCTGTAAGTACTATCATGCACTCAAAACAGGGGCAAGTTGGAACAGCCAGTTATCCTAATGTGCAGGCCTTTAGCCTACTGGATGAAACCATAGTACCTTGAGGAAAACCATACAAGCACAGAGAGAACATGCAAACTCCACACAGAAATTACTTCAATGACTCTGGGACTCGAACCCAGGACCCTCTTGCTATGAGCCGGACAGGCTAAGCACTACATTACCAAGTCACGCTAGAAAATGTTATCATGGGCAAAGAAAATTCAATTGAAAACATTACAGTTTTTACACATTATTATTGATCTTATGAATATGGAAATATAATAGGACCGTGTTGACTATTTACAGCCATGTACCTGGTTCTAATATCTAATATAAATGATGTCGCAAAGGATGGTGGTCCTCTCTCACTTCCAGCGCAGTGGCATGGAGAACAGAGGTGTGTGTGTGTGTGTGTGTGTGTGTGTGTGTGTGTGTGTGTGTGTGTGCGCGCATGTATTTGTGCGTGCGCACTGGCCATTTGCCAGTCTGCTGCGGAGCGACAAGAAGACGAGAGCGGCATAAGGTGGATGGCAGCTGACTGAAAATCTTCAATAAACCCACCAGCACCCCTTGTAGAGATGAATGTGTTCTTTAATTTGTATTGAAATATAAAAACTACAGAAAGTCTTAGTTTACACTAAACTTCCTTTTGGATCATTCAGTGTCTGATTGAGATGAGATCAGCTCGACAAAGGAAGGTAATTATTCTTTTCCTTAATGACATGATCATGTAATTTACCGCTGTATTAGTTAAAAAGTGATGAATGTATATTTGGTGAAATGCCATGTAGATTAGAGCAAGAACGCTGTGGTTTCATGTTTTCATTGCGACAAGGTTACAGGTGATACCTTTAAGTACTCTTAAATCTCAGCTCTTGATATACTGGAGAAAATTATTATCGAAATACACTCACTCACTCACTCACTCATTTGCCAAACCGCTTAAGAGTCTTGGGGAGGCTGGAGCCTAGCTTAGCTGACACTGGGCAAAGGCGAGGTACACCCTGAGCAGCTTGCCAGACAAATCATTATAGGAATACATATAACCACATTTTTCATTCGTTCATTTCTGGAACTGCTTAATCCTAATTAGGGTCGCGGGGAGGCTGGTGCCCATCTCAGCTGACTCCGGGCGAGGGTGGGGTACACCATGGACAGCTTGCCAGGCCATCGCAGGGCAGAAACATGCTGACGGCTATGCAGCTTTTCTTGTCGAAAGTCAGCAATGGTTCTTTTACATGAACCGCACAACATAGACAGTGAGAGACATGGCCGGCCTTTGATAACCCAGTTCGCTGCACTGAGGGGGACAGTGACAACCTGTTGAAGGGGGGCTTTAACCCCCAACCTTAGGATCGGCAATCCAGTACATGTACCATCAGGTCACCAGCGTCAAAATCACATTTTGATTGTTACAATTTTTTTAACCCTTAAAATAAATTGTGACTCTCTGAGGATGCTATAAGTAACAATGATTTCTGGACAGTTAATTCGGTGACATCCTGAGGCTGAGCTGCTTCACTATTTTAATAAATCCTACATGGGAATATAAAATACTAACAAAGACAAACAAACAAAAAGAAAATTGTAGTCATTTTATTGTATTTTTTTATTTCCCCCATTTTCCCCCTAATTTTTCCCACCCATCAGTTGTTATTTTTCTTATCACACGACCACCATCAAAAAGGGAGGAGCGAAAGCATGCATACGCCACCTCTGTGACATGTAATGCTGGTCACCCGCCCCTTTTCGAAATGTGGCGCACTTGGGGTCGGTTAAAACAAACACTCGGAGGGGAAGCGATATTCGCCCCCTCTACAAATGACTCTCAATGCCAGACGCCCATGATTCGCTGGTGTTCGCTGTGAGTGACAGGGAAGTGAACATATGCCGTCCATCCCTCCTGTGAGAGCTCAGCCAATTAGCTCCTTTGGACTCTCAGCCACGGATGACTGTGGCATTAACCTGGATACAAACTTGCGATCTCTGGGTTAAAAGTCCCGCACGTTGTTGAGGTGCCACTTGGAAGCTCACTGTTAATTTTTTTTTAATGTATTTGAACTAAGACAAAAACATGAAACACACAAGAAGCAGGAGGGTCTTAGGTTTGTGTCCTCGGCACAGGGCAGCGTTTCTGTCTGTAGTTTGCATGTTGTCCCCATGCTTATGCTAGTTTTGTCCATGTACCTACACATTGGGGTAACTGACAATTACAAATTGCCCCTAGGTGTGAGTGTGTGTGTTAGCCCTTTGAGGGACTGGTGAGCTATTCAGGGTGTACTCTGCCTTTGCACAGAATCAGATGAGCCAGGTTCCAGGCTTTCTATAACTGTAGTACTATGAGGCGGTTTGGTGATGAATGAATGAACTCTGACAGAGGAGGTTAGGTGAGCTCTGTACACTCAGTCAGCAGAAGCTTTGTGGACCGAAAAGTGTGTGTGTGTGTGTGTGTGTGTGTGTGTGTGTTTGTTGGGTGTTTCTTTTAAAGATATTCAGAATTTTAGTATACAGTATACTACACAGGAACGTAAGTAAACAACTCTCCATAATGATGTTTTTAAATCTATTCCAAGTTAGTACTGAAAAGTAAAGCAATCATTTGAAGATTTATTTTTCCAAGTTTAAAGATTATGATGCTGCCTGTCCCCCCAGTGCACTAACTGGGTTATCAAAGTCCGGTCATGTCTCTCACCGTCTATGGTGTGAGGTTCATGTAAAAGAGTGCTGACTTTTGACAAGAGTAGCTGCTTAGCCATGTTTCCTTCCTGGTGAGCTGTCCAGGGTGTACTCTGCCCCCACCTGGAGTCGGCTGGGATGGGCGCCAGCCTCCCCGTGACCCGAATTAGGATTAAGCAGTTACAGAAAATGAATGAATGAATGAATGCTGCCTGTTTCAAATGACTCTTGATTCAAGCATTAGCCACTCTGGATAATGTTTTTTAGTCTCCAGACAGTATTCCCATTATACAATAATATACAGAAGGCCCCCGTTATTTGCGGTGGTTACGTTCCGCCCCTACCCGCGGATCCTGAAAATCATCAAATTATTGATGTGGTTTTAAAACCCTATGTATGATATTACATGCATTAAATATGCTTGTTAAACACATTTTATAGCCAGTCTTACTCATTAATACAGTCTTCTTCTTTTCCTTTCGGCTGTTCCCTTCAGGGGTCGCCACAGCAAATGATCTGCCTCCATCTCTCCCTATCCTCTGCATCTTCTACTCTTACTCCAACGACCTTCATGTCCGCCTTCACTGCATCCATAAATCTTCTCTTTGGTCTTCCTCTGGGCCTTTTGCCTGGTAGTTCCAACCTCAGCATCCTACGACCAATATACTCACTATCCCTCCTCTGTACATGTCCAAACCATCTCAATCTAGCCTCTCTGACTTTGTCTCCAAAACATCTAACATGTGCTGTCCCTCTGATGTACTCATTTCTGATCCTATCCATCCTCGTTACTCCCAAAGAGAACCTCAACATTTTCATCTCTGCTACCTCCAACTCTGACTCCTGTCTTTTCCCCAGGGCCACTGTCTCTAAACCATACAACATTGCTGGCCTCATCACCGTCTTGTACACTTTTCCCTTCATTCTTGCCGATACTCTCCTATCACACATCACACCGGACACTTTTCTCCATCCATTCCAACCTGCCTGCACGCGCTTCTTCACCTCTTTTCCACACTCTCCATTGCTCTGGATTGTTGAGCCTAAGTACTTAAAATCCTCCACCTTCTTTATCTCTGCCCCTGTAACCTCAAAGTTCCTCTTGGGTCCTTGTCGTTCACACACATGTATTCTGTCTTACTAAGACTAACCTTCAATCCCCTCCTTTCCAGGGCATACCTCCACCTCTCTAGATTTTCCTCCACTTGGTCTCTGCTCTCACTACAGATCACAATGTCATCTGCAAACATCATAGTCCATGGAGATTCTTGTCTAACCTCATCTGTTAGCCTGTCCATCACCATAGCAAACAAGAAGGGGCTGAGAGCTGACCCTTGATGTAGTCCCACCTCCACCTTGAACTCTTCTGTCACACCGACAGCACACCTCACCACTGTCTTACATCTATCATACATGTCCTGCACCACTCTAACATACTTCTCTGTCACTCCAGACTTCCTCATACAATACCACAGTTCTTCTCTCGGCACCCTGTCATATGCTTTCTCCAGATCCACAAAGGCACAATGCAGCTCCTTCTGACCTTCTCTGTACTTCTCTATTAACATCCTCAAAGCAAACACTGCATCTGTGGTGCTCTTTCTTGGCATGAAACCAAACTGTTGTTCACAAATGCTGACCTCTGCCCTTAGTCTTGCTTCCACTATTCTTTCCCATAGCTTCATTGTATGGCTCATCAACTTTATCCCTCTGTAGTTGCCACAACTCTGTACATCTCCCTTGTTCTTAAAAATGGGCACAAGCACACTTCTCCTCCATTCCTCTGGCATGTGCTCACTTTCTAAGACCTTGTTGAATATTCTTGTCAGAAAATCTACTGCTACCTCCCCTAGACACTTCCATACCTCAACTGGTATGTCATCAGGGCCAACTGCCTTTCCACTCTTCATCCTCTTCAATGCCCTCCTCACTTCTCCCTTACTAATCTTTGCTACTTCCTGCTCCTCAACGGTCACCCCTTCTACTCTTTTTCTCTCTCATTTTCCTCATTCATCAGCTCTTCAAAGTACTCTTTCCATCTTCCCAGCACACTTCTGTCATCAGTCAATACATTTCCCTCTCTGTCCTTTATCACTCTAACTTGCTGCACGTCTTTCCCATCTCTATTTCTCTGCTGTGCTAACCTGTATAGATCATTTTCTCCCTCCTTACTGTTCAACCTATCATACAAGTCATCATACGCCCTCTGTTTGGCCTTTGACACTGCTACCTTCGCCTTACGCTGTGTCTCCCTGTACTCCTGTTTACTCTCTTCGGTCCTCTCAATGTCCCACTTCTTCTTGGCTAACCTCTTCTTTTGTACACACTCCTGCACTTCCTCATTCCACCACCAAGTTTCCTTATCTACTTTCCTTCCAGAGGACACACCAAATACTCTCCTACCGGTCTCCCTGATCACATTGGCTGTGGTTGTCCAGTCCTCTGGAAGCACTTCCTGACTACCCAAAGCCTGTTTCAACTCCTCCTTGAAGACAACACGACACTCTTCCTTTTTCAGCTTCCACCACTTTGTCTTCTGCTCTACCTTTGCCTTTTTCACCTTTCTCACCATCAGTGTCATCCTGCACACCACCATCCTATGCTGTTTGGCAACACTCTCACCCACTACTACTTTGCAGTCACTGACTTCCTTCAAATTACATCGCCTACACAAGATGTAGTCTACCTGTGTGCTCTTACCTCCGCTTTCATAAGTCACCCTATGCTTCTGTTTCTTCTGGAAGAAAGTATTCACCACAGCCATTTCCATCCTTTTTGCAAAATCGATCAACATCTGTCCTTCTGTGTTCCTGTCCTGGATACCAAACCTGCCCATCACTTCCTCGTCCCCTCTGTTGCCTGCACCAACATGTCCATTGAAGTCTGCTCCAATGACCACTCTTTCACCTCTGGGGGTACTCTGCATCACTTCATCTAACTCACTCCAGAATCTCTCCTTCTCTTCTAGCTTACATCCTGCCTGTGGGGCATAAGCACTAACAACATTGACTATCACGCCTTCAATTTCTAACTTGAGACTCATCACTCTGTCTGACACTCTTTTCACTTCTAGAACATTCCTGACAAACCCCTCCTTCAAGATGACTCCTACTCCATTTCTCTTCCCATCCACACCATTATAAAACAGTTTAAACCCTGCTCCTAAGCTTTTAGCCTTTCTACCTTTCCACCTTGTCTCCTGAACACACAGTATGTCCACCTTCCTCCTCTGCATCATGTCAGCCAGCTCCTATCTTTTCCTTGCATAGTTCCAACATTCAAAGTCCCTACTCTCAGTCCGAGGCTCACGCATTTCCTCTTCTCTCTCTGCCTACGGACACGCCTCCCGCCTCTCCTTCTTCGACGTCTTCGACCAACAGTAGTCCAATTTCCATCAGCACCCTGTTGGTTGACAGCACTGATGGCGGTCGTTGTTAACCCGGGCCTCGACCGATCCGGTATGAATTTTGTTTTGATCATTTGCATTTTTAAATGTGGCAGAAGTTTTACGCCGGATGCCCTTCCTGTCGCAACCCTCTGCATTTATCCGGGCTTGGGACCGGCATAAGGGGGAGAGACACTGGTTAGTGCCCCCCCCCCGCCTCATGGCTGCATTTTACTCATTAATACAGTAATAATGCAATATTTATGAATAAATAAAATGCTTAGGCTCGTGACCAGAAGCTAGATAAGATGCAGAGCCTTTTAGTGACATCATAGGAGTTAAATAATCATTAAAAACACACCAAAAAAGAAAGAGGTCTACACTTCATCTGCAACCAATCAGCAGGAGGGAGAAACAAAAGCTCTCAGCCATTGGCTGAATTTAAATCACGTGACAGTAATTTTCTGGGGCTGCCGCTAATCCACGAGTATGTGGAGCCACGACCGGTGACTCGTGAATGGGTGGGGGCCTACTGTATACTGGGAACATATACTACTGTTTATACCTACACATTTAATGCTGAAAATAGGGATCCCTCACTTTTTAAGGTTCATGGGGACTGATACCCCCCCACGATCGCCGAATTTCCATGAAGTAGGATCGACCCCCCCCGACTGACGTATACGTACATGTATATGCGTATGTAATATCAAAAAATACATATACAATGCTATAAATTCTTATAATAACAATTAAACATTGAAAAATAATGCATAAGATGTAAATAAAATATAAATACACACACATACAGATGCACACCTCACATAAAAATGTAAGTAGTTTTGTTGGGGGGTTTGGGGTTGTTTATTTTTTGATGAATATTTTTGAAACACCCACTATGCACTGAAGCCATAGGAACTGAATAACGAAGTAGCGAGGGATCACTGTAGGTCCATAAATATTTATTACAGTCAGTCTCATTCTCAAAATGTTTTTTTTTACATCTTGTTGCAGCAGTGAAATCAAAGTATACTTTTAATAAAATTATATATCTAATATTTACTATTGAGTTCTTATAGTAGGTATAGGGATTGTTTGAAATGAGCTGGGGCACTGTAGTTTTTCGTGTTTAGCAGGCCCATCTCACAGCAAGAAGGTCCTGGGTTCAATTCCCAGACTCAACAAGGAGATTTCTGTGTGGACTTTGCATGTCCATCCCATGCTTATGTGGGTTTCCTCCATGTACTCTTCCCACTGCCCAAAGACATGCACATTAGACTAATTAACTGATCCAACTCATGTGAATGGTTGTGTGTTTGTTGTCCTGCAATGTTCATTGAGCTGTTCAGGGTGTACCTCACCTTCACCTGATGGTCATGAGTCTGTACTGATGTCTCTGTGGAACGTCTCTGGATATAAAACTTTGTGAAAGAGGGCTTTTAATGTAGCTGTGGATGGATGTTTATTATTCTTGCATACAATGCTACAGAGTGAAACAAATAATTGTCAAGTACCTCCTTTTTTATTCAGATATTTTTGAAAGCCTGGGTACCTCAACTGTTTCAATGAACTCTCTGAGTTTTGACATATGGATGATTTATGCAGCATTATACTATGGCCTTGGTTGGATTTACATTAATTTCTGAACTACTTAATCCTAATTAGGGTCATGGGGATGCTGGTGCCCATCTCAGCCAGCTCAGGGCAAGGGCAAGGTACACCCTGGACAGCTTGTCAGTCCATTGCAGAGCCAACACTCACACAACCATTCATGCTCACCCCTACGGTCGATTTGGAATAGCCAATTAACCTACTGTGTATGTTTTTGGACTGTGGGAGGAAACCAGCGGAAACCCACGCAAACACGGGGAGAACATGCAATCTCCACACAGAAACACCCCAGCTGGGAATCAAACCCAGGGCCTTCTTGCTGTGAGGTGGACGCACTTAACCACTATGCCGCCATACCACCTGGTTGGATTTTTATGAGACTTAATATACAGTACACCATAAATAAAAAAATATTGATGAACTCATGATTTATTTTTTGTTGATTGGCCTGTTTTATAAGAGATAGATTCCAAAATGCTACATTTTCTATTTGTTTTGTCCTTGAAACCTTTAATGAAAAAACTTGAAATATGAGCAAAAAAATTTAAATCCAGAAATATTGTGGTACCTTGTCTAACGAGTGTCCCTTATGATGATTTTTCCATGATACGAGCTTTGAACCCAAAAAAATCTGCTCCACTTAACGCACAAAAATTCACTTTTACGAGCTCTGCTCGAAATGGCTTTTCCGGCCTGATTGACCTCGTATTCGTCTGCATGTATTCCTCCACGCGCCGAGAACGCCTTGTGCAGTGTTTCTCAATTATTTTCTGTGACCCCCCCCCCCCCCCCCCCCGGCGGGCAGTGGTGGTCTAGTGGTATAGGGCGCTGGATCGCTGATCCAAGGTTGGGGGTTCGATTCCCACTCTCCACAAGGTTGTCACTGTCCCCCCGCAGTGCATCTAACTGGGTTATCAAAGGCCGGCCATGTCTCTCACTGTCTATGGTGTGAGGCATGTAAAAGAACCATTGCTGACTTTCGACAAGAGTAGGCTGCAAAGCTGTCCAGGGTGTACTCTGCCCTCGCCCGAAGTTGGCTGGGATGGGCGCCAGCCTCCCCGTGACCCTAATTAGGATTAAGCGGTTACAGAAAATGAACTGAACTGAACACCCCCCCCCCGGCACCACGTAACGTTAAAGTGTTTACTGCACTTCATATCATTTGCTCTGTGCTTTATCCCTGCACCATAGTGCAACAATGAGAGCGCCACTGTCAACTACTGTAGTGGCTACACAATTACACTTAATTCTAGTACAGTATGGCAAAAAAGCATGTTCCCCAGGGTCATACACACCCCCCTGGCATCAGATTTTTCCTGCCTGGCATTTGTAGCGTGCACATGCACAAAATTTTCCTCCTCCTGCTCTTCCCCCTCTGTCGTTACCCACCACCTCCTGCCTGCCCACGTGACATCTTCGCCACAGTCGATGATCGGAAGGGTTACTTGATTTATTGTTTATTCTTGTTTTTTTTTATTATTATTAATTATGAATTATTATTAATGTTAATGTACATGTATTATTATTGTTATTATTATTATTATCAAATATTTATTGTTTTTACATTTTTATCTTTAATATATTAGGTCAAATATACGTGTTTGTGGCCGGTTATATGAGTTTAAAGGGGGTTGGAATGGATTAATTGGTTTTCTATTATTTCTTATTGGAATAATTGTTTTATCTAATGGATTTTTTGTCTTAGGAGCTCACCCTCAGAACAGATTAAATTCGTTAGCTGAGATATCACTGTATTTCTGAATATAATTAATAATTATCCTTCCCCCAATAAATGTAATATAATAAAATAAAGCTATTTCTCCAAACTTGTGCTTAAATAAAAAAGCTACGAGTCCATTCTTTTATAGAATCTGCATTCTGTATTGACGGTTCGCATTCTGTATTTTGGCAAAATATTTTATAGAATGTCTGTCTGTCTTCCTTTCGGCTTTTTCCCTTTTACTCGGGAGTCGCCACAGCGAATCATCTGATTTGCACGTTTGATTTGGCAGAGGTTTTTACGTCAGATGCCCTTCCTGTCACAACCCTTTTAGCAAGGGACAGAAACACGCTGACGACTTTGCAGCTACTCTTTACGAAAGTCAGCAATGGTTCTTTTACATGTCTCTCACCATAGACAGTGAGAGACATGGCCCGCCTTTGATAACCCAGTTAGCCGCACTGGGGGAGATAGTGACAAACCTTGTGGAGAGTGGGACTCGAACCCCCAACCTTTGGATCAGCGATCCAGCGCCCTATACCACTAGACCACCACTGCCCTTTAAAATATTTTATAGAATCTGCATGTATATTAATTCTAAAGTATATTAATTAATGTTTCTGATGATGACGTTCCTATTAGGGTGACAGGGTGCAGGTAGGGTACACCAAGAACCGCTCACCAGACCACCACAGACTAACACACAGCCATTCACACTCACACCTAGGGGCAATTAGAATCAGCAAGAAAACATAATATTCAGGCCTTTGTAACTGTCGGAGGAAACCAGAGAACCTGAAGGAATCCTCAAGCACAGGAACAACATGTAAACTCCACACAGAAACCCCCTTGCTGAGTCCAGGACTCGAACCCGGGACCGTCTTGCTATGAGGAAGACGTGCTAACCACCACACGACCATACTACCCATATAATTAATTGATTAATTAATAATGATATTATTTTATTAATATATTATTTAGAATATAATTTAAAATACTTATAGCCTTATGGATTTTTATAAATATTTTCCAAATCAATTTTAATTACATTTAGACAGAATTAGATAAAGTTTAGTTTTATATAAGCTGGAGTAAACTAATAGTGTGGCAAACATTTGTATCTTTAGATAAAAATATTTTCTCTCCATGAAAATGATGATTTTTTTTTCACTTTTTCTTGAACATGGTTTTCCTATGATGGCTACATTTCATTGTTTGCATGGAATGAGCCTTACTGCGATATGGAGATGCTCAGATCCAGGGTGATGAGAAAGTTTCAGAAAAAAAAATATCTTGAGACAAGATAGCATTGTACAAAGTGTGTTTTTTATATATTTTTAAATATAAAATTTATTGTATTCTTGAAGAGTGCTGAGGTGACACAGTGGTTTGCACATCTGCCCCACAGCAATAGGGTCCTGGGTTCAAGTCTGGGCTTTTCCGTGTGGAGTTTACATGCTTTTCTTGTACTTGTGTTGGTTTCTCTGAATACTTTGGTTTTCTTCCACAGTCCAAAAAAGATGTAAATTAGGTTGTGCTGGATTAGCAAGATGTTCAGGGTGTGCCCCACCTTCACTCAGTGTTGGCTGAGAGAGACCCTGTGTGTGTGTGTGTGTGTGTGTGTGTGTGTGTGTGTGTGTGTGGTATGCACCTAAAACCTGACAGTCTTTGTCTTACCAATATGACACTGTTTGCATTTGGTATTAACACCCATCTTGGTTGAAGTGCCCAGAAATAAATAGCGGTAAACACAGGTGCTTTTGGTGTCAATTGTGTCTTGGGGCTATTGTCAATTGTGATCTGATCTGCTTTATACACACAATTATAGTATGCTATTGTGTCCTGACATGTTTCTAGAAGCCAAGGTAGAGGAGATAAAACCCTTTCGCATGTACTGATACTTCAAGAATTGTGACTTCATTTTCACTGCATAAAAATTACTTAAATAAAGGTCATCACCCAGGTAACAGTACTAAGCACTAGGACTATTGTGGTATTGCATTAGCAAATATTTTTTTCCTTTTGGCTTTTTCCCTTCTTCAGGGTCGCCATAGTTTGATTTGGCATAGGTTTTTTACGTCGAATGCCCTTCCTGACACAACCCTTTATCAAGGGACAAAAACACGCTGACGGTCATGCAGCTCCTCTTGTTGAAAGTCAGCAATGGTTCTTTTACATGAGCCTCACACCATAGGCAGTGAGAGACGGTCGGCCTTTGGTAACCCAGTTAGCTGCTCTGGGTGGGGGTGGGGGTGGGAGAGACAGTGACAACCTTGTGGAGAGTGGACCTCGAACCCCCAACTTTAGGATCAGCGATCCAGCGCCATTTAACCACCAGGCCATCACTGCCCCTAATGGCCTCACGGCCACCTCTGCACTGGCAACCAATGTGAGGCAATTTAAAAATGATAGTTGAGCACCCACTCTTATCACTGGACACTATTTCTGAAATGCCTGCTTGAGGAGTCAGTAGAATTTGGTTGAAAACAAAATGGAGTCATAAAAAGATTTTAAAAATACACATAACAAGCATTTCTTTACCTTGACCGCCCCTAATTCACATACATGGGGAAAATAGATCTACCTGGTTTGCCTGACAGATAAATTTATTGAATTAACTCATTTTCTGAATCGTTTAATCGTACTACTGGGGCCTTGAGAAGGCTGAAGTCTATCTGAACCAACACTGGATGAATACGGTGTACACCCTGTACACCCTGAATATTTCACCATACTACTAAACGGCAACATGCACAAAATCATTCACACTTTTAGTCACACAGTGGGATGATTTGAAACAGCCAATTTTTTGAATGAGAAACCGATTTTACAAAGTTTTTTTGCTTATAGTCCAGTGTAGTACATAATAATAATAATAATAATAATATTGAAGAAATGGGGTGTGAGTGAGTGTGGAGGTGGGGGTGTGGGTGAGTGCGGAAGACAGGGGTGTAAGTAAGTGGAAGTGAGTGTGTGGAAGTGGGGGTGTGGGTGAGTGTGGAGGCGGGGGTGGGCGAGTGTGGAAGACGGGTACAGGTAAGTGGAAGTGAGGGTGTTGGTGAGTGTGGAAGTGGGGGTGTGAAAGTGGGACTGTTGGTGACTGTAAGTGAGGGTGTGTGTGAGTGTGGAAGTTAGGGTGTGGTTGTTTGTGGAAGTGGGGCTGTGGTTGTGTTTGGAAGTGGGGTTTTGGTGAGTGTGGAAGTGAGGATGTTGGTGAGTGTGAAAGTGGAGGTGAGGGGGTGAGTGTGAAAGTGGAGGTGAGGGTGTGGGTAAGTGGCCGTGGGGGTGTGGCTGTGTGGAAGTGGGGTGTGGTTGTGTGTGGAAGTGGGGGTGTTGGTGAGTGTGAAAGTGGAGGTGAGGGTGTGGTAAGTGGCTGTGGGGGTGTGGCTGTGTGGAAGTGGGGTGTGGTTGACTGTGGAAGTGGGGGTGTGGGTGAGTGTGAAAGTAGAGGTGAGGGTGTGAGTAAGTAGTCGTGGGGTGTGGCTGTGAGGAAGTGGGGGTGTGGTTGTGGTGGAAGTGGGGGTGTGGTTGTATGTGGAAGTGGGGGTGTGGGTGAGTGTGGAAGTGGAGGTGAGGGTGTGGGTAAGTGGCCTTGGAGGTGTGGCTGTGTGGAAGTGGGGGTGTGGTTGTGGTGGAAGTGGGGGTGTGGTTGTGGGTAAATGGCCGTGGGGGTGTGGCTGTGTGGAAGTGGGGGTGTGGTTGTGGTGGAAGTGGGGTGTGGTTGTATGTGGAAGTGGGGGTGTTGGTGAGTGTGAAAGTGGAGGTGAGGGTGTGAGTAAGTGGCCGTGGGGGTGTGGCTGTGTAGAAGTGGGGGTGTGGTTGTATGTGGAAGTAGGGGTGTGGGTGAGTGTGGAAGTGGAGGTGAGGGTGTGGGTAAGTGGCCGTAGGGGTGTGGCTGTGTGGAAGTGTGGGTTTGGTGGAAGTGGGGGTGTGGTTGTGGGTAAGTGGCTGTGGGGGTGTGGCTGTGTGGAAGTGGGGTGTGGTTGTGGTGGAAGTGGGGTGTGGTTGTGGGTAAGTGGCTGTGGGGGTGTGGCTGTGTGGAAGTGGGGGTGTGGTTGTATGTGGAAGTAGGGGTGTGGGTGAGTGTGGAAGTGGAGGTGAGGGTGTGGGTAAGTGGCCGTAGGGGTGTGGCTGTGTGGAAGTGTGGGTGTGGTTGTGGTGGAAGTGGGGTGTGGTTGTGGGTAAGTGGCCGTGGGGTGTGGCTGTGTGGAAGTGGGGTGTGGTTGTGGTGGAAGTTGGGGTGTGGTTGTGTGTGGAAGTGGGGGTGTGGTTGTGGTGGAAGTGAGGGTGTGGTTGTGGTGGAAGTGGGGGTGTGGTTGTGGTGGAAGTGGGGTGTGGTTGTGTGTGGAAGTTGGGGTGTGGTTGTGGTGGAAGTGGGGTGTGGTTGTGGTGGAAGTGGGGGTGTGGTTGTGGTGGAAGTTGGGGTGTGGTTGTGTGTGGAAGTGGGGGTGTGGTTGTGGTGGAAGTTGGGGTGTGGTTGTGGTGGAAGTTGGGGTGTGGTTGTGGTGGAAGTGGGGGTGTGGTTGTGTGTGGAAGTTGGGGTGTGGTTGTGTGTGGAAGTTGGGGTGTGGTTGTGTGTGGAAGTGGGGTCATCTGTGAGAAATTTGATGAGTGTTCCGTGCTGCAGAGAGCGCAGCCACACAGAGCCATGTGTGCTCAGTAAATTGAAATAGATGAAAAGTGAATGAAAATAAAACGCGCCTTTGAGGCCTTGCAAGCCTGCTCCATGAAACATGAAACATGAAACATGAAGGGTTTTACGTGCATTGTGTGTTCTCACAGCTCGACTGTACTGACATTTATTTCAATTTTGATTGAGTAAATGGATGCAAATACAGCAACTCACTAACTCTGGGATGGAAACCTTTAAAAACAACAACAACAATTGTTTTGTCACTAAACTCAATTACAATTGGTTACCGGAGACACATTCAGTGCACATGAGATGCCGAGTGTAAACGGATTCCTGTCTCTAATGTCTGTGATTTAATCACCAAAGGGGAATGTTAATAAGAGTTGAGAGCATGGTGCACATCTCGATGTTTCCTGGCTTGGTACACGCTGGTCATTAGCAGTAACTATACCTTCTACACAAACCTTCAAACACGTTTGTTGGTGGTGGTGGTAAAAACAAAACAAAACAAAAAAACCCAAAGTCCTTTCTCACACACTCATTCATTTATTTCTTGAAATGTTTTATCCTACTACGGTTGCAGAGAAGGCCAGCAGTATTCTGGTGGTAAAAGGTGCTGAATCACCGATCCTAACGTTGGGGGTTCAAGCCCCACTCTCCACGGGTTGCCACCGTCCCCCCCAGTGCAGCTCACTGGGTTATCAAAGGCTGGCCATGTCTCTCCATCTGTGGTGAGAGGTTCATGTAAAAGAACCATTGCTGACTTTCGTCAAGAGGAGCTGCATAACCATCAGCGTGTTTCTACCCTGCGATGGCCTGGCAAGTTGGCCAGGGTGTACTCTACCCTCGCCCGGAGTTGACTGGGATGGGTGCCAGCCTCCTCGCAACTATAATTAGAATTAAGCAGTTACAGAAAATGAACAATGGATGGTTGTAGAGAAGGTGGAGCCTATCTCAACTGGCACTGGATAAATGCTGGTTACATCCTGTACCTTTCACCAGACTATCACAGGGCCTCCCCCCCACACACACACATACAAGCACACAGACAACATGCAAACACCACACAGATACACACTCACTGAGACTGGAACTCAAACGCTACTGAAATACAGATGTGCTACCCACAACAGCACTGTGACAACCCATCTGTACAATTCAGAGTCGCCTAATATCCAGATCACCCTGCGCTGGCCTGGCAAGCTGTGCAGGGTGTACTCTGCTCTCACCCAGAGTCAACTGAGATGGGTGCCAGCCTCCCCGCGACCCCAATTAAGATTAAGCAATTCAGAAAATGAATGAATGAATAATATCTATATCAAAGGCAGAGCACCCTGAACAACTAAACACACACACACACACACACACACACACACACACACACACACACTTTCATCCACACACACTTTCATCCATACCCAGGGGCCATTTAAAACAGCCAATTTGCCTCGATTCGATTCTGGAGTATCCAAAGTAAAACCCACAGAAGCACGGGCGAGAAGATGCAAACTCCACACAAAGATACTCAAAGCCGGGACCCAATCCCAGGACTTTTTTTTTTTTTTTTCCTGTGGGACGGATGCTTATCCAAAATGCCACCAGTAAAAAAAATATATAAATCAGAGGAGGAAGAAAATCTTGAGCCTGGGCTGCAGTGATCCATGTCGATTAAAGCAGGCGAAATGCAGGAACACAGCATGAGGTGATGGCTTCGTAATTATTTATTTATAATACCTGCATGCAGAGAGACGTGAGCAGAGCTCGAGCGAACTTTTCTCATGTTTTTTTTTTTAGCTGTGCTTCATCTGAATAACAGGACTGCTTTCTGAATGTGCAGCTGTTATGTGAACAAAGAGGTGTGGAGTTGGCTCAAAATTAATTTCCAAGGCATTTCAGCCATTGTATTTGACTACACTGTGCTCAGTGTGTTGATTATTTTCAAACAACTACCTCCTTTAAAATAGGTAACAATTTATTTATTTATTTATTTTTAGAATGAAACCTATAATTTCAGAAAATGGATCAAATTATGTCTCAGTGAGTGATGAATAGGTAGGCTGTTTAGGGTGTACTCCACCTCTACTCTAAAGTCATTGGCTGGCGAGGGATTGGCTCCAGCTTCCCCTGATGGGTAAGCAATTCATAATTTTCTGTAACCACTTAGTCCTAATTAGGGTCGCAGGGAGGCTGGCGCCCATCCCAGCCGACTCTGGGTCGAGGGCAGAGTACATCCTGGACGACTCACCAGGCCATCGCAGGGCGGAAACACACTAACAGCTTTGCAGCTCCTCTTGAGGAAAGTCAGCAATGGTTCTTTTACATGAACCTCACACCATAGACAGTGAGAGACATGGCCGGCCTTTGATAACCCAGTTAGCTGTACTGGGGGAACAGTGACAACCTTGTGGAGAGTGGGACTCGAACCTCCAACCTTTGGATCAGCCATCCAGCGCCCTATATACCACTAGGCCACCACTGCCCTACCCCACTTACATGTTCTCACTCCGTTTCTGCATTAAAATCGTCCTGCAGGATGTATAATCTGTGTGTGTTACTATACGATACTGATACACTCATTTATACCAGGTGAATGCTGTGGTAAACATGGACGCCCCCCTGAATGGAACCTGGGAGAACAGCACTTTCAATGCATCTCCTCCAGCTCTCTCCTCTTTTAACGGACTGAACCTGTTGATGGAATTAAAGATGCTCTTCGTGCCGCTCTACGCTGTGCTGGTCCTCGTAGCCTGCTTTGGAAACCTCTTCCTCCTCTTTCTTATCGGATTGAACAAGAAGCTTCACAGCACAACAAACTTCCTGATTGGAAACCTGGCCCTGGCCGACTTGGTGATGTGTCTCTTCTGTGTGCCTCTGACGGTGTTTTATGCCTTCGATAAGCGTGGCTGGATTTTTGGGAACTTCATGTGCCGTTTTGTATCGCTTATGCAGACCGCGACCGTCTTCGCTGCAGTCCTCTCTCTGACAGCCATAGCAGTGGACCGCTACATCGTGGTTGCTTATCCCATTCGTCGACGTTTAGGGCGCCATTTTTGCACTGGCCTGGTGCTAAGCATATGGCTCTGTGCCCTGGTAATGTCCATCCCTGCTACCCTACACACCGTGTATTTGGATTTGAGTGCTGCTGGTCATCACATGGCTGTATGTGAGGAGTTTTGGCAAGAGCAGGAGCTTGGTCGGCTCATCTACTCATGCTTCTTCCTACTCCTCTCCTATTTTGTCCCTCTTGCAGCTGTGTCTATATCCTACTGTGCCATTTCGTGCCACCTCCGGCACAAGGCTACACAAGGACTAATAGCTGCCATTCCCTCCAACCAGGAGAAATGGGGCCGCAAGAGGCGCAAGACTTTCCGTCTGTTGCTGATATCGGTGCTGTTTTTCGCATTCTCCTGGCTTCCCTTGCAGGTGGTTAACCTCATACGTGACCTGGATACCGACTTTATTATCTTGAGCAAGAGTCATATCAATGTGATTCAGATCTCATGCCATTTGTTAGCAATGAGCTCCGCATGCTTCAACCCTTTTATTTATGCTTCTCTGCATGACAAGTTTTTATTCTACTTGTGCCACTACATGTTCCACAGACACACACAATCTCAGGCCCAAAGCAGCTCCACCACCTCCAGCCGCTTACCCCGCAAACACACAAGCTCTGCTCGGGCTGCTATTCCTTTGGCTATGAGCAAAAGACTACAAGATGAAAAGTAGTCAATCACTTCACTGGTAGCATCACACATTCCTCAAAATGGTACTTCAAGATACCACCATGTTTATGTTTAGTTTAGGAATGAATTGTACATGTTGTATAGATGGGTGGTTTGCAAAGCCTGCTGAAAAAATTTCAACATAGTAATCATATATAGTTACCCATCCTGTATATGCTATTAATACTTGTAGTAATGTCATGCTTGTTCAATAAGACATCACTGTACTTTGTTCTGTTTCAATTGCTTGTATTTTCTCTAATGCTATAAAGTAAATATGGATGTGTTGTATTATACAATTGTATAAATGTATGTATTTTGGTATTGTAAAAAAATATATATATATATGTATATATATATATATATATATATATATATATATATATATATATATATATATATATATATATACACAGATACAGGGATCCTTCACTTTCCGTGGTTAATTGGGACCAAGATACTCCCACAACCGCCGAATTCCGTGATGTAGGATCAACCCCCCTGACTGACGTATACGTACATGTATATGTGTATATAATAACAATAAATACATATTCAACACTATAAATGCTTATAATAACAATTAAACATTCAAAAATAATGAATAAGATGTAAATAAAATATAAATACACCCACACACAGACGCGCACAAACTCAGATGCGCACCTCTCATAAAAAATGTAAGTAGTTTTGATGGGTTGTAGGTAGTTTTGGGTTGTTTTTTTGGTTTTGTTTATTTGGGGATAGATTTGCATAATTGGCCTTGTTTTGTGGCATTTTCCTTAACTTTTCCTCTATTCTTCCTTAATTTCCTTATATTTTAATTTGATGAATATTTAAAAAACACACAATGCACTGAAACTGCATGAATTGCAGCACGAAGTAGCGAGGGATCCCTGTATATATAGCATTGTTAGTTTACTGTATTCGATGTGATAAGCACCCAGGGCACTTAAAAAATTGGAGTGGGTGGGCGCTTATTAAAATGTTACCAGCAGAGTGGAACGGTAAGTGCTTATTACCATCGAGGTGGAAAACATGAATAATAACAGCACAATAAAAGAGTTTTACTGGTATTTGTGTTATTCATTTTGTGGCATCAACCAAACTACCTACATGAAAGCTGAAAATAAACAGAAAACAGCATAAATAATAATAAAAAAGACCCCTTATTTTTCCCTCCGGATGCTGTTCCTTTAAACATTTTCCTGGAAGTAAAATCGAGCCAATCAACACGAATGTCAATTTTAGCACATGACACGTTGAAATCATCAAAACGAACATAAACAAAAGCATACGACCAGGAACGTCTTTAATTGTATGAACTTAGTGAGCAGGAGAATCGGGTGATTACTCGTCATCTCTTTCTGATAGGTCCATATCGGGCTCATCGCTCCATTCATTCAGAGCATCCCATAGTTTTGCTGTAGCAGTTTCTAATGGTTCATCGGTTGTTGGACATTTACCAAGAGAACACAGCAAAAATATTTTACTGTTTTTTTAAAGCACGGCGGAACAATCAAATGTGTTGTTACTGATGAACATTATAGACATTCCCCAGTAGCAGGTGGACTTGAAATACCATGTAAACTCACTTTTACAGGCAGTGAACGCCTCATTTTACGGTTACAGAGACTGACCGAATAAAATTGGGAAGTTTGATCTACGATTTTGCTCCCAGTACACATGGGTGGTTATTGGATGTAAGATCAAAAACATTGGAGAGGCTTATTGGAGCGGGCACTTATTACGTTGAATATGGTGTTTACATCTGTATACATTACATTTAGATTTCTGTCTTTTATGAAGAAATTTGAAGAATAAACACATAATAAAATCTTTTCTCTGAAAGTACTCCACACTTTAGACCATACAGTCACTTTATAGTATGATTGATTGAAGAAAAGAAAAAAAACAATGGTTACTTCAAGAAAACGATCCTGTGAAGCAATTTAAGGAGTACATTGCCAAAAGAGGTATTTATCAAAGGGGGTGGATAATACAAGTGTCAGGAAGTAGACAGACAATATTCAATCTGTCAGCAGTAAGTACAATACAAATAATCATGAGGTTCATTCTACATACCCAGGAGCAACATGGTTTGACAGCAATAAACGTCAGATACAAAAGGGTAGTTAATATTGCTGTATTGTGTTCCCTGCATGGATGGAATATAATAATGGCTTGTTGCAAAAAGAGTTCAAATGGTGACACAAGCATGAAATTTGATCCAGATGTTCAAATGGAACAACCTTTCGGCCATCAAAAAAAAAAATGTAATTTTTAAAAATGGACACCTTTCTGCCAATCCAAACATTTTAGTTTAGTTTTTATTACAAACAACTTCACTGAAGGACATTGGTGGCCTGTTGGTGAAAGGTGGTGGATTACTGATCCCAAGGTTGGGGTTCAAGCCCCACCCTCCATATATTGTCACTGTTCCCCCAGTGCAGCTAACTGGGTTATCAAAGGCCGGCCATGTCTATGGTGTGAGGTTCATGTGAAAGAACCATTGCTGACTTTTGACTAGAGGAGGTGCATAGCCATCAGCGTGTTTCTGCCATGAGATGGCCTGGCAAGCTGTCCAGGGTGTACTCTGCCATTGCCCGAGATGGGCGCCGGCCTCCCCATGACCCTAATTAGAATTAAGCGGTTCAGAAAATGAATAAAGAACTTCAGTGATACACCTCATAATGAACACATGGATGAGAAGGACTGAAAATCATCTTCCTATTTTTATATCAACACCAAACCCTTTGTTTGAATTCTCTGTCTTCAGTTGTTAATAATTGGAGTTTTGACATATTATTATAATTAACTTTTTTAATTTCTTCTTTTATTTATAATATTCCTCTGGTCTAAGAAATCTTTCATACGGCTGGGAATAATTCGGAGAAATTCACTTTTTAATAGTCACCACACATACAGAAAAAGAACAAAACTAGAGAATTCAGAATGGATTTCTCTGATATGACGATATTATCTGTTCTAATAAGGTCTGGGTTCGAGACTGGATCTGAAGAAGCAATATATAAAATATTTCGTGCAATTTTAATAAATTCCTCAGTTTTTCCATAAATTATATTTATTAAAAAAATTAAATGTGTATCCCTCAAATAAGCCATTACAGAACGCAGAGAGGCATCTCGTAAGAAACAGGATATTAAATACAAATAAAATCGAGACGGTCAGGGGAATTTCCTGAAAAATATTATTCCTAATACCTAATTCCTATTCCTAATAACACCCCACCAAATTTCATGCCTGTATCACTACATCAAGTTCCAGTGATTTTTCACACTAACCAGCTCCACGACATCACTCAACCAGTTTAACAACAAACGATAAGAGGTGAGCACAAACCTCTGCTACGCCCAGCGGGTTGGTCTGGTACACTGGTATTTCATGTAATTAAAACAGTCACCAGGGTGGCACAATGAGGTAGTGGTTAGCACGTCCACCTCACAGCAAGCAGGTCCTGGGTTCGATTCCCAGCTCGGACGTTTCTGTGTGGAGTTTGTACATTCTCTCAGTGCTCGTGTAGGTTTCCTCCGGGTATGTTGGTTTCCTCCCATAGTTCAAAAACATGCACAGTAGGTTAATTAGCTGTTCCAAATCCCCCATGGGTGTGAGTGTTGGCCCTGCGATGGCCTGGTGAGCCTTCCAGGGTATACCACAACCTTGTGCAGAGTCGGCTGAGATGGGCGTCAGCCTCCCCACGACCCAAATTAGGATTAAGCAATTAATTAACAGTTAAAAACATGCACAGTAGTTCAATTGGCTGTTCCAAATCGCCCCTGGGTGTGTGTGTTGGCCGTACGATGGCCTGGGTGTACCCCAGCCTTGCCCAGAGTTGGCTGAGATGGGAGCCAGCCTCCCTGTGACCTTAATTAGCATTAAGCAGTTAATTAACAGTTCAAAAACATGCCCAGTAGGTTAATTGGCTTTTCCAAATCGCCCCTGGGTGTAAGTGTTGGCCCTGCGATGGCCTGGTGAGCTGTCCAGGGTGTACCCCAACCCTCGCCCAGAGTCAGCTGAGATGGGTGCCAGGCTCCCCGCAACCCTAATTAGGATTAAGTGATTAATTAACAGTTAAAAACATGCACAGTACATTAATTGGCTGTTTCAAATCGCCCCTGAGTGTGAGTGTTGGCTCTGCAATAGCCTGACGAGCTGTCAAGGGTGTACCCCACCCTCGCCCAGAGTCGTCTGAGATGGGCACCAGCCTCCCCGCGACCCTAATTAGGATTAAGCGATGAATTAACAGTTAAAAACATGCACAGTACATTAATTGGCTGTTTCAAATCGCCCCTGGGTGTGAGTGTTGGTCCTGCAATGGCCTAATGAGCTGTCCAGGGTGTACCCTGCCCTCACCCCGAGTTGGCCGAGATGGGCGCCAGCCTCCCCGAGACCCTAATTAGGATTAAGCGATTAATTGAAACAAACTATAATTTTCCCTAATGGCAGCCCACTGGACCCGATCAGGAGTTCAGATTCTAGAATTTACAACACTTTCCACTAAATTTAAACATGTATACATTACATTAATATAGATAAATATATGTATATGTATATATATATATACACACACATATATATATATATATATATATATATATATATATATATATATATATATATATATATATATATATACACACACACACACACACACACACACACACACACATGAATAATTCTGTCCTCAAGTAAAAGTTATGGCTTCTCAACCAATGAACATTTCATCCTGGGGTCTGCAGGGTGAATTGATCTATTACTAAACCCTTCCCCAAAATAGAGATTGATCAGATCAATAATCTTTACTAAGATTTTTTGACCTCGGACAGAAACCTCGGAGTAAAAAGTGTTTTGAAATGCGTAACAAAAAGTGGGAGAGCTGAATTAAAAATGTTGTGAAAGTTTAAATTTTAATAATACAGGATGGCAGAACGCTGTGTGTGAGATGTTCTGTAACACAGACACCAGATTCCCCGACAGACCGGATTAATAAACAGGTTTTGTACCTTTTAAAAGCCAGAAACAAACACAAATGTGGTCAACCGGATGTTTGTGGCAAAATAAATAAAAAATACATAATATTTTTTCATCCTGAGAGGTGGAACTACAAACCACTCGTTTGCTAAACTACTTAATCCCACCGATGTCACAGTAGGCTGAGTTTGTCTCAACTGACACTGGATGAAGACATGGTTCCCCTCAACAGCTCGCCAGACTATTGCAGGGCAACACACAGGTGTGTAGGACTTAGCCTTTGATTAATCGCTGTGTATGGTATTACCTGAAGATCTCATTCATCCTTTCATTCATTTTCTGGGTGAGGGCAGGGCACACCCTGGACAGCTCACGAGGACATCCTAGAGATACCTGAAGATCTGACAATTCAAAAACACAATCTTTAAAAAATCCAAAATATGATCTGGATCATCTCTAAATTTTAATGGATTCTTCCTTGTCCGAAGCTCTTATCATTAATTTTATGTATGATTCTCCTAATAATAACAAAAACTTATCCACACACACACACACACACACACACACACACACACACACACACACACACACACACACACACACATGCTCCTTGGTTGAGAAAAAAACTGTATTTCAAAAAACTGTTTCAAAACAAATATGTTGTGAATGTGTGCTAATAATGGGAGGTGATGCGATAGCAAAGTACGAGGAGGAAGCTCACACACCGATATGGAAAACTTGCAAAATTCCATACGGACAGCAACCAGAGCTCTACATCGAAGCAAGGACCTGTGAGGCCCAGTACTACCCGGTAAACCAAAGTGTAATCCATGCCCACACCATGATGATGTTAACACCATCTCTGTACACCTACATGCCTGCTATGGCCAAATACCTGAAACCTCAGAGGAAACTCATATGAACACAGGATGAGTATGTGTAATCTTATAGCAGTTGTGAGCAGGATGAAGCGAATAAAATACAGTGCAATGTATTTGAATGATGAGATACTACAGGGGCACAAAATCCATTCACAGTGGATTTAAATGATATTTTTTCTGACATGTTTCTCAATAATATTTATGTAGTAAGTTCCTTTCATTATGGGAACTGTACCAAACAAGATAAGGTTAAAGCGCACACCTGGGAAGTGGGAAATACAGTAGATACATTCCAGACGCATACCTGGAAATACACGGTGACCCAAAAAACCCTCACACATTTCTAAGGTATATTAAAAAATTAAAGAGAATTAAAATATTATTTGCAAACATGAAACTTCGTGAGCCAGTGATGTGGTCTGTTGGAGGCCCAACACCATCTTGAACATCTAACTAACTCAAAGTGTGGTTTCAGTCAGATGGAGCTGAAGATCTTTGGAAGTACTGAGGGAACCGTTTCCGGATCAGGTGATTTCACTGCGTGTGGATGAAGAGTGGTGGCCCGTTCTCCTGGCCTTTCCCGTTGTGATTCATTTCTGTGGGGTTACCTTAAATCACGAGGGTATACCCATCCATCCCAAAGTCTTGAAGCCCTTAAAGTGACTCTGTGGCAAGAGATCGCCGCTCTTCCACCTGACCTGACCCGTCGAGCCATGGCAGCCTTCAGAAATCACCTCCAAGCGTGTATAGAGAAATGACGGCCACCATTTGGAGAACAGTCGTCTTTAAAACATGATGAATAAAAACTGTATTGAATTAAGTTGCATGCAAATAATAATTTTATTATCTTCAACAATTCTTTTTTATTTACGAAGCCGAAAGGAAAAGAAGAAGAATGCAGGTGCTTTAATTGGACCACCGTGTACTTAAGTCTGGACAGCACATATTTTTTTTCAAGATATCAAGTCAGGTAAGAGGATGAGTAATGTTACAATTAATCCTGATTCTGTTCATGAACCCCCAGTGCAGCCAACTGGGTTATCAAAGGCCAGCCATGTCTCACACTGTCTATGCTGGGTAGGTAAAATCTGTTGGGCTTTTTACACCCAAGCCCAGTGGCTCATCAGGCCGATGCTTATCCCCGGTTTCCATTGCGTGAAGCGACCAGGAGTTCAACTCCTCCTGGATGGGGCGTGAGTCCATCACAGGTTATCTTCCCAGTATATTTTTACTGGTACCCAATTATATTGCTGGGCGAACAGAGGCACACTTGTGGTTAAGACCTTGCCCAGGTCTATCCAGTGGTCTAACTATCTAATCCAGTGGTCTAACTGGGATTTGAACACACAACCTCCTGATCATGAGCACAGCACCCTAACCATTCTGCCGCCGGCCCCACGCCTATGGTGGGAGCTTCATGTAAAATAGCCATTGCTGACTTTCAGCAAGAGCAGCTGAATAGCCGTCAGCGTGTTTCTGCCCTGCGGTGGCCTTGTGAGCTGTCCAGGGTGTACTCTGCCCTCGCCCAGAGTCGGCTGGGATGGGCACCAGCCCCCCCGCAACACTAATTAAGATGAAGCGGTGATAGAGAATGAATGAATGAATCTGTTAATGAAATCTAATTTGAAATCTTTGAACAACACGATTAATGGGTATCAAATGACACGAATACTGTCGGCCTGAAAAGCACATTCAAGCACTTCTGCTGTTCCTGTAACTGATACGGTTTCTTCAGAGGTATGAATTATATTCCAATAAAACATATCCAAACTGATATCCCGGTGAGGTGATCCTGTGAACATGAGACACTACAATTTAGATTTGTAACAAAACCACCTGGCTGTGAAACATCATTTCCCGTACAGATGAGAAGACGATTAATCCGAAGAAGAGGAAAGGAACTCACTCACTTGTCATGATTGAAGCCATGAAGCTTAATAAACCAAAGTGAATTTGACAACAGCTCATAAGAGCACCCCGCAATTACACTTCTCTATCTTACAAAGATTTGCTCACTCACTCACTCAGTCATTTGCTGAATCGCCTAATCCCACTATTGGGCTAGCAGGGAGGCTGGAACCTATCTCAGCCGACACTTGCCAAAGGTGTGGTACCATGGTGGTTGAAATTTTGTGAACCCTTAAGGACTTCATACGTTTCTGCATAAATATGACCTTAAACATCATCAGATTTGCGCACAAGTAGTAAAAGTAGATAAAGAGAACCAAGTTAAATAAAAGAGACAAAAATTTTACTCAGTCATTTAATTATTGAGGAAAATAATCCAATATTACATCCTCTGCTCTCCACAATTATTGGCACCCTGGTTAAGAGGCAGGGGGTAGGAAGGCAAAATTACCTAATAGCACAATGTCGTAAATACATCAGACAATGATGGGCCATTTTTGCCATCAATGGGTCGTATGAATAAAAGTAATGGGCTGAGAATATCATTCATGAGAGGTGGCACGGTGACATAGTGGTTATAATGTCTACCTCATAGCAAGAAGGTCCCTGGTTTGATTCCCAGCTTGGGTGTTTCTATGCAGAGTTTGCATGTTTTCCCTGCGTTTGTGTTGGTTTCCTCAGGATACTCCGGTTTCCTCCCACAGTCCTAAAACATACACAGTAGGTTCACTGGCTGTTCCCAATTGCCAGTAGGTGTGAATGTTTGTCTGAGTGTTTCTTTCAGAGGCAGTGACCGTCAGAAGACGCTCCCTGACTTACGTTTTTAATTGGTTCCAGACGGCTGAATGTAAGTTGAAAGTGAACGTAAGTTGTTACAGTGACATATGACGTGAGACGCTCATACTGTACTATACATCCATAAATACCATTACCGTATCACATAAAACACCCCTAAATCAATTATTATAAGCATAACATTGTAAAATAATATCAAATATATCAAATAATATCAACAATTTCAAATAAGTCACTTATTTATACCGAGTTACTTTACATGAAGCTTAAAACAGCCAATCAACACTTACAATATGTGAAACGCTCAATACCGAAAGTAGTGTACTTGCGAAAGTAGTGTACTTGCTGTGGGTTATACAGACTTCTGGTCTTTCAAGTGCACAAGGGTGCCTTTGAACTCGTTTAGAACACAGCCTGCACTGATGCAGTCTCCCAGCAAAGCGGAGAGTTCTTTCTTTTGTGTAAGTAAGTAAGTAAACTTTAGTCAAGAGATGCATACAAAGAACAAGTACAAATCCTCATGAATATTAATATAAAAATAAGTATACACTCTGGATTCTGCTAAAAGATAATGAATATAAAGATTGTGCCGATGTGAGCAGATAGTTAATTCATCTCTGTGTATGAGTTTGCACCCATGCTAGTAGGCTTACACTTCTGGACAACCATATTTGCTTAAGGTTACAAAAGTACGCAAAAGAGTGTAAACACAAAGATCACAGAGACAACGTCTTAACATAAGGGTAACACACTATATAACTGATTATATATATATATATATATATATATATATATATATATATATATATATATATATATATACATACACACAATCAGTCTGTAGTTTGTAAACAATGAATGCAACGTCATTGCGTCAGTACGTCAGCGTACTACGTAGGTACGTCTAAACTCAAAATTTGACTTAAAAAAATAAAAAAACTTAAAATCGAAAAAACGTAAAACGGATGAATATAAGTTGGGGAGCGTCTGTACTTAAAAATGGCAGTTAACAGGTTGACACCTTCACAAGTCTGGCAGTGGCTACAAGAAAATTGCCCCTCGCCTGCACCTGCACATCTACTGTGAGAGGAATCATTAAGAAGTTTAAAACAACCGGAACAATGGTAAAGAAGCCTGGAGGAGGAAGCGAGGTTATTTTGCCACCACACACAGTGAGGAGGATGGAAAGAGAAATAAAAAGTTCTCCAAGGTTAAAGAATTGCAACAAATGGTGGCATCTTGGGGTCACAAAGTCTCCAAAACAACCATCAGGTGCCATCTACATGCCCTCAAGCTTTTGGGAGCATGAAGAGAAGCATCCTTTTCTCACTCACAATCATAAACATGTGGAGTTCACTAGGCGGTACTGGGACCGTGTGCTTTGGTCAGATGAGACCAAGATAGAGCATTTTGGCAACAAACACTTTTGTTTAAGTAGGTGAAGATGAGCATGCAGAAAAGCATCATTGATTCTGTTTCTCTTCCAGAGGCCCTGGGAACTTTGTTAAGGTGCATGGCATCATGAACACTTTGAAATACCAGGACATTTTAATTCCTGATCTGATGGTCTCTGCCCGAAAGCTAACGATGGGTTGTCACTGGGTTTTTCAGCAAGATAATGACCCTAAACATGTGGCCAAATCTACACAGAAATGGTTAACTAAATACAGAATTAAGCTCCTCCCATAGCCATCTCAGTCCCCAGACCTCAACCCTATTGAAACCCTGCGGAGTGAACTGAAGAGGAGAGTGCAGAGGAGAGGACCAGGTCGTCGAATGATTGAGAGAGATTGTGCAGAGAGGAAACGGTCCAAGATCCCTCTTTCTGTATTCTCCCATCTTGTGAAACATTATAGGAGGAGATTAGGTGATGCTTTGTTGGTTAAAGAGGGTTGTGTACAAAGTATTAATATCAGATGCTAATAATTGTGCCACACATGAGTTGATGTAAAATAATTTTTTCAATAGGTTTTTCTCCACTGAATACATGCACTTGAATTAAAGATTGGATTTTTAAGGTTGTCACTGTCCCCCCAGTGCACCGAACTGGGTTATCAAAGGCGGGCCATGTCTGTCACTGTCTATGGTGAGAGGTTCATGTAAAAGAACCATTGCTGACCAGCATGCGAATCATTCACTGTGGCGACCCCTGATAAAAGGGAAAAGCCGAAGGGAAATCTCATTGCGGTCCTATATTATTCAGGGGAAAAAAAACTTTATTTATTAGAAGCTAAAGAACACATCTTAAGTACAAATACCAATAATTATGGAGGCCAGTCATTTGTTTTCAATCAATGGGACGATAATGAGGTGTGAGTGGGCCATCTGTCTGTCTTCCTTTCGGCTTTTTCCCTTTTACTCGGGAGTCGCCACAGCGAATCATCTGATTCGCACGTTTTGATTTGGCAGAGGTTTTTACGTCGGATGCCCTTCCTGTCACAACCCTTTTTAGCAAGGGACAGAAACACGCTGACGACTTTGCAGCTACTCTTTACGAAAGTCAGCAATGGTTCTTTTACATGCCTCTCACCATAGACAGTGACAGACATGGCCCGCCTTTGATAACCCAGTTAGCCGCATGGGCCATCTGATTGATTTAAAAAACATGGATCTGTCCGAGTATCAACATGGGCTTGTCGAAGTGTTTCATGGCACAAACTAAGGAGATTTCTAAGAATGTCATAAAAAGGCTGTGAGGTGGACATGCTAACCATTACGCCTCCATTCTGCTGTTTTCTTGATTTTGTTTTACGATTTTAGCCCTTTAAGGATGTACTCCATATATTTTTATTGTTTTGCCCTCTGTGAAAGTGAAACATGTGTTATTTTTGTTGTTCTTTGTATGTTTGTTTGTTCGTTCATTCATTTATTCTTTGCACTTTAAGTTCACCCACAGCCTTTGATAGAGAATGGATTAAACCTCAGTTCTGAGTCCCCAGCCATGGTGTAAGAGCCCTCTTGTCTCATTATCACAGTCCATGAAGAACAAAACCTAAAACAAACAATTTTGTCAATAGACTGGTGCCAATTAGTGGAGCATATACTTTGTGTACATAAAGTTGAATTGTCGTATAATACAAAAAACATTTGGTAAAAAAAATTGGAGTGTTTCTGCCTGATTGAATCCATAGCATGTTCCTTCCTGAACATGAAATAAATTTCAAGAATGATATAGAATTCTTGAAACTTATTTCATGTTTCCGAAGGAACACGCTATGGATTCATTCATGCACAGTAATGTGCACATGTATACTATTATACAAGGTAATCTCATAAAGCTTCCGACATTTGAAAGTACATTACATTAAAAATTTAAAGATAGTCAATTTATTATTGCACACAGGAAAAATTTCGCCCCCAGTGCAGCTAACTATGTTATCAAAAGCCGGCCATGTCTCTCACTGTCTATGGTCAAGATCAGCTGCATAGCCGTCAGCGTGTTTCTGTCTGTTTCTGTCCAGGGTGTACTCTGCCCTCGCACCGAGTCGGCTGAGACGGGCGCCAGGCTCCTCGTGACCCTAATTAGGATTCCTCCAAAAGGTGGTTGTCACTGTCTAAATACAGTGGTTCCTTGACTTATTAAATTAATCGGTTCCGAGGGCGAGCTCGTAAGCCAAAATGTTCGTTAGATAAAACAAAAATTCCCATAGGAAATAATAGAAAACCAATTAATCCGTTCCAACCCCCTCCCAAACTCATATAACCTGACACAAACACGTATATTTGATCTAATATATTAAAGATAAACATGTAAAAACAATAAATATTTCATAATAATAATACATATACAGTAACATTAATAATAAATAATAATAAAACAAGAATAAACAATAAGTCAACTAACCCTTCCGATCATCGACTGCAACAAAGATGTCAAATGGGCGCAAAGATGTCACGTGGGCAGGCATGAGGTGGTGCATAACAGAGAAGGAGGAGGAGAATTTTGTGCATGTGCACGCTAAAAATGCCAGCGAGTAACGGCTCTTGTTGAGCTCCCACAAGGCCAGTGCTTCTCAAATAATGGGGCGCGGTGTGTTGCTTTTGGGGGGATCCTGGGAAACATGCTTTTTTGCTATACTGTAGTAAAATTAAGTGTAATTGTGCATCCTCTACACTAGGTGGCAGTGGCACTCTTGCTGTTTTCCCTACGGTGTAGGGAAAAAGCACCGAGCAAACAATATGAAGTGCAGTAAACACTATTTATAGTCATGCGTGGGACACTGGGGGTGCCATGAAATGTTTTTTTTCCTTTTCTTCCTATGCGAGGCATCACAGAAAATAATTGAAAAGCACTGCACAAGGCATTCTCGGAGTGTGGAGGAATACACGTAGAAGAATACGAGTCTAATCGGCCTGGAAAAGCCATTTCCCCAGCAGAGCTCGTAAATCAAAATTTTGCACGAGGGCGAGGTACACCCTGGATCGCTCGTCAGGCCATTGCAGGGGCTACTGTATTATATTTTATATTTATAGGGTAGCGTTGGCTTAGTGGTTAATGTAATGAGGTCCTGATCTGAAGGTCAGTGGTTCAATCCCCACTATCAACACTGTTGGGCCCTTGAGCAAGGCCCTTAACCCTCAGTTGTATAAAAATGATAATTGTAAGTCACTCTGGATAAGAGTGTCTACCAAATGTTGTAAAAGCATAAAATTATGCTCTTCCCCCCCCAAATGTATTTGCACCCTATATTGGACAGACTGGATCAAACAAGGTGCGAACGCATGGTTCTTACTTTTCCGTTTCTACTAGGTGGTTTTGAAACCTGTGTTTAACTAAACTAATCTGCCTCATTCAAAAAAAAAAAAAAAAAAAAAAAAAAAAAGCCACTGCTGGGCATTTGATGACTCTTAGTATTGAGTAAAAGCTTCTGTTGAGTGGTAGGTGATGTTTTATTTTGAACCCAGACATTACCTGTCTTTGAAAGCACTGTGGAATATACAACCGGGGGTGGGGTGCTATTTCTCAGCAATTTCCCCGTAATTAGAAGGAAATGGAGGAGACGGTGTTAGGGGTGTTAGCTCTTGCAGTTTAGGCTTGCACTGAGATAAAAGGATGAAAAGTAAATTGGGATCTAAAACTAGAGCTTTGAGCAGATATAGACACAAGTTGGCCAAAGGGCATTTATTATAGCTCAGAATAAGTGCTGTCTTTCTCCCCCCCTGGCTTCATGTGCACAGCTCTACTTCAGTATATGCTGGGAGAGTGTGCTTAACATATTAATACATCTCCTCTCAAAGTGAAAATCTTACAAGGTGTACGTACAGCTGTCTTGGCTACATACAAACCTGGAGAATGAGTACTGTTGCTTATGTTATTATTTTTCACCCATCCACCTATGATCCACACAACATCTACGAAGCTTATCCAACCGTTTAGACTCACTGAAACACTTATACAGTACACGGTTTAGAGCTGTCAGTTGACTTAATATGCATGTCTGTGGACTGTGGGAGGAAAATGAAAAAATAAAAACCCACATAAGCATGGGGAGAGCATGCAATCCCTTCAAAGAAATACCTATGGCTGAGATTTGAATCCTGAACCCCTCTGTGAGTCACTGTGAGACGAGAGGGCTAAAAACTGAGCCCCATGACCCCCAAATATATAATCATAACAAGAGTCATCAGTGGATTACAAATCTCTCCCTTTCCCCTATATGTTAAAAAATACGAACTGGAGAAATCCCAAAATAGATAAAGGAACAATTATACCACCTAATGGGAGTAACTGTGTGATGAGGAAATCTCAAACAGTTTCTGATTTCTGGCTTGAAAAAGAACAATTACAGACAGACTGATGACGGGATTCCACTTGTAGGATAACAATATTAATTCACCTCACAGCAGGAAGGCCCAGGTCCAATTCCCAGGCCTGAAAGTTTCTGTGTGGAGTTTGCATGCTCAACCTGTTCTTGCAGGGGTTTCCTCCAGGTACTCCGGTTTCCTCCGACAGTCCAAAAACATGAACAGTAGACTAACTCACTGTTCCAAATTGCCCCCAGGTGTGAGTGTGAATGTGTATGAATGAGCGTAGATATGTTTGCACTGCGATGGTCTGGCGAGCATGCACTTATCCAGATCATTTTACATTTACATATATATTTGGTATACACTTCTTCTTCTTCTCCTTTCGGCTTTTTCCCTTGTATATGGTATATATTAACATATATTTGGTTCTCATTTTGCCGTAGCCGAATGTTTAGAGAAGCAGATTTGGGACCTAAAGGTCGCCGGGTTGATTCCCGAACCAGCAGGAAAATGTTTGGCAATGGAGGAGTAAGTTGCACCTTCCTTTCCTCCATCTTCATGGCTGTAGTGCCCTTGAGCAAGGGACCTAACCTCCAACTGTTCTCCGAGTACCCCAATGCGTGGCAGCCCACTGCTCCAAGTGTGTGTTCTCACCGCTTATCTGTATGTGTGCTCACTTCGGATTGGTTAAATGCAGTGCCAAACTTTCCCTTGCGAGATTAAAAGAATATATGAAAAAAAAATTATACAACCAAGCAGTTGAGTATTATGGGCTTTGGTCAAGGGCATAATAGTGGCACCTTGGTGGTACTTGGACTTGAACCCCCATCCTTCTGGTAAGTAACCCTGAGCCTTAACCTCTGGGTCACCACAGCAGATGGCCTGGTGGTGGCTCAGTGTATTATACATTAATTCATTCATTTACTGAACTGCTTACTCCTAATCAGGGTCGCAGGGAGGCTGGCGCCCATCTCAGCACAAACATTCATACTCACACTCATAACTAGGGGCAATGATTCTGATTCTGATAACTAGGGGCACTTTGGAACAGCCAATTAATCTATTGTGCATGTGTTTTGGACTGTAGGAGGAAACCGGAGTACCTGGATGAAACCCAAGCAAGAGCAGGTAGAACATGCAAACTCCACACAGAAACATTCAAGCCTGGGAATTGGACCTGGGCCTTCCCAACGTTCATATTCATGAAGAACATGCAAACCGCACACAGAAACGCTCAGGCTGAGAATCAAACCCAGAACCTTTTGCTGTGAGGTGGATGTACTAATCACTACGGCACCGTCCTGCCCACTCAGTGTATTATCATCATCATCACCATCATCCATTCATTTTTTTATTTTCTGAATCACTTTATCCTACTTAGGGTCACGGGAAGGCTGGTTCCCATCTCAGCCAACTCTGGGCGAGGACAGAGTACATGGACAGCTCGCCAGACCATCGCAGGGCAGGAACACGCTGACGGCTATGCAGCTACTCTTGATGAATGTCAGCAATGGTTCTTTTACATGGACCTCCCACCTCAGACAGTGAGCAACATGTCTGGCCTTTGATATTTCATGCCAGTGAACCACACTGCACGGCTAGAACATTTGATGCTCTCCTGAGGAACTTGATGTCCAAATGTATACGCCGTTGAAATACATAGCCATCAGTGTGTTTCTGCCCTGCAATGGCCTGGCGAGCTGTCCAGGGTGTAGTCTGCCCTTGCCCCAATCAGATGAGAAGGGCGCCAGCCTTCCTGTGACCCTAATTAGGATTAAGTGGTTCAGAAAATGAATGAGATATGTGGTTGTTATGGCCCTTGGGTCTGATCATTCGACTTGATGATGGCCCAGTTAGCTTCACTGAGGGGACAGCAGTGACAACCGTTGACAGTGGGGCTTGAACCCCCAACCTTGGGCTGAGTAATTCAAGACTTTAGCACCGGCCCACCACTGCCCATTATTATTATTATTATTATTATTATTGACGACCAAAAGGAAATCCACAGACGCACAGAATTTAAACCCAAGACCTTCTTGCTGTGAGGTGGACATGCCAACCACTCCGCCTCCAAGTCACAATGAATGATAAAAAGCAAGTTTGAGACGTGCCATTCCCAGTATTCTTATAGAATTGTCACCCACAGTAAGTTTGCAATAATTTGCAGATATGGCCTATCAAATGTCACGAATCACGTGTAATTAGCTGGGCTCCGTCTTATGTGAATCTTTTACTGCCTGAAGTCCTTAAAGCTAATTTACACACTTTCGACAGGCTGAGCCTGGTGTTTGATGATATCAGAGAAGAAAGCTAATGATAGTTATACCCTCCTGTTTACTCATGAGATGAACTGGCTGGATATTTCACAGACTCCAATACTGCTCACGAGCACGACATCCTCATGTAATCCTTAAAAATGGATCTGTTCTATGTTGAAGCACTCAGTGGTGAACTGGTCAGTGAGGAGTGCGTAGATAAAAGGAGAAATCATAGTGAAGTGGCCTACTCATCATGGAAACTTCCATCATCCCCACTGTACTAGAACTGCCATGGCTACAAATATACAATGCAATCTGGGTTTTCTGGTCCATACAGAAAATCACAGGTTAGACATGTGAGGACCATTCCAACATTTGATGAAAGCCCCGAAAATGGAGGAATCAGTTAACATCAAAGACTGTTTTCGGTATATACAGTGAGGCCGAAAGCATCTGCTCTGCCTTTCACAGCCCTCAGAAAAGCTCTGTAGCAACAAGAAAGTCATCAATTTCTTACTGACAATATAGACGCCGTACATTAATACATTCTATTTGTATTTTTGACTTGCATGTTTTATGTGGCATTGGTTTTACACCGAATGCCCTTCCTGACGCAACCCTCTGCATTTATCTGGGCCTGGGACTGGCGTGAAGGTGAACACTGGCTTGCAGCCATGTTGGGGGGGGGGGCAACAAGTCAGAGAGGCTAGATTGAGATGGTTTGGACATGTACAGATGAGGGATAGTGGGTATATTGGTAGCAGGATGTTGAGGTTGGAACTACCAGGCAGAAGGCCTGGAGGAAGACCAAAGAGGAGATTTGTGGATGTGGTGAAAGAGGACATGAAGGTAGTTGGTGTAAGAGAAGAAGATGCCGAGGTAGGGTGAGATGGAGGCAGATGATTCGCTGTGGTGACCCCTGAAGGGAGCAGCTGAAAGGACAAGAAGAAGAAGAAGAAGACATTAATACATTCTATTTACATACAGAGTTGCATACAGGGCAGTGGTGGCCTGGTGGTAAAGGTGCTGGATCACTGATCCCAAGGTTGGGGGTACAAGCCCCATTCTCAATGGGTTGTCACTGACACCCCCCCCCCCCTTTAACCTTATAATTCCAATAATGAACTTATTGTATTGATACTATTTATTATTTTTAACATTTCAACACACACCCATCACCTAATTTCCATCAGGCTACAATAATAATGAATATTTACTGCAAATCAGTGTGACTTCAGCTGTTGCCTTTGAGAGACCAGTTCAGAAATGCTTGGCTTCACCTTGGAAAGTGCCACTCTCATGTCGTTTTCACAGCGAAGTCTGTTCCTTTTCTTTATTTTTATGTCCAACATCCTTGAAAAGGATTGACCGCAAAGATATGTCGTAACAAATGGTATAAAATTGACGTCACAATAGTCGTGTGTGTGTCTTGACCTCCGCCAAACCCCTGAGACTGACTCACCGAACCCCTAGGGTTCGATTGAACCCAGGTTAAGAACCACTGGTCTATGGTGAGAGGTTCATATAAAAGAACCATTGCTGACTTTCAACAAGAGTAGCTGCATAGCTGTAACTGTGTTCCTGCCCTGCGATGGCCTGGTGTGCTGTCCAGGGTGTACTCTGCCCTCACCTGGAGTTGGCTGGGATGGGTGCCAGGCTCCCCACGGCCCAAATTAGGATTAGGCGGTTCAGAAAATGGATGTTACACGGTGCATCTTGTGCTCCCACCAATCAACCAATCACTGATGTGTCAGCATTTATTGACTTTAGATAATAAAGAAAAGTTTTGTCAAGTATCATCAATTGGCAAAGTGTAACTAATTAAACAATTATTAGCTAATGCTATTATTATTATTATTATTATTATTACTATTAATAGTATATCCATGTTACATACAAACTATTTAAGCCTTTCTGCTTCGTCATACTGATCATTTGATGATGTTGCATCTCCAAGGAATATAATCCTGCATCTACCAGGTTTTACTGCATATTGGCCTCATACATAAACATGGGAAAAATATTTTTTCTAAATCTTCAGAAAATGTAAAAGGTCAATGTCACACATTTCAGTTCCAGTTTCGTGATCGGACCCATATGCAAAAACAAGAAAAATTCTAAAGGTTTCACAAGCACAGTTATAAAAGATATACGATGCATTCTAGGGTTTGGATTTAAATAAATGTGTTTCAAAGCCTCAGGCCAACCAAGCATTGCCACTCTGGAATTAAAAAACTCACGACTGAACCAACTCTAAAATATCCCAATAATATAATAATCTCGAGCTGTCTTTAATCAGAATAGCAGGAGCCTTAGAGGAACTGATGGGGAAGTTTGCATGTCAATGTCACGGCTAGACAAGATACACCCCACACATTTTTATATTGTCTAGCCGTGACATTGACATGCAAAAGACAAAAAAAAAAAAAACAAGAACCAGTGTTTGGTTAAAATCAAACACAGTGGACGTAGGTAAGGGAGAAGAACTGGTGGACAGGACAGGAATGTTGTGATTGTTGTGAATACCCGTTTTTTACAACGGGTATTGTCATAAAATGGGACCAGTAGCATAGTGGTTAGGGTGCTGGGCTCATGATCACGAGGTCATTTGTTTAAATCCCAGTTAGACCCCTGGGTAAGGTCTTAACCACAAGTGTGCCTCTGTCCACCCAGCAGTATAAATGGGTACCAGTAAAAAAAATCCGTACTGGGAAGGTAACTTGCGATGGACTAGCGTCCCATTCAGGACGAGTTGAACTCCTGGTCGCTTCACGCTATGGAACCCAGGGATAAGCACCGGCCTGATGAACCACTCGGCTCGGGTGTAAAACTCCCAATAGACTTTACCTTATTGTCACAGAGCAGCTTTACACAGTAAGAACAAATTTGATAAAGAATTTAAACATTTGCTCAACAAATCCTACACATCCCCAGTGAGCAAGCGTGTGGTGACGGCGGCAAGGAAAAACTCAGAAGAAACAAATGCCATCAAACACATCATTTCCCAAAACATTTTCCATAGGGAAGCAATGAACCCGAGCTTAATGATGCCACCTACATCAACATGGTGAGCAGCTCATTACTGTCGTGTCTAAATATCATGTGCTTTATGACTGCACACAAAAATTTTACAAGGATAATAACCGGAGAGGTGATGCTTGGGTCCATCTTTCTGAACGGGTGGTATTTTCTCTGAGTTATATATTTATTATTTATTGTATGTTTAGCTCCTGCTGGTTCATGATGCACAAGAGTCTTCATTCTCTTTCACTCACTCATTTTCCAAACCATTTAATCCTCCTGTTAGAGTTATAGGAAGGCTGGAGCCTATGTCATCCCACACTGGGTACAGCCTGAATAGCTTGCTAAACCATTGCAGGGCAACACCCACACAACCATATAATCTCACTGACACATAGGGGCAATTTGGAACAGTCAATTAACCTAATGCACATGCCTTCGGACTGTGGGAGGACCTGGAGAAAAACCATACGGGCATAAGGAGAACATGCAAACTTTTTTATAGATATTATTACAAGATATAATCTTTTATAATATCTCTCTCTCTCATAATCTTCTTATAAAAACATGAGCTAAAATAATATAACTTATTTATTAGTGAATTAACTAGGTAGTGCGGGGCTAGTGTTGTAGTGATTAGGGTGCTGGGCTCATGATCGAGAGCTCGTAGGCTCAATTCCCCCACCGTGCTGCTACCCCTGGGCAAGGTCTTAATCACAAGTGTGCCTCTGTCCACCCAGCAGTCTAAACAGGTAATACTAAAGGAACTGGGGAGCATCCAGGACGAGTTGAACTTCCTAGTCGCTTCAGGCTGCAGAAACTGGGATAAGGTCCCGCTCTGACTAGCCGGTAGGCTGGCGTGTAAAAACCCAGAAGACTTTAAATTTGATCTTTTAACGAGATACAGATCTACACGTAATGCTGGGAACTAGCACGGTTTTACTTGGACACATCTTTAAGAGGGAATCATGCGAAAAGGTTACCTAGGCAACTAGAACCGGCCACAAGCAAGACTCATTTGTGTTGCAACATGATTTGCTTGACTCTTAAATCACATGACGCTCATTGCTTCCTATATGGTTGCCCCTGAAGGCAAATCAAAATCTTTACAGGACATTACACAACAGGACAGTAAATGTTGTTTATACTATATATATATATATATATATATATATATATATATATATATATATATATATAGAGAGAGAGAGAGAGAGAGAAAGAGAGAGAGGGGGATCCCTCGCTACTTCACGCTTCAATTCATGTGGCTTCAGTGCATTGTGTTTTTTTCTTTTGTTTTAAATATTCATCGAATTAAAAAATAAGGAAATTAAGGAAGAATAGGGAAAAAGTTAAATGCTGCAAAACAAGGCATATTATGCAAAAAAAAACAAAAAAAAAAACTCTTAAACAAACACAAAACAAAAAAAAAACAATCCAAAACCTCCCATCAAAATTACTTATATTTTTGTGAGGTGCGCATCTGTAAGCGCACGCATGTCTATACATGTGTGTATTTATATTTTATTTACATCTTATGCATTGTTTTTGAATGTTTAATTGTTATTATAAGCATTTATAGCATTGAATATGTATTTATTGATATTATACATGGATATACATCAGTCAGGGGGGTCGATCCTACTTCACGGAATTCGGTGGTCATGGGGGGGATCTTGGTCCCAATTAACCGTGGAAAGTGATGGATCCCTGTATATATTTTAATAACGTTTGCCTTTGCAGAGGTGTTAAATTCTTTAGATTTTAATTTCCTTGTTCAATAACACTGGCTCAGACTCAATAACATTTTAGGCAAAGTGGTGAAAAAAGAATTTCCGGCTTATGGTTGTTCTGCCTTGTAAGGAACACAAATCCCTTTTGTTGTTTCTCCTTGCAGTTCGGCACAGATAATTTCAAATGTGACAAAGGCAATGCGAAATTGCTGTGTGTAATCTGTAACTTAATAAATAAAACATCAACATGATCTTTTCTTCCTCTTCTCCAAGCAAAGGCCCCAAACCGAATCGGCTCATCTGTAAAGAACTTGTTTAGATCCTGTGGATATTAAGCTCAGAGCGCATGTGCTTGTTTGTTAATATTTTGTGCATTATTACAGTCTATCACAGGGCACATGAAAGAATCCATTTAGGACTGTGTGTGCACCCAGACCTCTGCACAGACCCATAGTCAGGATCAATCAGTAATAATAGTGTACATTTCAACTCACACCACATCCATCTGCCTTTTGTCTTTCGGGAACCTATTTTATTCCAGAAAGGGCAGGTGCTTCAAATTTTGAATTTTCTCAGTGATGTTTCATGGCATTTCTGTAGGAACATAGATCCATTGATCGAGTCGCCTGTTCAACGTGAAGGACACTAATTCTGTTTGTACTACCCAGTTCCAAATTTCTAAAAGTTTTTCAGTTTGAAAGCCCGTCTGCACTGTATCGAGTGCCCTTCTTTTAATCACTGTCTATATTGCCGTCATCTTAAAATCCTCTTCGCTATCATTTCACAAAGAGTATTATTAAGTGCTGCTTGGCCTGACTGTTTGAAGGTTGAGAAGATTGAGTCGCACTAATTCCACTACCTTTGAATATCTGAATATTGAGAGATGGACAAAGAGTGAAATGAGTGAAGTGTTTGCAATAAAAGAAAGAAAAAAATCTACCTTGCCTCTAATCCCCAAATTTAGTGACTACACTATGCAGGAGACGAAAAAAAAGATTGTTGGTACCATGAGACTGATCAGCATGTTATTCATTTCACTTTGAGCATTTTTCTCCTGCATCCCAATGATAAAGTTGGAGGCAGTGGTGGTCTAGTGGTATAGGGCGCTGGATCGCTGATCCAAAGGTTGGGGGATCGAGTCCCACTCTCTACAAGGCTGTCACTGTCCCCCCCAGTACAGCTAACTGGGTTATCAAAGGCGGGCCATGTCTCTCACTGTCTATGGTGAGAGGCATGTAAAAGAACCATTGCTGACTTTCGTAAAGAGTAGCTGCAAAGTCATCAGCGTGTTTCTGTCCCTTGCTATAAAGGGTTGTGACAGGAAGGGCATCCGACGTAATCTCTGCCAAATCAAACATGCGAATCAGATGATTCGCTGTGGCGACTCCCGAGTAAATGGGAAAAAGCCAAAAGAAAGACAGACAGACAGACAACCCAATGATAAAGTAGTGGAGGAGGGCAGCGAGTTTGTCAGGTTGGTTACAGCAGGGGTTCTCGACCTTTTTATCACGAACCGGTCACAGGGGGGTGTGGCTGCCAGGACACGCGCGCACACAGATACAACAATGTATTTTGATGAGAGATTTTGGGTGGGTTTTTTTTTTGCATAATTGACCTTGTTTTTGTGACATTTTCCATAACTTTTCCACCTATTCTTCCTGAATTTCCTTATTTTTTAATTAGATGAATATTTATTTATTATTTTTTTTAATAAATGCACTGAAGCTGCATGAAGCGCAAAGTAGCGAGGGATCCCTGTATTTCATCTGAAGACCGGTACCAATTGAGCCATGTGGTGGTTGTGGACCCCTGGGTCACAAGATCACACTTTCATTTCATTTCATTTTCTGTAACCGCTTAATCCTAATTAGGGTCGCGGGGAGGCTGGCGCCCATCCCAGCCAACTTCGGGCGAGGGCAGAGTACACCCTGGACAGCTCGCTAGGCCATCGCAGGGCGGAAACACGCCGACGGCTTTGCAGCCTACTCTTGTCGAAAGTCATCAATGGTTCTTTTACATGACTCACACCATAGACAGTGAGAGACATGGCCGGCCTTTGATAACCCAGTTAGCTGCACTGGGGATGACAGTGACAACCTTGCGGAGAGTGGGAATCGAACCCCCAACCTTTGGATCAGCGATCCGGCGCCCTATACCACTAGACCACCACTGCCCCCACAAGATCACACATTAGATGATAAAATAGCTAATGTTGGCAGCTGTTCATTCCCTTTTCGCAATAAACTAAATATTTTAATTTATAGATTTAAGCACTACTTAAAAGCAGAGCTCTCTTGATACAAGTCCAAGCCCAGAATATCATTTCATTCGGATCACTTTTTAGTTTAATTGTCCGTTTAACAAGTTCATGTTCTGTCCAGCTTCTGATTTCTGTGTTCGTTCCATGAACATTTACTTACTGGTAAGTTTGCCTGCCTACCTGAGTTAGATTGTGTGCTTTATTAAGCCTGTGCATCTGGGTCCTGTTTAGAAATGGCTTCTTCTTTATTCTGTAGACTTTCAGCTGGCAATGACGAGTGGCACGGTGGATTGTGTTCACTCACAATCGTTTCTGGAAGTATTGCTGAGCCCATTCTGTGATTTCCCTTCCAGTAGCATTCCTGTTTGTTGTGTAGTGCCGTTTAAGGACTCGAAGATCACGGGCATCCAGTATGGTTTTTTTTGGCCTGATCCTTACGCACAGAGATTGTTCCAGATTCTCTGACTCTTTGGATGATGTTATGTACTGTAGATGATGATAACTTCAAACTCTTTGCAATTTTTCATGGGGAAACAACTTTCTGATATTACTCCACTATCTTTCTGTGCAACATTGGGGAATTGGTGATCCTCTACCCATCTTCATGTCTGAGACACTTCCACTCTGAGACGCTCTTTTTACACTCAGTCATATTGCCAATGGACCTTATTAGTTGTAATTGGCCTTCCAGCTGTTCGTTATAAGTGCAATTGACTTTTCCATCCTCTTATTGCTACCTGTCCCAACTTTTTTGAGATTTGTTGACACCATAAAATTTAAAATCAACATATTTTTCCCTTAAAATGATACATTTTCTCAGTTTGAACTTTTGAGCCATCATCTATATTCTATTCAGAATAAAATATTGAAATTTGGCACTTCCACACCATTGCATTCAGTTTTTTTTCACAATATGTATAGTGTCCCAACTTTTTTGGAATCCGGTTTGTATATTATATATATCTGTCAAAAGTTATCGGAAGACTGGACTGTTATTTTCTCAGAAGAAGAGTATGAAAATACAGACATGACCATTCTGGGGGGGAAAAGATAATTATAGCACATGTGCCAACAGCAGTTCGTCATCGTCCAGCAGTTCTACAAGGATTCCATGGAACAAAGCATGTTTACCTATATATTCTCTAATATGGTCAAATTCATTAAAAAATTATTCAAGTGCTTTTTTGGTCATCCCATGGTACAAATTTCAGGCCCAAGGGCTGAGTGCATATTATACCGTATTCACTAATTACAATTTCTCAGATAAATTGTTCATAGTTGTTAATGTGAGCGTGAATGGCTCTTTTGCTGTATTCACTATGTGATACAATAACTCAAAGAACTACTTCTTTAACAACTGGAGTGAGAAAAAAAGTAGACAGGTCGATCCTTGAGGCCTGTGGCGTACACCTGCAGAATACCCCAGGATCCACTACGGTCAGTCATCAATAGGATTCTGAGGCAATAGCGGGCACAGGCTCATGAAAACCAGGAAGGAAAAAGACAGTGATATGTTTTTGAAAAGGTCAAATTTTAGTCGTATCCAATTCCTACCCATCAAGTCTTGCCTCGCTTTCGTACGACCACCAATCACTACGTGACCCATGATACTACCATTCGCACCTCAGCAAACTACTGCAACTAACACACTTGGTAAGGACAGTTCATAAACTGAATGAATGATTGACACAGTGATGGAAATGCATAGGTATGGAGAAAGCAGGGACTGTTCATAATCCAAAACATTCAAGTTCATCTGTGAAGCATGGTGGAGGTAGTGGCATGGCTTAGGATTGCATGGCTGCTTCTAAAACAGACCGAATCATTTTGATTGAAGCAGACTGAAGGTAGTTGTTAAATTAAGTAAATGTTTAATAAATGTGGGCGCATTTGAGCTCATCTGGAATTCCGATCTCTCAAGGAATCAAGTTAAAGTTGAGTTTGGACCTCCCTGTCAAGTAGGGAATGCGCTTTGACTTCCACGTCTTGTGGTCGTGGCCCGCAGCACGCGCGCACGAGAGAGAGAGATCGAGAGAGAGGTGTATGTGTGTGTGTGAATAAAAAATGTTTAATAATGGTTTTATAAACATATAGTCTTTGGACTGGAGCCTTGGAATGAATTAGGCGTTTATCATGCAAAATGCGATGCCTACTGATGAAATCCCCACGTTATGAAAAAGGCTCTAGAACAGATTAATTTCGTAGGTAGGGGCCGACTGTATATGAAAATACAGTGATACCTCTTCTAATGAGTGTCCCTTATAAATAATTTTTCTATGATAAGAGCTTCGAACCCACCAAAAATATGCTCCATCTAGCGAGCAAAAATTAACTATATGAGCTCTCCTCGAAATGGTGCTTCCGGGCCGATTAACCTCGTATTCTTCCGCATGTATTCCTCCACGCTCTGATAACACCTTGTGCAGTGCTTCTTAATTATTTTCTGTGACCCCCCCCCAGATAGAGAAAAAAGAACATGTCACACCCCACACAACTATAGTGTTTACTGCACTTCATATCGTTTGATCGGTGCTTTTTCCCTGCACCATATCATTACAATGAGAATGTCACTGCCAACAACTGTAGTGGATGCACAATTACACTTAATTTGAGTACAGTATGGCAAAAATAGCATGTTCCCCAGGTTCATCCCCCCCCCCCCCCCGCATCACACCCCCACTATTTGAGAAGCACTGGAGTTGTGGGAGCTCACTCCGAGCCTTTCCTCACTGGCATTTGTAGCATGCATACACACAAAATTTTCCTCCTCTTCCTCCTCTGTCATGCACCACCTCCTTCCTGCCCATGTGACATCTTGCAGTTGATGATCGGAAGGGTTAGTTGACTTATTGTTTATTCTTTTTTCAATATTATTAATTATTATTATTAATGTTAATGTACATGTACTATTATTATGAAATACAGGCAGTCCTCACTTAACGATGGACTCAGTTAACGACGACTTGGAGTTACGACAGCCTGTTAAAAATTGTCAAATTATAAAAAGTATACTTTTACTGTTAACAAGTCACAGCAGAAACAAAGCAGCCGAGTTGTGAGTGTGTGCATATGTTCACACATACCCAGTGTCAGCAGCAGCATCTCCCATCTTGCCTCCCTACTCACACGCACACACACACACACACACACACACACACACACACGCACACGCACTACTCGGTCGGAAATCTACCACGCTGCTAGGTAAAAGAGTTCAAGCGATTGCTAGTTGTTATGGCTTCTCACATTCAATGGTCTATACGTATGCAATACAGTAGGTTTGTACAAATACAAACCAAGCAAAATGTCTACTAAAGCGGAGATTGTTTAACGACGGACTCGCTTAACGACGGGGTCTACAGAACATAACCCCGTCGTTAAGTGAGGATTGTCTGTATTTATTGTTTTTACATGTTTATCTTTAATATATTAGGTCAAATATATGTGTTTGTCTCAAGCTATATGAGTTTGGGAGGGGGTTGGAACGGATTAATTGGTTTTGTTATTTCTTATGGGAATAATTGTTTCACCTAACTAACTTTTCGGCTTACGAGCTCACCCTCGGAACGGATTAAATTCATTAGAAACGGTACCACTGTATAAAATATTTTTTCATTCCCTCTAGCTACTCTGGTTTCTTTCCACTGTCTGAAGACATGCAAATTGGGTTATCTGGCAGTGTTAAATTTCCCCTAGGTGTGAGTGTGAATGTTTCTGTGTGTTATCATCCTGCAATGGTCCGGCGAGCTGTTCCAGGTGTACTCTGCCTTCAGAGTGTCAGCTGAGACAGGCTTCCGCCTCCCTGTGACCCGAATCGTAGGACAAAGCGGTTTAGCTAATGAAAGAGATGAAAGTATTTTTGATTTTAATTAACTGAAAACTTTCTGTTCCAATACTTTAACTCACTTAAAGTAAGAGGGTGGTTTAATAGAAAATGTTGTTTCACATATCTGGAGGTAAATAGCAGGAATAAACACTGAAACCTTGGTCTCCCTTTTCATATGCATCTTTTGATTCCACGTACTGTATATATGTCTTCAGGACACAGCAAAATCAAATTAATTGGCCTTGCTGTTCCAATACTTTTGGAGGTATGCTGTGAACTTTACTGATATGTAATTAGAAACTCTGGGAAATCATGTGGTGGCCAATTAAAAGAATCCTAATCAATCCCAGCTTCAATCACTCTACACCAAGTACATAATTGATCTCAATGACAGATGAGTGCGGAACACGGTTCTCCTGTACTGGAGATGTTTAATGCCGATTCTTTTATTTTATTTTTTTATTTTTTTTTTGGGGGGGGGGGGGGGGGGGATATTATCCCGGCCATCTCAAATTGTGTAATCACTATTGAAATGTGGAGCACCACGGTGGTGTAGTGGTTAACACAGCAAGATAGAGCCTGGATTTGAGTTCTGGCTTCTGGAAGGGAGTATCTGTGTGGAGTTTGCATATTCTCTCCGTGTTTGTGTTTTTATTATTATTATTATTATTATCATCATCACTATTTTGATATGTTTTAATCCCGTGAGGAAATTTTTGGCTCAGAATTTCACCCGTTCAACGTGAAAACACACTTGGAGCCGTGGGTTGCCACTCATTACGCCATTTGGAGAGCAGTTGGGGGTTAGGTGCCTTGCTCATGGGCACTTCCGCCATGAAGGTGGAGCTCTCTCCCCCACCGCCACACATTTCGGGAATTGAACCAGGAACCTTTAGGTCCCAATACCCGCTTTTCTAAAGATTTGACCTGCCCTTTCTGGTGCTCCAGTTACTCAGCTGTGCCCAGCTTCAGGCTTGAGCCTCCTAGAAATGAATGAAATGGTTCAGCAAATGAGACACTGACAGTATTTAAAATAACACCCACATAACTCTTTTCAGTGTTTTACACCCGAGCCATAGTGGCTCGTCAGGCTGGTGCTTATCCCCGGTTTCCGTAGTGTGAAACGACCAGGAGTTCAAATCCTCGTGGCAGGCTAGTCCATCACAGGTTACCTTCCCAGTATATTTTACTGGTACCCATTTATACTGCTGGGTGAACAGAGGCACACTTTTGGTTAAGACCTTGCCCAGGGATCTTAGCACAGTGGGGTTTAACAGGGATTTGAACACACAACCTCCCGATCATGAGCGCAGAACCATAACCACTACGCCACCATCCAAACAAAAAAAAAATTCAGTTAGGGTTTGTGTTTAATACACGTTTTTCTTGCTAGATGACGCTGGTGAGTTCAACACTGATTTGTTTGAGAGAACACAAATTTTAAAAACTCTGATTAATCCTACCAGTTTCACATTGCAGAACGTCCACCTCACAGCAAGATGTCCCTGGGTTTGATTCCCAGCATGGACGTTTCTGTGTGCAGTTTGCATACTCTCCCCGTGCTTGCATGGGTTTCTTCTGGGTACTCCAGTTTCCTCCCACAGTCCAAAAACATGCACAGTGGGTTAATTGGCTGTTCCAAATCGTCCCGAGGTGTGAGTGTGGGTGTGAATGGATGTGTCATTGCTGGCCCTGCGATGGCCTGGCGAGCTGTCCAGGGCATACCCAGCCCTCACCCGGAGTCAGCTGAGATGGGTACCAGCCTCCCCGCGACCCTAATTAGGATTAAGCGGTCCAGAAAATGAATGAATGGGTGAGTTTTACATGGTGCTAGTGCCAATGTCAGCTGACAGTGGGTGTTAAGGCGGATCCACCCTGAACAGTTCGCCATCACAAGGCCAACCCACACAACCACTCACATTCACTCTCACACCTAGGGGCAATTTTGGAACAACCTGTCAAGCTAATGCACATGTCTTTAAACAGTAGGAGTAAACCAGAGTACCTGGAGGAACTCCATACAGAAATGCCTGAGCTGAGTTTGGGACGCTAGTCCTTGACCCTGTGGTGTAAGGTGAATGTGTTCACCACTACGCTACCATGCCACCCTGGTGTTGATATAATAACAGACAAATTATTCTCAGTCCTCGTTGTAAATGCATTTGTTATGACATGCTTGAGGGAAGTTCAGTGTAGTGAAAAATAAACTTAACCGGTTTGGATTAGAGAGGTGGCCATTTTTAAAAATCTAAGTTTTAATGGCAGATGTTATTTAATGAAGAGTACCAAATGTCATGTTCTATCACCATGTGAAATAATTTTACAACAAGATGCTACACTGCTGCTCATACAATTGTTAAACCTGGAGTGTATGCATTGGACCCAGAGATGCAGGAGACCAAACACTAGGAACTGCAAATCACGGGAATACTAAGTCAGTGGAACTGGTCGAGCACGAAGCAAGAACCAGGGGTCAAAGAGAAAGCCGAGGAGCAGAATCATGGGGAAAACAATCTTCTGACAGCGGAGGGAAGCGCGCCGCTCCCATTTATAGCTGGCTGCTTACTGATTGGACCCGGTGCGCTCTGCTGGAACTCGCCTGTCGGCAACCGCCACGCCCCTCGCCGGCGCCTTCCAATGACTAGAGAAGAGAATTAATGCCGTCAGCCGGCACAGACCATAACAGTACCCCCCCCTAAAGTGGCGCCACCTGGCGCCCGACCAGGCTTGTCCGGGAACTGTCGATAGAATTCGTCTAATAAGTCCGGGTCCAGGATTAGGGAGTGGGGAATCCATGAACGCTTTTGGGGACCATACCCCTCCCAGTCCATTAAGTACTGAAACCCTCGACCCCGCCTGCGTACACCAAGGATATGGTTGACTGTGTATGTGGGATGTCCATCAATCAGTCGGGAAGGGGGGTGGGGGGTGGAGGGGACTTTCTACCAACGGGATTAATTAGGGAAACATGAAATACTGGGTGTACCTTGAGTGAGGGTGGGAGTCTCATTCGGACAGCGCTGTGGTTTATAATTTTCTCTATTACATAGGAACCATTGTATCTGGGAGACCGTTTTTTGGAGTCGACTTGCAGGGGCAGGTCCCAGGAGGACAGCCACACTTGTTGCTCGACCGTGTAGGGAGGTGCTGGGGTTCGGTGACGATCGGCAATCCTCCGGTTTCGGGCCACTTGTTCTTTCCAGACCCGGAGTGCTCTGTGAAACTGTGCCTGGACCAATGGGATGGTCACTTCGACCTCCTGGCTGGGAAACAGTGGGGGCTGTAACCCATTAATCACCATGAAGGGGGACATCCCGGTGGCGGTACAGATCAGAGAATTCTGTGCGTATTCGACCCATGGGAGGTGTGTGGCCCAGGAGACTGGGAGGCAAGTGGCGACGCAGCGCAGGGAGGATCCGAGGCTTTGATTACTGTGTTCTGCCTGCCCGTTCCACTGAGGATGGTAGCCAGAGGTCAAGCTGCAGGAGACATCCCAAGGTGTCGCAGAACGCCTTTCAAACTCTGGATGCAAACTGGGGGCCCCGGTCTGAAACGACGTCCTGGGGGATGCCATGGAGGCGAAAGACGTATTGGACTAGGAGACCAGCTGTTTCCATTGCCGAGGGGATTTTGGGTAGGGCGACGAAATCAACCGCCTTGGAGAACCGGTCCACTACTGTCAGGATAACAGTGTTGCCCTCAGATGGGGGAAAACCTGTGAAAAAATCCACCGCAATGTGCGACCAGGGGCGATGGGGAACAGGTAAGGGTTGGCGGAGACCCGTGGGTGCACGATGGAAGGACTTGCTCCGGGCACAGGTGGCACAAGCTCCCACAAACTCCCTGGTGTCAGCTGCCATCGTTGGCCACCAGAAGCGCTGTCGGAGCAGGAAGAGAGTTTGGTGGGTTCCGGGGTGGCAGGCTAATTTTGAGGAGTGAGCCCACTGGAGTGCTGAGGTTCTGGCCGGCGGGGGAACATATAATCGACCTTGGGGGCACACGACGGGCTCCGGTTCCCCCTGATGGGTGTCCCAAACTAGCCGTTCTACCTCCCATTGGGCTGCTCCAAGTATACATTGCCTGGAGAGAGCGTCTGGCTTTGTATTCGGGGAGCCGGGTCAGTATGTCAGTGTGAAGTTGAACCTCCCCAAGTAAAGTGACTATCGTGCCAACCTCTTGGCTGTGGGAAGGTAGGATAGGTTTTTATGGTCGGTCCAGACCACAAAGGGGTGGGCTGCCCCTTCCAGCCAGTGCCTCCACTCCTGGAGCGCCAAGACCACTGCCAGCAGCTCGCGATTCCCAACATCATAATTCTGTTCCGCCGGGGACAAGCGACGGGAGAAGAAGGCGCATGGGTGTAGCCTCTGGTCTGGGGGAGACCGTTGGGAGAGGACCACTCCCACCCCTGAGTCCGAGGCGTCGACTTCCACCACAAACTGCTGCGAGGGGTCCGGGTGAATCAGTACGGACGCGTGGATGAATTTAGCCTTCAGCCTGTAAAACGCCGCCTGGGCAATTGGGGACCACTGGAACGGGGTCTTTGGTGATGTCAACTGTGTGAGGGGGGGCTTCTAGGTGGCTGTAGTCCCACACAAACCGGCGATAGAAGTTTGCGAAGCTGAGGAACCTCTGCAGCTGTTTCTGCGTCCCTGGAGTTGGCCACTCCACCACTGCCTTCACCTTCGCCGAATCGGGTCCTATCTGCCCCTTCTCCACTATGAACCCCAGGAAAGAGACTGAGGAGACATGAAACTCGTATTTTTATGCTTTAACGAACAATCTGTTCTCCAGGAGCCTCTTTAGTACCATTCTCACGTGGCGGAGATGTTCGTCTTGGTCTCTAGAGAAGATCAGAATGTCGTCCAGGTATACGAATACAAAGTGGTTCAGCATGTCCCTAAGCACATCGTTGACCAGAGCTTGGAAAACCGCCAGGGCATTGGTTAGTCCAAATGGCAGGACTAGGTATTTGAAGTGCCCCAGGGGCGTGTTGAAAGCCGTCTTCCACTCGTCCCCCTCCCGAATTTGGACTAAGTGGTAGATATTTCTCAGCTCCAGCTTGGAAAAAACGGTAGCATTGTGGAGAGGGGTGAAGGCTGAATAGATTAGGGGGAGAGGGTACTTGTTTTTGTTTTCGACGAAGAAGAATCCCCCACTTACCGGAGAAAATGAGGGCCGAAGGAGACCTGCAGCCAGCGACTCGTTAATGTATGCCTCCATGGCGTCTTTCTCTGGCTTAGAGAGGTTGTATAGTCGCTGGGAAGGGAGCGTGGAACCTGATAGTCGGCCAATGGCGCAGTCATACGGTCGATGAGGAGGTAAGGAGCGAGCCTGGTCCTTGCTGAAAACCTCTTGCAGGTCGTGATATTCTTTGGGCACGCTGGCCAAGTCCAGATCCTCCAGGTCGACCGGGGGGTTCGTGAAGCTTGGGAGGGTATGGCCTCCATTAGGCAGTGTTGCAGACAGTAGTCACTCCAGCTGTGTATGGTGAGGGTGCGCCAGTCAATGTGGGGATTGTGGGTCTGAAACCATGGCCACCCCAACACTAGGGGAGAGAGAAAGGCAGGGGTGGAACAAACAGTTCCTGGTGGTTACCGGACAAAGTGAGCTTCACTGCCTTGGTCTTGTGTGTGACGTGAGCTATGTATCGGCCATCTGTGGCCACTACCTCTTTGGGGGTCTCGAGTTCATCCACGGGCAGGTCGCGGAGCTCAACCATACCCAGATCAAAGCGTCAGCGCTTGAGTCAATAAATACTTCTACAGGATGAGAGTGTTGCGCAGAGTGTAGTTGAACTTGCAGGCGCTTTCCAGGTGTCATGGAGGATCCTCTTGTAGCTGTCGGCCCTGTCGATGGCGAGAATCCGGAATCGGATTGTGTACTCCGCCACCGACTGTGAGCCTTGCCGAATTCGTAGGAGCTGGGAGCTCGCCGCCTCCCCTTTTGCCGGACGATCGAAAACCTTCATTTCTCACATGAACTGGTCTAACTGGGAGCATAATTCCGGGGTATGGGTGGCGACTGCTAGCGCCCAGGAGGAGGCTTGCTCCGTGAGTAGGCTCATGATGAAGGCGGTTTTTGCTTGATCAGTGGAGTATGTGAGTGGCTGCTGGCCGAAGACGAGTGAACACTGGTGAAGGAATTGTGCGCAGGAGCCGGATTCCTGGCTGGCGTGGGGATGAATGGTTCTCGGTGCGCGGGGAATATAGCTGGTGCTGGCGCGGCTGCCGCAGCGGAAAGTGAAGGGTGCGCCAAGCTGGTGGTGATGTGCTGGAGATTGTCCATTATCTGATGCAAGGTGGTGTCGTGTTGTCCCAGCAGGGCGCCCTGGTTGGATAGTGCCTGCTGAAGCGGCGCGGTCTCCGCTGGGTTCATGTTTCAGGTCAGAAGATTCTGCTAAACCTGGGGTGTATGTCTTGGACCCAGAGATGCAGGAGACCAAAAGAAGGTTCAAACGATTTATTAAGCACTAGGAACTGTAAATCACGGGAATACTAAGTCAGTGGAACTGGTCGAGCACGAAGCAAGAACCACGGGTTGAAGAGAAAGCCGAGGAGCAGAATCACGGGGAAAACAATCTTCTGACAGCTGAGTAAAAGCGCGCCGCTCCCATTTATAGCTGGCTGCTTGCTGATTGCAGATTGGGACCAGGTGCGCTCTGCTGGAACTCGCCCGTCAGCAACTGCCACGCCCCTCGCCAGCGCCTTCAATGACTAAAGAGAATCAATGCCGTCAGCTGGCACAGACCATAGCAGCAATGTTCTATCAAAAGTGAAAAATGAATGAATCAGTAGGGTAAAACTGATTTTCGTCTTCTTTTCCTTTCGGCTGTTCCCTTCAGGGGTTGCCACAACTTCCATCTTCATTTAAGTCATATTAATGATTCGAATGTTTGATTTGGCATAGGTTTTTACGTCGGATGCCCTTCCTGACACAACCCTTTAGCAAGGGTCAGAAACACGCTGACGGCGAGCAGTCCCTCTTGTCGAAAGTCAGCAATGGTTCTTTTACATGAACCTCTCACCCTAGACAGTGAGAGACATGGCCAGCCTTTGATAACCCAGTTAGCTGCACTGGAGGGACAGTGACAACCTTGTAGAGAGTGGGACTCGAACCCCCAACCTTAGGATCAGCGATCCAGCATCTTTTACCACCAGGCCACCACTGCCTTTGGTAGAGTAAGACTGGTAAGATTACAAAGAAAATATAGTGTGACTGCTAATTTTATCTGTTCAGTACACATCATCTAATTATCCATTCATTTTGAATAACATATTCATATTCATGCACGCATGTGTGTGTGTGTGTGTGTGTGTGTGCGCATCACCTTCGAAGAAATACATAGTCTGTGTATTTTTTCTTCACTAATTGAGTGGTGGATGTCTGATTAAGTATTCACTGCCCAGACTGAGTCATTGAGAAGTGGAATATGCTTTCATCAACCACTCTGCACGGTCAAATATGACATCAGCATGGAGCTAATCTTTGCATTTCAGATTATTGATTTTAAAAAAAGCAAAAAGCTCCATTCCTTATCCTGACAACAAATAAATGGCAGGCCCATATTTTACCAATTCATGCTGCCATTAGAGCAATAAATAGCAATACATTCATTCGTCTGGCTACCACAGCGTAGACATAGCTCGATTTTGATATGATAAGCTTACAGGGATGATATGGAGCAATAAAGTGACAGCCACTTCTCAACCACAGTGTTACACAAGTATTGGAGCAGTTTAGAATGAGATTTCAAGCATTCCTACGCACAATCATACTGCATCTGCAATTTATTATTTATCCTTGCTATCTGGGCACACAATATAAATAATATATGTACAGGGATCCCTCGCTACTTCCCACTTCAATTCATGCGGCTTCAATGCATCACATTTTTTAAAAATATTCATTGAATTTAAAAAATAAGGAAATTAAGGAAGAATAAGGGAAAAGTTAAGGAAAATGCCGCAAAAACAATGCTAATTATGCAAAAAAAAAACCAAACAAACAAAACCAAAGAACAACCCAAAACAGCCCCATCAAAACTCCTGTACTTACATTTTTTTGTGAAGTGCGCATTCGAGTGTGTGAGCACGCATTTGTATGTGTGTGTATTTATATTTTATTTATCATCTTATGCATTATTTTTGAATGTTTAATTGTTATAAACATTTATAGTGTTGAATATGTATTTATTGATATTATATACACATATACATGTACGTATACGTCAGTTAAGGGGGTCGATCCTATTTCACGGAATTCGAGGTCACGGGGGGATCTCGGTCCCAAATAACCACAGAAAGTGAGGGATCCCTGTATATGTATATATACAGGTCCTTCTCAAAAAATTAGCATATTGTGATAAAGTTCATTATTTTCTGTAATGTACTGATAAACATTACACTTTCATATATTTTAGATTCATTACACACAACTGAATTAGTTCAAGCCTTTTATTGTTTTAATACTGATAATTTTTGCAAAAAAGTAAATAAAAACCAAGAATCCCTATTTCAAAACATATTTCATCCGACCAGTAAAAAAAAGTGTTTGTAATACAAAAAAAGTCAACCTTCAAATAATTATGTTCAGTTATGCACTCAATACTTGGTCGGGAATCCTTTTGCAGAAATGACTTCTTCAATGCGGCGTGGCATGGAGGCAATCAGCCTGTGGCACAGCTGAGGTGTTATGGAGGCCCAGGATGATTCGATAGCGGCCTTAAGCTCATCCACAGTGTTGGGTCTGGTGTCTCTCTACATTCTCCTCACAATATCCCACAGATTCTCTATGGGGTTCAGGTCAGGAGAGTTGGCAGGCCAATTGAGCACAGTAATACCATGGTCAGTAAACCATTTACCAGTGGTTTTGGCACTGTGAGCAGGTGCCAGGTCGTGCTGAAAAATGAAAATCTTCATCTCCACAAAGCTTTTCAACAGATGGAAGCATGAAGTTCTCCAAAATCTCCTGATAGCTAGCTGCATTGACCCTGCCCTTGATAAAACACAGTGGACCAAAACCAGCAGCTGACATGGCACCCCAGACCATCACTGACTGTGGGTACTTGACACTGGACTTCAGGCATTTTGGCATTTCCTTCTCCCCAGTCTTCCTCCAGACTCTGGCATCTTTGATTTCCAAATGACGTGCAAAATTTGCTTTCATCCGAAAAAAGTACTTTGGACCACTGAGCAACAGTCCAGTGCTGCTTCTCTGTAGCCCAGGTCAGGCGCTTCTGCTGCTGTTTCTGGTTCAAAAGTGGCTTGAACTGGGGAATGCGGCACCTGTAGCCCATTTCCTGCACACGCCTGTGCACGGTGGCTCTGGATGTTTCTACTCCAGACTCAGTCCACTGCTTCCACAGGTCCCCCAAGGTCTGGAATCGGCCCTTCTTTCACTTTTTCCTTCCCACAGACGTCCCACTGAGGTGGCTTGATACAGCACTCTGGGAACAGCCTATTCCCTCAGAGATTTCTTTCTGTGTCTTACCCTCTTGCTTGAGGGTGTCAATGATGGCCTTCTGGACAGCAGTCAGGTCGGCAGTCTTACCCATGATTGCGGTTTTGAGTAATGAACCAGGCTGGGAGTTTTTAAAAGCCTCAGGAATCTTTTGCAGGTGTTTAGAGTTAATTGGTTGATTCAGATGATTAGGTTAATAGCTCGTTTAGAGTATCTTTTCATGATATGCTAATTTTTTGAGATAGGAATTTTGGGTTTTCATGAGCTGTATGCCAAAATCATCAGTATTAAAACAATAAAAGACCTGAAATATTTCAGTTGTGCAATGAATCTAAAATATATGAAAGTTTAATTTTTATCAGTACATTACAGAAAATAATGAACTTTATCACAATATGCTCATTGTTTGAGAAGGACTAGTACGTGTGTGTGTGTGTGTATGTATGTATATATATATATATATATATATATATATATATATATATATATATATATATATATATATATATATACACATATATATATATACACACACACATACATACAGTGGTACCTTAGCTCCCACAAGGCCAGTGCATCTCAAATAATGGGGCGTGCCCCCCCCCCTTCCGGTGTGATGCCAGAAGGGGACACGTATGACCCTGAGGAACATGCTTTTTCGCCATACTTTTTCCGTTCACCATAGGGAACACAGTGAGAGCAACACTGCCACCTACTGTAGTGGATGCGCAATTACACTTAACTCTAGTAGAGTATGGCAAAAAAGCATGTTCCCCAGGGTCATACGCACCCCCCATGGCATCACACTGCACACGGCAAGGAGGGCATGCCCCACTATTTGCGGAACGCTGGCCTTGTGGCAGTTCACTATGAGCCTTTCCTCGCTGGCATTTGTAGCGTGCACATGCACAAAATTCTCCTCCTCATTCTCTGTTACGCACCACTGCCTGCCCATGTGACATCTTCGCCACAGTCATTGATCGGAAGGGTTAGTTGACTTATTGTTTATTCTTGTTTTATTATTATTAATTATTATTAATGGTAATATACATGTATTATTTTTATTATTAAATATTTATTGGTTCTTTAATATATTAGGTTAAATATATGTGTTTGTGGCAGGTTATATGAGTTCGGGAGGGGGGTTGGAACAGATTAATTGTTTTTCTGTTATTTCCTGTGGGAATAATTGTCGGTAGGGGTGAAGTCTTTTTTTTTTTCTTCCTATAGGGGGCATCACAGAAAATAATTGTGAAACACTACACAAGACGTTCTTGGAGCGCGGTGGAATACACGCGGAAGAATACGAGGCTAATCAGCTCAAGTGACTTAAGCCTATCTCAACCAGCACTTGGCAAAGGCTTTATTCTGGTGTACCGCCTATGAAGGTTCCAACCCACAAACTTCTTGCTGTGTGATGACAGCACCAACCACTGCACCATCATGCCACCATGTACTCTAAATCATCACCACCACCAGCTTCTTCTTTCTTTGACTGTTCCTGTTTGGGGCCACGACAGCAGATCTCCCTTAAAAGATCGAATCAGCATGATTGATTTGGTACAGGTTTGATGCTGGATGTGATTCCAGAAGGAACCCTTGTCATGTACCCAGGCTTAGATCCGGTTCTGAGACCACACTGCCTTGTGTGACGCTAATTTCTGGGTTACCCCAGACACTACATGTCAGCTTTCACTAAGACAGGGGGTGGTTCTTTTCAGTGTCACCTACTCTGGAACAGGTGTGATAAATGGAAGGGTGTACTTGACTTACTACTTCCATGTAACAGAGCTGTTTACTGCTTATCTAAATTCCGAATGTCAACTTTGTATGTCATCTGGAGGAGAATATCATCATGTCTGCCGTGTATCTTTTTTCCATGCATGCACCTTCATTCCATCATCCATGTCACTGAAATGTAATTTAGCTAGATGTACTCAGAAAACAGTTCCCACCCCCTCCTATCAGTCCTTCTAGATGTTCATTCGCCTGAGACATTCCTCTATTTACATATTTACTATATACAATGCAGCAAACTGATAATGCCATATATTGGCATTCTCCTTGACTGCACACAGCCTGTAACAGCACATACATTTTATTAACCTAATTTCCTGTTCACCATAATCACATTGACTGCTGATCTCCGGCAAAAGCAATGTGCACTATAATTAACACTTGATTCTGTAATGCTGCTAAACTAATGAGTCACCTGCCATACATAAAAGGCTTTCTTTTGCATTAGTCCCAATAAAATGTTTTGAAATCTATATTCAGAAATGTTGAATTATGCTATTTAGTGCTAATGAATTCAAAATTTCCATAAGTTCTTATTCTTATTATTCCAGATAACTTTTTCTTGGAGATCCTGAGTGCAATCGACATGAGACTTTGGTGGTTGCCCCGTATCTCTGCCTGAGTTGATGCTGGAGACCGGCATGACAATTTATTCATAACATAACTGCAACCCAGAAAATAAAGGCTCATACACCACTGCTCAGTCTAGCACATAATAAAAACAAATAATCTAATTTAGATAGACTGACTTTCACCAAGTAAAATATGACACATCTAGGGTAACACGGAACACGAACTCATTACATACATAATTAAACTAGCAAGACAGGTGATAAAAATTCATTTGGAAATGAGTGAATGAAAGACAATGAAAAAAAAAACCCAAAAAACATTGTGCTTACCTTCCCCATTTCACTCCAGACCGTGGTCGGGCAGCTTATTTATTTATTTATTTCCTTCAGACCTGTAGTTGATTCAGTCCTTACAATTCTTGTGTATTATTCCTGTGAGATCTGTCACTGCAGGCATATCGCAGTGAGGCATTAACAACCCACCCCACCCCAGTTTGCCTGTTATTTTCCTATAGACTGCATAATTGTTTTTCCATATTCAAATAATAAAAAAAATAAATAAATAAATATCTATTTGTTCTTTTTTGAATTTTAACCACTTTATCCTATTCAGAGTCATGGATCTGGAGCCAATCCTGAAAATTCTGTGCTCAAGGTGGGAGAAGTCACAACAGGATAGGAGAACAGTCCACCACAGGACATCATAAACATACACCAATGATATACTTATATGTACTTTAGCACAGCCCATCTGCCACATAAATCTGGGTTGGATGAGACATGAGTACCAAGAAGAACCTTGCGCAATGACAGGAAGAACATTCAAAACTCCACTCAGAGAGTCACCTATTCTCAGGAGTGAACCGGAAAACCTAGAGTTTGAGGCAAAAAATTAAACAAATGCTTCATCTTATTTTTGATTCAATATTTTAGCTTTATATCCTCAAGCAATGGCTGTGCTTTCACCTTGGAGATAAAATAAGCTTTACTGAGTTCTGACCCAAGATCACACCTGTGGCTTGATGTCATGGTGTCTCATAACATAAGGACTAGGGATTATGGGTTCAAACCTATTCATCATTAAAGATGTATGATTTATGCAGCAGTTCTTTGACCTACTGAAAAGCTCAAGATAAGGACATTATATGAATATTTTATTCTGTCAGTGAAGCTGTCAAAAAAAAACCCAAACCCTGCCTTATTTCTTACACTACTCAGAATTATTAATTACTTTTCAAACTGTACCAAGATAGAGCCCGTCACTGGGTATAGAAATGGATCTTGCTTGTCACCCAACCAGTTTTTGTCACTTGATCAAAATGAGTCGACTGTAACTTTCACCGATCACCTCTGGCAAGGGAACGTGATAAAGGAATGAATCCAGAGGAGGAATGGTGATTAGCATGATTGTCTCTGTAGTGCTGGTTTCCTCCCATAATCCAAAGACATGAACCTTAGGGTAGCTGGATGTTCCAAACTGCCCCTGGTGTGAGTTTGAATTCTTGTGTGTGTGTGTGTGTGTGTGTGTGTGTGTTGGCCATGTGATGGACTGGCAAGCTGTTCAGGGTACATCTTCAAGATTCATGATTCTTTATTGCCATTTGTGCTTTTACACACAGGAATTTCTCATGCGGTCATGTAAAGAGTCAGTAGCGGAAAAGAAAGAAAAACAGAAAGGCTCAGAACAGGCAAAAAACACACACAGTAGTTCTATAGAATAGGTACCTAAGTCCTATGTATAGAAAGGACCTTACACAGGCCCAGTAGACAGTACTTAATTTAGTAAAATATTATATTATAGTAAGAATAGTAATAATAATAGTAGTAGTAGTAATTGTAATAATAATAATAATAAAAAGTATATCACTAGGTAAGAATAAATAAAGTAAAAATAAATAAAAAATAATAAGATAATAATAATAATAATAATAATAATAATAATAATAATAAGGATGATACAATAATAAGAGAGTCGATAGATGCAACAACAAAGACATTAGACACAACAACGTAAGTTATATTGCACTCAGTTATGTAGTTTAAAAAAACAAACAAACAAACTATATATATATATATATATATATATATATATATATATATATATATATATATATATATATATATATATTATCCATATACACCATATCTTGCCTTCACCCAGTCAGCTATTATCTGCAGCCTCCGTTGATTTGTCCATCTTTAATGAACAGTTTGTTTTGACTTCTTCTACACCTGCCCACTGGCTATGAGCTTGGATTATGTTTACCGCTCAGATCTACTGTATTTTTATGTTTGCTGCACCGCAGCGTGACATCACAGCAAACAAGAAGGTGCACTTGATTCATTATTTCGATAAAGTAACCATTATAGAAACCAAAGGGTTCATGTATTTACATAAAGTGTCCATCACAACAAATGAAAGCAGGTACTTTTGCAACTATTTACATAGAGAGCCCACATATAGCACAAATATTTGTCTATGCTAGCTGCAGCATGATGGAATCATAGTCTAAAGCAGGGGTCACCAACATGTTGCCCACGAGCACCAGGTCGCGGGCAAGAACGACATGAGTTGCCCACGGGCCTGTTCACTGCTATTTTCAGAACAGGTTCGTGGCTCTATAAGCGCCATTCTCCATTGAGCTGCATTTAAATTTTTTTGCTATTTTTTTAATCAAATCAATATCTTCACATAGACGAATATCATTAATTATTAATAATAACATATGATTAAAGGTAAATTGAGAAAATTTGCTATTTCAGAAATGTGTCGGCCTGGTAGCCCTTCACGTTAATTGGTACCCAAGAAGTAACTCTCAGCTTCAAAAGGTTGGGGACCCATGGTCTAAAGCTTGTGTTGTACCTAACACTGAGGCAGTATCTGGTATCTTATCTTGTAAATACAGCATACAGCTTTTCATTTTCTATATTATGTAAATGAGCCTTATTACAGCAAATAAAGCTAGTTTTATTTGACCGTTTAGCTTTTGGCAAGCATTCAGCGGAATATTTTTTTGCTGTTTAACTAGAACAATGGAAAAGTTTCAAAAGGTCACCACCTGAAAAATTTGAACCAGCCCATGTTCATTCATTCAAACCGTGGGGATGGAACCCAGCCCAGCCCATATTTCGTCAAGCAATCTCTCCACCGTGTTCTCACTGCTGCTGAGGCAGGACACAGTTGCATCAGAGTGGTGTGGGATATTCATGTGATTGCTTTTGTTTTTCCTTTAGTATACTAAGTTTGGGTGGCATGGTGCCGCCTGCCTCGCAGCAAGAAGGTCCTAGGTTTGAATCCTGGGCTCAGGTGTTTTTATGTCCGTGTTTGCATGGCTATCCACTAGGTTTTCTGGTGGTATGCTCATTGGCTATTTCAAATTGCCGAAGTTGTGAATGGTTGTGTGCGTTTTGCCCTGCGGATGGTATGGTGAGCTATTTAGCGTGAATCCCACCTTCACCCAATGTTGGTAGACAACAATCTTTTCATGGCTCTATATAATTAGGGGTCATTCAACATTTTCCTAAGTGTACAAAATGTACGCTAGGGGCAGGAGGTAAGATGTCTGTGTACGCTTTTTAATATAATAAAAATGTCGATCAACAATAATACATGCGCTCGTGAATTTTTTTTTGTGCATGTACGATTGAAACTCTCAATGCGTGATTCGCCAACCACCTGTGGTGTTGGATATCTGCAAAGTCTGCAATAAATACTACCAACCCGGTATCAGCTGCTGAAACATCAGAAAGCAGCTGATCAAGGGCGTAGGCTGGGGGGATGCACAGGGTGCACGTGCACCCCCCCACAGCAGGAGTTGAGTTCCACCGGACAATAAATTATGTGTATTCACAATCTTATAAATAAACTTAATGACTGTTATTGAAGAGAAAGTTGGAGATAAGTGTCACATGACTAGAGTCAGGAAGTAAACCGGAAGTTAACGTGTGACGGGCACTGCGCATGTGCATGCCCGAGCTGACCAATCAACAAACATAATATTATCAGTAAGCAATAATAGCTGAACACTGTCACTCAAACAAAGTGTGAGTGTGAGAATAAAGCAGAGTTTGTTAGTCCCGCCTCCGACTCCTGCATATGTGTTAAAACACAAACATTGACGCACAGAGAATGAATGGCTAAAATAATCATAAGCCATCCAGCCTGGATCTGCAGCCTCATGCTCAGTACTTTTATAAAATTAAATACTATGTTTTTGTGCTGTAAATATGTATTAATATTTGTTTGTTCCTTGGAATAGATAAATAACTTTAGCTCAATTTGTAAATGTATTTAGCACATGTACTTGCAGGTGTAGTTTGAAAGAATGTTTTTGGTTGAACTATAATATTTGATTCATCTTCTGAGAGTAATAGATGAATTGTCTTCTGCTGAAAAACTGTGCGTGTTGTTGGCGTGAGATTCCATGTTGTTTATATCATATGCTGTGACATGCATGCACTATATTTTATGTGGTACTTTGTACCAACTCAGTGACGTCACGGTAACTTTGTGTAGGCGGGCACTTAGCAATGGCGGCTTTCGGGTCAATAACTTATATGACAAGCACATAAAACAAAACCGCTGTGTGCGCAACGGTTTATTTATGATATAAAATTTAAGCCACAATCGCTTCAATAAACTATACTTAAGGTACCGCCAACTTATTTAGTCTGCGTTTCATTTCCACTTTAAGGCTTGGGCTCCGGTCAACCGAGATGTGCAACCCCCCTGGTCAGACCAGCCTTGATCACAAACTGAAGCGTGGTCGTCCAAAAGCCAATGACCAATAAAAAATGCAGACATTAAATTTTAATATAAAATAATATTATTAAAAACAATGTCGTTTTTATTATTAAAACCAAATGTCTTGATATTAAAGCATGTGTCATTAAAAATAATTCTTTAAAAGTATATTTTTTATTGATTTGATTATTATTTGACTGGTGTATAAAAGAAGTATTGATCAAGGAAATACATTGATTTATTTTATAAAAGAGGTTTGACCATTGTTTTGTTTTATATCTTATTTAAAAATCCTGCCGAGAGATCACCAACATTTATTTGTACGCTTTCGGGGGGAGGGAGGGGGGGTCAAAAAAAGCGTACTCTCTGTACGCGTGGAAAAATGTTGAAAATTTTGATCTTCCCCTTAAGTCACTGTGCAAATGAGAAATTCAGTATCAAATTCACTGAGTACACATAGCCAGTGCTGTAATTCTGGCATTTAAAAAAAAAAAAAAAATCTTCTGATGACCTTTATATGACCTTTTATTAAAAAAAAAGCCCACTTCCTAAGCAGATCACTTCTCGGGTGTGAATTGCTCTCCCACTCCACGTGAATCGATCTAGTCCTAATCTTTACTATTGTGTAATTTTCCATTCTGAGATGAAGTGAAGGTTCCAATCAATTTAATTTCCTATATGCCAATCTTGGTATATTAATTGAAGGCTCAGTTTAAAAAGACATTTGAAAATTATACAAGTATAAATAGACATTGAAAGACTAATATTTACAAGGCTTCATGTGCTTTGAGGTCTGATACCACATTTCTTTACCTTTTTCGTTTAAAGCACTGCTGTCCTTTTTTTAAAAAAAAATTACGACAAGATTGATTCTTCTCCACTTCAAATTCGATGAAATTCTTTCAGGTGTTTTTGTACAATACTGTAACGTGAACATCCATCCAGACATTTTCAAAAGTAAGGCCGTAGAAGCATCGGGGTCTGAGTAGCCAATCTGATTCCTCTCCAACAACATACCAAGCATTCCAAGTAATTGTTTTTTTCAGTGTACTTGCAATTCATCCATTTCAGGGGAAAAAATGGTCACGATGGAGAATGCAATATTTTATTGCCAGAGACCGTGAGATTCGTTCCAACTGCCCAAGCAATTAATTTGCACCATTTTCTCTGTTCTGCCAACACCATGCCCAGTCACTTCAGGAGTGTGAACTAATTACCATAATCCCCAAGAAACAAGGATTTTCAATAGTCCACAAGGCTTATGTAACAGTTTACACACCACATATTAATATGAACTAATTCACATCCACCACTCCAACTGTATTTCTGGTTTACTGAAGGAAGTACGTTTGAATATTTTATCTTTCCAAGACCGATGTATTAATATATACAGTCATGTGAACAAAGAATAGGCCAGAATAGGAAAGATTCACATGACAATGTCCAATCACATTTTTATTTATTTATGGAAAAGAAAGTGATTTAATTGTCAAAACAAAAGATATGAACAACAATGTGTACTTAAATTGAAGAAGAAATTAGGACACCCTACTCCCTAATAAGTAGTGTTACGCCCACTCCCCTTTTTAGCTGAAATAACTTCAGTAAGACACTTCTTGTAGCCATCTACCAGTCTCTAATATTCTTCTAAGGAAAGATTGCCCCAGTCCTTAATGCAGAATTCTTTCAGCTGTTAGATGTTTGAGAGGTTTCTGACATGCACAGCCCGTTTCAAGTCACCCCACAGCATCCCAGTGGGATTAAGATCCGGGCTTGCCCGAAACACCACACCAGGGAGGCATTCAGAAGGCTTTCTAACCAGATGCCCCAGCCACCTTAACCGGCCCCTCTCAATGCAGAGGAGCAGGGGTTCTACTCTGAGCTCCTCCCAGATGGCTGAGCGTCTCACTCTATCTCCAAGAAGAAAGATCATTTCAGCCACTTGTATCCACAATTTTGTTCTTTCGGTCACTACTCAAATCTCGTGACCGTAGGTGAGGGTTGGAATGTAGATCGACTGGAAAATTGAGAGCTTTGCCTTGGGGCTCAGCTCCCTTTTCATCATGATGGCCTGGTACAAGCTTCAATTTACAGCAGAGGCTGCAGTGATCCACCTGTTGGTCTCCTGCTCCATCCTTCCTCCACTCATGAACAAGACCCCAAGATACCTGAACTCCTTCACTTGGGGTAGGAGCTTATTCCAGACACAAAAGGTACATTTTCAAGCCACTATATGTATTCTCACTCACTCCCTCACTCATTTGTCAAATCACGTAATCGGAGCAGGGTTGCAAAGAGGCTGGAGCCTATCTTAGCAGGCATTATAGAGTTGGTTGAACCATCGCAAGACCAACACTCATACACAACCATTCACTCAAGGGTAAATTTGGAACAGCCAGTTAGTCTAATTTGCATATCTTTGGACTGTGGGAGGAGACTGGAGTGCCCTGAGTATGGAGAGCTCATGCAAGCATAGGGAAAAACATGCAATCATATAGAAATACCTGAGCTGACCCTGGAGCCGAATCCCAAAACCATCCTGCTGTGAAATGGACGTGCTAACCACTACCTGACATCCAAAAAATAAATAACAAGTAAATAAATAAAAATAATCCAAATAATTTGACACAATCATCTTAGCCCAAATTTAAAGAGATGAATCAATATCTTTTTTTCAAACCGACATCACACTTTATACATCATCATATTTATTTTGCTCTACCATAAATCTCATTGATTCAAGGAATCTAGCTGCTCTGAAATACACTTATAGAGAAATGTAATTTTAAAGGGGACATGGTGAGGGTCAGAGTGTTCGGTGTGGATCGCTAGAATATTCCACAGTCCCTACTTGATTCTACACCAAGCGTTATCTAAAACTCACCTAGTCAGCGACATTTTTAATAGCTGCCGAGAAACTGTGGGAGAATATTTTAAAAAGTGTACATGAATATAATTTTTTTAGAAGGCAGTACCACCATAGTAGCTCAGATCCTGGCTTTAAAGGTACGCAGCTAAAGAAGTAAAAGAAACAACTCTCACTGTGGACGTATGTTTCATTACATTTCAGAAGGCTTTGAACAGTATCCACTAGGTAAAATAATAAGCAGACAAAGGCATAGAATATTTCACCAAATCTACTGCAGCATGACCCAATAAAACTGCCAGATTTCAAAAGTAAATTAAAAAAATTGTTAAATCAAATTATAATTTTCTTTTATTCATCATGTTTTAAACACAATGATCCTTCAAATGGTGGTGGTCAACTATACTTGGAGGTATCTGAAGGCTTCCATGACTCAGCAGGTCATGTCAGGTAGAACAGCTGTGATCTTTTGCTCAATAGTAACCTTAAACGCTTTAAGAGTTTGGGGTCAGTGAGTATACCACTTGTGATTTAAGGCAGAACCACAGAAAGAAATCACAAGGACCACCCATCAAATGACACCACACAACGGGATCACCCAATCTGGAAACATCTCATTCTGCATTTCCAATGATCTTCAAGCTGTGTGCGCGCCATTGCTCCATCTTACTGAAACCACAAATCCACTTCTTCAACATCAAGGGTTCAAGTTCGGGTTGGACTGCCGCGTTTCCTATTTAAATATATTTTTATGTATGCAAATAATAATTTAATTGTCCTTGACCTTTATTTTTATTTACCTTTGAAATGTGGGAGGTTTTTTGGGTCACCTTGTACAAGCCACCCAGACTATCTGTAGAGACATGCATATATGTGTAATTATTCCAGATGGAGAAAAGGATGAACTTGTGATATCAGCAGAAATCCTGCAGGATGATACATCAGCATCGTACACTGATTCATCATATCATTTAAAACACCGTCAGATAAAATGAATAACATCAATTATTTCATTACAGCTGCACCTGCCGTTATGCCTGTGCTTGTATGGGTTTGCTTCGGATACTTTGGTTTCCTGGTTTCCTTCAATAGTCCAAAAACATGCATAGGCGGTTCCAAATCTCCCCTAGGTGTGAGTGTGAATGGCTGTGTGAGTGTTGGCGCTGCAATAGCCTGGCGTGCGGTCCCAGGGTGTACCCCGCCCTTGCCTACAGTCGGTGGAGATGGGCATCAGCCTCACTGCGATCCTAATTAAGATTAAGCGGTTCAAAAAATGAATGACTAAGTGAACAAATTAAATGAGCTGCACCTGCCAAAGAGTGAGACATATTACGGTTAGTTCTTGAAGTTGATGTGTTGAAAACAGAAAAATGAGCTTAAGATTAAAGAATGAAGTTATTCATCTCCAAAACAGTGATAAGTTCCTATCAAGGGTGGTCCAAGTAAGGACAGACAGTGAACTGGCAGGGTGTCATGAGTGCCGAAGTCTCATTGCTGTGCATGGGAAGCGAAGGCTAGTACTGTCTGCTCCGATGCCACAGAATCACCAACTGTTAAAATTATTAATGCGGGTAATAGTAGAACGTTGGACACACACTGCATTGTTGGGTACTTGCTGGGTATAGGGATGCAAACCTGCAGACCATTCAGGTGGTGGTACTGTTATAGCTGATTGATGTACTGTATATGGAAAATAGTGCTGGACAATGCAATGCAAGTAGCAACCAGGGTAGAGCAGATTTATGGCTCGCCATCACCCCACGGAGACTAAGAAGGTACAGCATGTGCTCTCATTGATCCGGACTTTTTAGATAACATCTGAAGGGTACAAGGGAAAAACGATCAATGTCACATTTTTGTTGGCTGGATGATTACTGTCCCGTCTGATGCACTGTTGTTAAAGCTTTGTTCTGACTCAAAAGAAACAGTTCAACTCGATCAGAATCCTTAGCTGTGGGGGGTATAATGATTTAATGTCCTTGGCCTGAACGATCCATGTCCTCGGCAGTCAGAACAAAATGATCAAAGTCCAGGCATATGAGCATCTGTGTGTGCACACGCATCTGCGCGCGTGCGTGTGTATGTATGTGTATCGTCTTCTTCTAATACGTCTTACATCTTATTTTATTTTTTTAATGTTCAATTGTTATTAAAAGCATTTATAGCACTGAATATGTATTTGTTGATATTATATACACATATACATGTGATATACACGTATACATCAGTCGGAGGGGAGGGGGGGTTGGGGTGGTGATCCTACTTCGCGGATTTTGATGATCATGTCGGGGGTGAAGGTCCAGACGAAGTGCGATTCAAAAAACCCCTATGACACATGACATCTGAGAGAGAGCACAGGAAGCAGTCTCCCTTGCCCGGACGCGGGTCACCGGGGTTCTCTCCTGGAGCCAGGCCCGGGGAAGGGGCTCGAAGGCGAGCGCCTGGTGATCGGGCTTCTGCCCATAGAGCCCGGCCGGGCTTAGCCCGAAAAGGAGACATGGGTCCGCCCTCCCATGGACCCACCACCTGTGGGAGGAGTTTTAGGGGTCGGGTGCAGTGCGAGTTGGGAGTTTTATTCGCCGGTGGGACTCCCGAGGCAGCAAACAGGTACCAGCAGGCCAAACGTGCTGCAGCCAAGGCTGTCGCAGATGCAAAATCTCGGGCGTGGGAGGAGTTCGGTAAGGGCCTGAAGAGTGATTATCGGTTGGCCTCAAAAAGGTTCTGGACCGCCATCCGACGCCTTAGGAGGGGGAAGCAGTTCTCCACAAACACTGTTTACAGTGGAGATGGGGCGCTACTTACCTCGACTGGGAATGTCGTCGAGAGGTGGAGGGAATACTTTAAGGACCTCCTCAATCCCACCAACACGCCCTCCGTGGAAGAGGAAGACCCTGGGGGTTTTGGTGGGGGTCCGCCCATCACTGGAGTGGAGGTCACTGAGGTTGTCAAAAATCTCCTCGGTGGTCGAGCTCCGGGGTTGGACGAGATCCGCTCGGAATATCTCAGGGTTCTGAATGCTGTAGGACTGTCTTGGTTGACACATCTCTGCATCATCGCGTGGTCATCGGGGACTGTACCTCTGTATTGGCAAACTGGGGTGGTGGTCCCGATTTTTAAGAAGGGGGACTAGAGGGTGTGTTCCAATTATCATGGAATTACACTCCTCAGCCTACCTGGGAAAGTCTATGCAGGGGTACTAGAAAGGAGGATCCGACCGATAATCGAACCTCGGATCCAGGAGGAACAATGTGATCGACAGACGGATCGCTGCAGCCTCTGCTGTTAAGCGGTGCCTGTACTGGTCCATCGTGGTGAAGAAGGAGCTGAGCTGCAAGGCGAAGCTCTCAATTTATCAGTCGATCTAGTTCCAACTCTCACCTATGGTCATGAGCTTTGGGTAGTGACCGAAAGAACAAGATTACGGATTCAAGCGGCTGAAATGAGCTTCCTTCTCCGGGTGGTGGGGTTCTCCCTTAGAGATAAGGTGAGAAGCTCTACCATCCATGGAGAGCTCGGAGTAGATCCGCTGCTCCTCCGTATTGAGAGGGGCCAGTTGAGGTGGCTCGGGCATCTTAGCGGAAGACGATGATGATGATGAGCATGTAATTAAATTATTATACTTAAGTTCAAAATTAAATTAACCATACGTTTATAAGTACAAATAACTACGTCCTGCCATTTATTCATAATCAAGTTACTTCCGTATTTACTGTGACATACATGTCAATCATGTGCAGCATTTCACAGCACGATGGTGCCCCTGGTTTGTATTTATTACATTTAGGATTGTGATAACCACAACATATTCTGACATACAAAGTATATGATGTATGATTGCTAAGTTTATATTTATCATTCTTTCATTTTCTGAACTACTTAGTCCTAATTAGGATCGTGGGGAGGCTGGCGGCCGTCTCAGCCGACTCTGAGAGAGGGCAGAGTGCACTTTGGACAGCTTGCCAGGCCATCGCATGGCGGAAACACGCTGAGAGCTGTGCAGCTACTCTTGATGAGAGTCAGCAATGGTTCTTTTACATGAACCTCACACCATAGACAGTGAGAGACATGGCCGGCCTTTGATAACCCAGTTAGGTGCACTGGGGGGAGTTTATATATATATATATATATATATATATATATATATATATATATATATATATATATATATATATATATATATATTATATATTTAGTTCCACTTTAAGTTAAAGACTTTTGATGACTGTGGTCAAGTGCTGAAAGAAGATGACATCAAATACCTAGGCTCCTGGGTACAATCCTCTGATCATGACATGAAAAAAAATCAGATGGGAATGGCACAGAAGGCTCTTGAGCAGAAATGTGCAACATACCACGCAATGTAAAGCCCTAATCCCTTTTGGCATCGCTGTTTTCACACTGCTACACACAGCTGGACATTCATCAAATCATTACAGCAATCCCTAAACGGCACAGAATCATGAGTGCTCAGAAATTAATGCAGCATCAGTTAGCCATACAATCTGCCAAATTCTGAAGTATGGGACGGTCCAGTGGTAAGTTGATGCTTGGCCGTAAAATTTACCGCCACCAAAAAAATAAAATAAATAAATATAACAATACAGTGGTACCTCACCTTACGATAGTCCCAGCAAACGAAAAATCCAGGTTACGAAAAACATTTTCCAAAATTTTTTGTCTCTGTATACAAAACAAGTTCTCCTTACGAAACGAGCAAAATGCGCCATTCAAACGCACCATTCAAACATTCAAACAATGCACGAGCTGCTTTCCCATTGACTATCATCCAACATTCCACCCTGCTGGCCTCCCATTGGCTATTATGGAGCTGCATCTCCCATAATGCTTTTCGTGTAAAGGACAGAGTTAGTGTTTTTTGACTCAGGCTTTTAACCGTCCATAAAAATTTGTAAGATTATAACTCTGCTAAGAAGGCACGGTCAACACACACGCGCACACACGCTCGTATGATTTCCGGTGCGAGTGAAAAGAGAAAGCGGGCTCGTGATATCGCAAAGGAATATGGCCAAACCCGTCTACCATCGGTACGATACTGCAGCAGAAGGAGGTCTTAAAAGGTATGCTTTTATAATTTTTAAAGGGTTTAGGGGGTAGTATTGGGGTCCTTAGAACAAATCACATGTTTTACATGTAAAATGTGGTTCCATTTACGAAAAATCCAGGTTAAGAACAGATTCTGGAACGGATTAATTTCGAAAGGTGAGGTACCACTGTACTTAACTACATGGAGTTCAACCTGGCCTGAGCCAGAATTGGCACCCAGAAGTGTACAACTAACAGGACACTGTCTACATGACCATGAACTACCATCCAATGAAGTTCTTCTATAGAAGTGTTTCTCAATCATTTTCTGTGACGACCCCTCTAGGGAGAAATAAACATTTCCCCCCCTCCAACCCCCTCACAAGCGACTATAAATAGTATATATATATATATATACACACACAGTAAAACCTCCGCTGACGATCGCTTAAGCTCACGAACTTTTCGCCTCAAGAACATTAAATTCGCGAGCATATAGTCTCTGCTGACGAACTAGTTTTCGGCGGACGAATCAAACCACGCGGTCGAACAGCGCCACGAGAAGCTGTCGCACATCACGGCGTCACAGTTCGTCACCCCCTTTCTTTGAGTGCGGAAGTGGTTTGTGTTTGATAGACATTTTGGACCATATTGAGTGTACTTTTGCTATTATGGGACCGAAAAAGACCCCACCACAGGCGGAGATCATTGAAAAACACGAATGAGGTGTGCGTTTGTGTGACATGGCGTCCCAGTACCAGTACGCTAAGTCTACCATTGCTCCCATCCTTAAGAACAAGGAAGCTATTAAGGGTGCGTGTGTGGCTAAGGGTGTTTCCAAACACTCCTTCCAAACAGTAAGTCCCTCCCTCCCTCCTCCTCCCACTCCATTCCATCAAGCCATCAACTACCATCACAAAGGTAAATAAAACGACTTTATTATACAGTACAGTTTATTTCTTTAATTACAATACAATAGCACATTTATTATAAATAAAATAAGGTATATTTTTGTGTAGTTTTAAGGCTTATTTAGTAGAAAATTATGTTTTATGGGGACCTGGGCAGTGATAATTTTACAATTCATACTCTGCAAGTCCATGGGACTCCCTTGTCAAAAAAGTGTGAGTCCCATGATGCATGCAATATGTCGTGAAACATAATCTGAAAAAATTCTTTATCAAAACTGAAAGTGCATATGACAACAGTAACCATAATTTACATTTAACGCCTTTATTTCACAATTGACAAAGTGTACTCCATGCATGTTGACAGTTGTATGTATTAAATTGAAAAAAATATATATGAAAAGTTCATAGATACACATATAAAATATAAAGGCAAGTTAATCTTTGAGTTCATACAGTCTCCTCTGTTTGGTTTCCTTCCAAACATTCAGTGCTTTTTCAAAATCTACACTTGCTGCCAACTGCACAGTCATAAGTTTGTGTTGTGTTTGGACTTGCAGCCTGTTTCTTTTTTTGTGAGGATTTTGTTTTGTGTTGAGAATCCCCTCTCACATCCTGCTGTGTGCACTGCTGATGTCAAGGCAAGTTGTGCTAATCTGATCAGATTTGGAAACTCTGCCTTATGATACTGGTTGATCAGGCCCCATAGATGGCTCAGCTTATCTCTTGGGTATCTTTCTGCAAGAACCACCTTCTTCAATAGTCTCCACTCTTTCTTTGTTGCTGCTGGTGAGATGATTGCTTCAGATGTCTTTGACTTACTGCTGTCATCATCCTCCACCCATGATGAAGTCTTTGAAGAGCCAAAATGTGTGCACAGCATTTCAATTTCATCTTTGCCATACTCTTCAACATCTTTGGTTTGGAAGAAAGACAGTGGTCTCATCCCCAGAACAGAGAAGGCATGGAGGATACTATCTTGAGGGAAGCGCTTTTTAATGTTTCCAATCACTTCGTCAATAAAGTCATTGATGGTTTTGTTCAGTGTGAATGGTGATTTGGAGAGATTGTGATATTCTTTGAACACACATATCTTCTTTCAGCTTCATTAGGTGTGGACTTTCCATCTCCTTGATTTGTTCCAGGTCACTGATGCACTGTTCCAGTTTCACCCCAACTAGCGCTACATCTATGTTCTCTGTCTGGAAAAACTGAGAAAGAGCAGTAATGGGTGCCATAGCATCCATCATAACATAAGTCAGTGCAACAAATTTCTCTGTTGCAATTTTTCTTCTAAGTCCTTCAGCCTTTGGATCCTTTGTGTAGTCAATATCCCTGAAATAAATCAGCAAACTCTCAAGAGTCCTATAGACTGATGTGAGAGCATTAAAGTAGCTCAACCATCTAACAGAATGTACTTCCTTGATCTTGAGCACAGGATCATCAATGATCATTTGGATGACCTGCAAGGATGATTGTCTTTTACTGCTTCCTTTGAAATAGTAGAAGAGATCTGTCAGTGTTTCTTGGTGTTTTTTAATGCCGGGATATTTTCAGCAGCTTGAGAGGTGCAGAGAGCAATTTTATGTGCGATGCAGTGTACGTTGATCATGTGGGGGCTCTCTCTCTCTTCAGGATTGCAGCAACGCCATTTTTGTGGCCAGTCATGACTGATGCACCATCGCTCCCAAAGCTCATAACCTTATCCATTGAAACATTTCTTGCCTCAAGTTCTTTCTTTATGGATGTGGCAATTCCTTTTCCAGTTGAATCTGTACATTCCACATTTGAGATGTAGTGAGTGGAAGGTTGCATGGCATCGTCGAGGATTTGTGCATACAGAACGAGACGTTTGGTATTTGATGAGTCTGTAGATTCATCTGCTAGAATAGTCATCACAGGGGAATTTTGTAATAGCATTTGTTTTTCATCCTCGATTACTTTAGCTATGCTATCCAACAAATCATGGGCAGTGAAATAAGAGTCGTAGTTCAGTTTGTATTTCTTCAAAATATCCAGGTCAGAAACACCAAGTTCATGCATTAAGTGAATCATGCTGCTGAATTTACTGAATGGCAAATCCTCCACAGACATCCAGTGAATAATTTTTAACAACGCAGTAACGACTTTATCTTTCGTTTCCGACGCCTTGTACTCGATTTTTCTCGTTATTGCGTAATGTAGGAATTTCCAGCGCGAGTTTATGTCCTGGGATCTGCACGTGTCTATCCAGGGTGCTTTTTTGGAAATTTGTGCATTTTGCTGCTTGAATCATACCATTAACTTGTTTGTTGTCCGTGCATGCCGAACAATACATCAAATCTCCTTCCTCGTCGTATCGCAACCACGCGAACAATCCCAGCCAATGCTTCTGAAATGTCCGAACTTTACTACATTTCACTTCCGGTTCATCCGTTTTATCCGAAGCCTTTCGCTTGTTATTTACACTGCTTTTGACAGAGAAAAAACTATCCAGGTTTTGTTGCTTTTTCTGAGACATAACTTTGGAATATTCGGCCTTATTATACTTATTAAATTTAATACTTTTTTTATACTTATTTAATTAATACTTATTAAATCGTCTGCTTACCACGAGGTGAAGGTCGCTCTCGTCTCGCGAGAAAAATTTCGTCTGCTATCAGCCGGTCTCGTCACGCGAGGTTTAGTCGCGAGATCAAAACAAAGATGGCAACGATTGTCAAGCGCAGCGAACGGCGATGTTTATGTTATTAATAATTTGTCTGCCGTGTAATTTTTTTTGCCATCGGGAGAAAATTGCTTGCGTCCCAAAAACGCACATTGTTTGAAACTGTGCGTCTGGAGGAAAAATCGTGCGTCTAGGATGCCGGACGCAAAGGTAACGAGATGACTGCCTGGGAACGGATTATTCTCATTTTAATGGTTTCTTATGGGAAATAAATGTTCGGAAGACGAACTTTTCGCCTTACACACACTTTCTGGGAACCAATTATGTTCGTGAGCAGAGGTATCACTGTATATATATATATATATATATATATATATATATATATATATATATATATATATATACATACATACACACACACACACACACACACACACACACACAGTAGGCCCTTGACATTCGCAGGGATTCGGTTCCGGGCCCTCCCACGAATCGAGATAATCCGTGAGTACTGTCCCCAGAAGTAAAACCCCATGTATGAGGTCACATGCGCGAATGAGCAGCTGTAAGTAAAATAATATGTATCTATTACATGCGCTAAAATATGCTTCTTAAACACATTCTATAGACAGTCTTACTCATTAATACAGTATTAATGTAGTAAAATGTTGTAATGATTAAGAAAAACTTTTCAATTTTTACTGTTATATTTATTGATGCTAAAATATAAACATTATACAGCATACGCATAAAACACCTTTCACTGCATTCTCTTTATAAACATACAGCACTGTAGTTTTCAAAAAAAGCCCACTAGAGGAACGTACTGTATTGCATTAGGCACGACACGACTGAATTCAAGTATTAACTGCATTAAGTCCGAACAGCTCAGCCACGCCCCCCCCCCCCCCCCCAGCCGTTGCCAAAGTACAAAACAGAACTTTAGAGTGATAGAGTAAGAGGCGTTACAAACCAAAGAAGCGGTGATGCGAGTTAATCCTCTGGCGCAGAGGTGAGCATGCTTTTGTTTATTGGGAGGGAATGAGAATAGTGAATCCAGGTGTGTGCCCCCCAGCAGCTCAGCCATGCCCCTCAGGAAGTAAACAGTTAGTTAGAGGCACAGCTCCAAAATCAAAGTCCCTCAAAACACAGACCGTAACAAAAAGGACATAAAAGAACAAGAAATGTAATAAATTGGATAAACAAAACACCATGAGAAACATGCAACACCACAGTAAATAAAATATAACACACAAACATTTTAAACATTACCTTAGGTCATGTACTGGAATAATAATTTAAAAAGACTTGAATAGTGGAGTGTTTTACAACAGTTCAAACGATTACAGTATTCCTCTTCAGCAATGACGTGACTTCAGAGGAAACTGTCGTTTCTTCTGGAGAAAGTCTTATTGCTTCAGAAGAGACATCCAACCTCATTACCTTTTTCTGGTGCTTAAGCAGGCGTTTGAGTGACATCATAGAACTTAACTGGTAATTAAAACACACTGAAAAAGGCTCATTGCCAACTTGTAGGTGAATGAGGAAAAAGGGGCGTTACATCACCTCAACCAATCAGCAGGAAGGAGGACAGTCATTGGCTGAATTTGAATCACGTACAAGCTGCTCAGCAGTCCGTGAATACTCAAACCGCAAGTGCAAAACCGCGAATAGTCAAGGGCCTACTGTATATCCATACACACACACACACACACACAGGGATCCCTCGCTACTTCATGCTTCAATTTATGTGCCTTCAATGCATTGCGTTTTTAAAAAAAATAAATAAATATTCATCGAATTAAAAAATAAGGAAATTAAGAAAGAATAGGGGAAATGTTAAGGAAAATGACACAAAATGAAGACCAATTATGCAAAAAAACAAAAACAAAACTAACACAATACATAAAACAACCCAAAATCTCCCATCAAAACTACTTACATTGTTGCATCTGTATGTGCACGTGCATCTGCGCATGCGTGTGTGTATATATGCGTGTCATCTTCAGCTAGATTTTGCACCAGATACAGAAGAATCACCATGATTCAAGTCTACGACCCCCAAAATGAGAAAGAAAATCAGGTTATCGTCATGGGGGACCTCAATGCCAAAGTTGGCAAGGATAACACTGGCTACGAGAGAAGAATGGGAGCGCATGGTCTAGGAATACAAAATGACAATGGAGAGAGACTGTGTGAGTTTAGCCAGATGAATGGGCTTGTTATCACAGGAACATTATTTCCCCACAAAGACATCCACAAAGAAACATGTATTTCAGCTGATGGGAGAGTGAGAAACCAAATTGACCACCTTTTGATTAGCAGACAGTGGAGGTCGTCTGTACTGGATTCTCGGGGTGCAGATAGGAGCAGATACCAACAGCAACCACTATCTGGTAAGGACCAGCATCAAGCTATGTCTCAAGTCACACAGGAACAAAAGCAAGGCAAAACTCAATGTGGATAGACTAAAAGATGAGGAAGCAAAGAAGTAGTTCTGCGAGGCGGTAAGGAGTAAGCTGGAAGAGATGAAGATGGAGAGTGAAGACATAGAGGAGCTATGGGAGCAGCAGAGAAGCACATATGTCAGAGCTGCAGAAGAAATACTTGGATTCAAGAAAGGGAAAAGCAAACTATGGATCAGCAATACCAGTTGATAGATGAGAGAAAAGGAATTAAGACTACGATAGATAGCACCCGCTCAGAAAGGATTAGGAACAGGATGAAAGAAGAATACAGGGAGAAGGACAGAGATGTGAAGAGGAGTGTAAGGGAGGACAAGAGAAGATGGATGTCAGAAAAAACAAAGAGAGCACAGGCAGCAGCTAAAAATTGGCAACAGAAGGAATTGTACAACATAGTAAAGCAATTGGCAAAACAAAGCACCCGATAGGCTACAGTGGTGAAGGACAAGAATGGAGAACTGATAAGGAACAAAGAGGCCAGGTTAGAAAGATGGAAGGAGCATTTCCAGGAAGTGCTCAACAGAGATGCACCAAAGCAACCACCTCATGAAGAGGAAGAGGTGAGAGAAGAAATTGATATATCTACAGAAACACCAACTTTACAGGAAATCAAAACAGCACTGAAAGCCCTCAACAATGGGAAAGCCCCAGGAGGAGACCAAATTACAGCAGAGATGCTCAAAGCAGATATACTAGTAGAGTAAAACCAGTATTGACGATAAGAATATCTGACCTGATTTGGGAAAAGGAAGCAGTTCCTACAGCATGGACAAAGGGGCTCATTTACAAAATTACAAAGAAAGGAAATCTTCAGGAATGCAGCAACTGGAGGGGGGGTTACATTGTTGCTGATGGCCAGCAAGGTGATCAACAGGATATTGGGCAACAGATTACAAGAAGGTATTGACTCATTACTTAGGAAAGAACAAGCGGGCTCAGGAAAGGCAGAGGAACTGTGGAACAGATATTCATAATTAGAAATATTCTGGAACAAGTCAATGAATAGAATGCTACCCTCTACATCCTCTTCATTGATTTTGAGAAGGCCTTCGATTCCATATATAGGGATAGCCTGTGGATCATTATGCACCAGTATGGAATCCCCACAAAGCTGATACAGATGGTCAGATCTCTTTATGAGGACTTCCAGTTGTCGGTCATTGATGACAACGAAACAACAGATTGGTTCCCAGTGATGAACGGAGTGAAACAGGGATGCTGCATATCAAGATTCCTCTTCCTCCTGGTCATTGACTGGGTCATCAAAGAACAAGGATCAGGTAGGACTTCACCACCTTGTTGGAGGACCTTGATTTTGCAGACGATCTTGCTCTCGTCATCTACCATGAACCATCTACAACAGAAGACAGCCAAGCTGGAAGAGAATGCTGCTAAAGTTGGGCTGAAGATGAATGACAGGAAGTGCAAAGTCATAAAAGTCAACAGCAGAAGTGAAGAAAAATTGAAGGTCAGAGATAGAGAAGTAGAGGAGGTGAACAGTTTCACGTATCTAGGAGCGAATGTGGCCAAGGACGGTGGAAGCTTAGAGGACGTCAGAAAGAGAGTGGCCCTGGTGTACGCCCAATTCAAACGACTCTCGAGAATCTGGCAAGCCAGAGATATCAGCAGAAGTACGAAAACTTCTTCACTCTTTAAGAGTCTGGTATTGTCAGTGCTACTGTATGGATGTGAGACGTAGAAGCTTACATAAGGAGAAGGAAAACTAGACACCTTCCAGATCAAGTGTCTCAGAAGGATCTTCAGGATCAGATGGTAACAGCACATCTCCAACTAGATAATGCTTGAAATGGCATAGGCAGAAAAGATCAGTGAGGAGGTGAGAAGACTGAGATGGAACTGGATTGGCCATGTCCTGAGAAAGGTCCCACGGGCTGACTGTACTGTGGCCCTAGAGTGGGCACCAGAAGGACGAAGGAAGAAAGGCCGCCCAAAAACAATTAGGTAAAGAATGGTCGAGATGGAGAGAACCATTAATGGATGGACCTTGTGGCACTCGCACACCGTGCAGTTGCAAATCGGCCTAAATAGAGGAGTAATATCCAAGCCTTATTTGCCTCCTGGCACTGAGAGAATTAAGGATAAGGTACCTCCAAGCTCTGCCTCCTGTCTTTTCCTCAGTACCACTGTTTCTAAACCATACAACATCGCTGGCCTCATCACAGTCTTGTACACTTTTCCTTTCATTCTTGCCGATACCCTCCTATTACACATCACACCAGACACTTTTCTCCAACCATTCCAACCTGCCTGCACATACTTCTTCACCTCTTTTCCACACTCTCCATTGCTCTGGATTGTTAAGCCTTAGTACTGAAAATACTCCACCTTCGTTATCTCTGCTCCTTGTGACCTCCCCGTTCCTCTTAGGTCCTTGTCGTCCACATACATGTATTCTGTCTTACCGAGGCTCCTTTCCAGAGCATACCTCCACCTCTCTAGACTTTCCTGCACTTGTTCTCTGCTCTCACTACAGATCACAATGTCATCTGCAAACATCATAGTCCATGGAGATTCTTGTCTAACCTCGTCTGTCAGCCTGGAACGGTTTAATTTCGTAAGGTGAGGTACCACTGTTTTTTTATATATATATATATATATATATATATATATATATATATATATATACATATATACACACATACATACATACATATATACACATATACACATACATACATACATACATACATACATATACATACACACACAGTGGAGCCTCGGTTCTCAAACATAATCCGTTCCAGAAGGCTGTTCGAATTCCGATTTGGTCGAATTCCAAATCTGTTTTTCCCATTACAAATAATGTAAATGGTCTTAATCCGTTCCGTCGTCTTTTGAACATAAGTTAACGGTACCGTAACTCATACCATAGGTCAGCAAATTAAGTGAAAAATTTTTTCGAACACAATACACTATGTTATGGTCTGTGTTCTGAGAGACTCTGGTTTTGGCGTCTCTCTCTCTCTCTCTCTCTCTGTGCATTGAAGAGGGGCGTGGCTGTCACACACGGATGGAGCGTTAAAGACACACACCTGATTCCACTTCATCACGAGCTATAAAGAATAGCAGTGCTCTTCCCAGTGCTAGAAGATTGTCCATCTTCCCTGCGATCTCTCTGGCTCTCAGCTTCGTGCTCCTCCAGTCACTGCTTTAGTTTGATTTCTGTGTTTCTCCGCATCTTTAACAGTGACTACGATTTTCCCGTGCTCTAGTGCCTTCCCTGTGAACAATAAAGCGCATCTGTTTTCATCTCTACTCTGTGTCCTGCATTTTTGGGTAATCTTCTAGCCCTTCTATGACACCAGGAAGATTCAGAATTTTTACCTTTCTGGTAGTGAGCAGTTGGGATACGTAAATGTTTGAGAGGTAGAGAAGAGGAGGATTCCCTTCCAAAACAGCTTCAGGTAAATCAGCCAAAGTTGTTTTTTTATTCTCTTGCTACCGCTTTGCATGGATGACTCTTCTTCAAGAGGTTCCTTTCTTTTCTTGCAGAACATGTCTAACGTGGCTTGTTTCTGCCGCCTTCTCAAAACCTTAAGGAAGTGGCTCATGACCTCATCGTTAAAGGTGTTCACAGAGCTGCTAGCACTTTAGCTTAGCTTAAGCGCTTTAGCTTAAGGCTTTAGCTTAAGGCTTTAGTGCTAACTTTAGCTTTATCAGGGTGATACATAATATCAACAACTTCCGGACTTCCCCAGAACAGCGTGCTAGCTTTATCAGGGTGATACACAGTATCAACAACTTCCGGAAGTCCCTTTTACTCCCTTTCGATCTCGTTTTTTCTCGTGCGTTATTCAAGTTCGACTTCTGGATTTTGGTTGATTTCCAGGACAAAAAAAATCCCGGACTTTTTGTTCAAATTCCGATTTGTGTGTGTGTGAGTGTGTGTGTGTGTGTGTGTGTATATATATATATATATATATATATATATATATATATATATATATATACACACACACTAGTATATATAATCTATAATTATAATGACGGTTTTTCAGCGTGACTGGGGTGTAATGTCTTTAAGTAACACCTAATTTATTTGGCTTTAAGCTGTCCGCTGCCAACATTTCAGACACGGGTTTTTCCTCGTCTCCCACCGTATTCACAGTGAAGCCGAGTGCTACAAAGGCTTTGTCTCCATTTCTCTCCACCTTTCTCTTCATTCCTGTTAGAAGTTTTTTTGTGTTGTTTGTTGAGGGGTTGTTTACTGCACTTCATATCGTTTGCTCGGTACAAAAAACCCCTACACCATAGCGCGACAATGAGAGCGCCACTGCCAACTACTGTAGCGGATGTGCAGTTACACTTAATTCTAGTACAGTATGGCAAAAAAAGCATGTTCTCCAGGGTCATACACTTTCCCCCAGCACCACACCTCACTATTTGAGAAGCACTGTTCTATATGAATCAACACATGGAAGAAAGAACCATTTAGGGAAAGCAATTACACTGCTGGAAGTGCTGAGATGTGATTCTGGCTGTAGCACTACCAGCGAACTTGCCAGCTGCATGACAGAAAGGGGGTGTAACCCAGGGAACTCGTTGTAGGATGAACTAGTGCTAGTAGAAATTTTCATGATGTGATTCACAAAATTCAAAGGTGTAAGTTCCAAGCATCATTACAGTTCAACAAATGTTAGAAACATTTCTGAGAGTGATGCACACCAACCAAGCTGACAAACTATGGGATGCTGTGCAGGAAACCAAATGAACAAATGGCTCTCTAAAGCAGATGTGGCAAATTTCATACAAAAAAACGCCCCAAACAAACAAAAAAACAAACAAACAAAACAAAAAAAAACAAACAAACAAAAAACAACAACAGGAACTTTACTCCAAATATGTTTCTCAATTTCGTTCTCACTTTAAATCCTTATTTGGCTGTAATGTCACAAAATAAGGAAAACGACGAGTCAGAACAGGGTGGTGTAGTGGTTAGCACGGCCACCTCACAACATAAAAGGTGGGGTTTGTGTCGTGAGCTCAGCACGGCCATTTCTATGTGGACTCTGCATGTTCCTCCCCATGCTTACATGGGATGCTTCTTGGTGCACGGGTTTCCTCCCATATTTCTAGCAACTTGTACATTAAACTTTTTTGGCTGATCCAAATCCTCCGCTCCCGGAGTGTGACTGCGAATACCCGTGTGTTGGCCCTATGATGGACAGTTGGGCTGTTTACACAGTCGGCTCAAACAGGCTCCAAAGTCAGAGCAGTTGAATGAATGATAGTAGGAATACTCTGATTGTGCTGTAGGTTAAAACCGTACAATATACCTGCAAATATTTCTGCAGCCAAGATGACAGCGTTTTATGAGGAGCATAGAGTCCTATTTTCGGCCGTAGAGTATTGGTGTGGATAACTACAGGTTATTTGCTGAGCAATAATCAAATAAAGGACCATACGCTCTAATAAGCAAAAAAATAAAAGCGCACTATGCATTTGTTATCAACTTCAAACACACCGTAGTGAATTCACACTGTTTCCATGGTATTTAAATCCCTTTTAGATGACTTGAGTGGTGAGAAAAAAAGGCTTTATAAATATTCATGAGCTATCTGATGGTTAATCAGGATGCCTGCTGTGCCCTCGGGAGTAAAGTCTTGGCTCAGCGAAAACCTTGAAATTACACCAATTTTTACGAAAAGAAATGAGAAGTAGAAGGAAAAAAATGTGAATAACACAATCAGTCAGGTCTGGAAATGCACTGAAAGAGCAAAGGAAGTCATCACAAAGTATAATTCACCATGATTCATTCTGCCTTTAGACTTCTGGATGCACTCACTAAGCCAACATATTATAAATTCAAACACTTCTCCACTGTAATGGTAATGGTTGGAACTCTAGGATTGACTTTTATGCAAATTTAAACACAGAAAACAGCTTAAATAATGTCTCTCAGAAAACTAAACATCATAACACCACAAGAAACACTCACCCACCGACTCATTCGCCAAACCGCTTAATCCTATTAGCGTCCCGAGGAGGCTGGAGCCTATCTCAGCAGGCACTGGGTGAAAGATTTCGTCCAAGTACTCCAGTTACCCCCCACAGTCCAGAGACATGCATGAGTGTGCGTGAGTGTGAATGGGTTTGCAAGTGTTGGCCATGCAATGTGATGGCCTGGTGAGCTGTTCAGGGTGCACCCTGCCCTTGCCCAGAGTCAGCCGAGATGAGCGTCAGTCTTCCCTACAACCCAAATTGGGAATTAATTTATTTATTTTTCCATAAACATCATTACTGTGGGTTGCTAAAGTTGTTTTTGTTTCTCCAACTACAGAAAATAATGCTGGGGTTGGTTTGATCACCTTTTTTATATAAAGTTGGGTCCATCAATCATCCCCCTCCCCATTTCTCTTCTTTCCTTGAAGGATATCAGCTGCAGCAGCCAGACAGAGCAAATTCTTCCTCAAAGTGCAGTGGCACACTGGGCTTCTTCCATTTCCATATTCTTGAAGTCCTTCTATATCTGGGAATGGACTGCCCACCTGCTTTCATTGTGTTTTTGGGTTCGGTACCCAGACTCACCTAACCTTCTCCTGATATTCATGAATAGTGTCACTAACATTTTATAGCAATCACTAATATTTTCCAGTTGTCTTTCGGTAACACAAATCTTGTTGGACCTCGCCAAGTGATGGGTGCAAGCCTTGAGTTTTGTCAACATTCATGAGAAAAGATGTTCACACCTAGCGGTGTTCTGTATCATCAGCATACTGACCCGAATTATCCCTTTACAACACCAGAATTGTAAATGCATTCCAGTTGCATCTGAGGATATATGATCTGAACAGTCGAAGAAATGCCCACTTTATCTTCTCAAGTAGAAGCTTCAAACATTTACGGATGGGCATTGCTAAAGCCTGAGCACTTCTCATTGCTGACTGGCTAGAACAGTGTTTTGTGGCTTACATCGAGACACTTTGTTTGCTTCCTCCCTACAGAAACAGGGCTGTGTACAAGCATCAAATTTATTTTCACTATACACAGAACAGACAGCTGGTGGCCCGTGAAAAGACATCAGCTGAAGAAAACAAAATGTGTATTGGATTAGGATCAGTGAGCCATTAAAGTGGTTCGAGACATAGTTTATCCACATGCTAAGTATAAATGTATCTCTCCCAAATACAAATAATGACAAAAATTTGAATTAAAAAGTTAATATTACTAATTATAATTCAAAAGCAGCCATCTTATTATCATAAAACAATTAAAACAATTTGATAAAACAACTACAGATTTGCATGTGAATACTCCTGGTGCTTGTGTGGGTTTCTTGCGGTTTCCTATATGACGCTTACCATAAAGCAGATGTTCTATCATAGTCTGTATTTAAACAGGGGTGGCACATTGGCATGCAAGTTAGCAGGTGCGACATACAGCAGGATGGTTTTGGGTTTGAGTCCCAGGATTGAGTGTTTCTGTATGGAGTTTACATGTGCATGTGTGGGTTTCCTCCTGGGTGCCTGGGTGCTCTGGTTTCCTGTGACCCTCAAAAAAGTTGCAAATTGTCCCTCACCATGAATGAGAGGGAGCGAGTGTGTGTTTCCCTACAATGTACTGGCAAGCTGTTCAGGGTGAACCCTACTTTTGCCCAGTGCTAACAAAGATAGAGAGATAAAGCCTCCCGTGGCCCTAGTACGCTTAAGTGTTTCGGAAAATGAATGAAAGTAAAGTTTGTATATTTATTCAGTCTGATGTTTGGGTCTCATCGTTTCATGTATAAACTGCTACATTCTCTGTGACGACACTTAAAATGATTTATAACATTTATAAATGTCGTTGAACACTTTGTTAAGATGCTAATGCTATGCTACAAAGATTATTTCCCTTTCCTTGTCATACACTGATTATCTGATACAAGTACACAGTATATAGAAGAGAGGTCGTGCTGGGTGAAAATAGCATTATGTACGAGATGTTGGTGCTGTCGGAATGTCGTGCGTATCGTGAGAGAAATGCATATAAAGAAATATTCTGTAGTAGCTGCAGCTATAACAAGAATTTTTCTATCACGATTAGACACAGTCTGGGTCTGCAGAAGAAAACACAGTAATGATAAACAAGGCAGATGTGTTACTCACCAGCCTTCCTTCCATCAAGGCACATAAAATTATTCAAACCAGTTTTGATCCTAATTATAAAAATTTCCACTTTACTTTTAATTTTGTAAATTAACACATTTTAACAGTTACACAATTATGAATATTAGTCCGGCAAGAGACAAAGACCTGCATATCAGTGAGGCATGCTGATTAATAACATTTACATTAGGCAAAGCAAGACAACCTTACAAATAAAATCTTAAAAATGATAGCAATATGATGAAGACTTTAAATGTCATTGTACTATAGACAAATTTATGTGATTACTAAAGTGATTAATGTGAAGTGATTAATGTGATTAAAGGGATTGATGTACTTAACAGTGCATGATGTGAACTGATTGACGTGATGATTACAGTGACATCAAATGATTGATGTGTAGATTAAAGTGATTGATGTGAAGTAATGTGATTAATAGGGTGATTGCTGTGAGAATCAAAGTGATTGATATCAGGTGATTGATGTAACTAATAAAATGATTGTGGTGATGATTATAGTGACTGATGTGATGATTAACTGGATTGATGTGATTAATAAAGTGACTGATGCAATAATGAAATTGATTGATTTGATTAATAAAATGATTGTTGTGAGGATTAATGTGATTAATAAAGTGACTGATGTTATGATTAAAGTGATTGGTGTGATCAATGAAGTGACTGATATGAAGATTAGTGATTGATGTGATTAATAGTGACTGATGTAACTAATAAAATGATTGTTGTGAGGATTAAAAAGATGTGATTAATGAAATAACTGATGCAATGACTGAAAAATTGATTTGACAAAAAATGATTGTTGTGATGATTAAAGTGATTGGTGTGATTAATGAAGTGACTGATGTGATGTTTAATGATTGATGTGATTAATAGTGACTAATGTGATGATTAATTGATTGATGTGACTAATAAAATGATTGTTGTGAGGATTAAAGTGATGTGATTAATTAAATGACTGATGTGATGATTAGTGATTGATGTGACCAATAAAATGACTGTTGTGAGCATGAAAGTGATTGATGTGATTAATAAAGTGATTGATGTCACTAATAAAATGATTGTTGTGAGGATTAAAATGAGTGATATGACTTATGATTGTTGTGAGGATTAAAGTGATTGGTGTGATTAATGAAGTGACTGATGTGATGTTGAATGATTGATGTGATTAATAGTGACTGATGTGATGATTAATTGATTGATGTGACTAATAAAATGATTGTTGTGAGGATTAAAGTGATGTGATTAATTAAATGACTGATGTGATTATTAGTGATTGATGTGATTAATAAAGTGATTGATGTCACTAATAAAATGATTGTTGTGAGGATTTTAATGAGCGATATGACTAATGATTGTTGTGAGGATTAAAGTGATTGATGTGATTAATAAAGTGACTGGTGTGATGATTAAAGTGATTGATGTGACTAATAAAATGATTGCTATGAGGATTAAAGTGATTAATTTCTGGAGAGCCATTTAACAAGGTTTGAGAACAAAATGAACACTGAGTGCCAGTAAAATCTGTTTGTAACATCACTGTTAATGAAAAGACACAAAATGTGATTTGTGTTCTGCATGGCACAGATTGCTGATAACCCAATTTACCCTCAGAAAATTTCCCCCTTAGGTGCAGAACCACAGATTTATAAAG
>CM045732.1:44347497-44479997 GCA_024760905.1 Plotosus lineatus | reverse complement strand
TGGGCTGGAGTAGGATTCAATTTCATTAACTGCTCAGTCAATAACAAAAAATAATCCAAATGCTTCCTGACCAAACTCTCGGCCATTTGGTCCAGCAGAATACATTTACGTTTCTGCATGGTAAGGGAAACAGTGCTGTATTTGTTAAGACTTGATTTTGGGGAAGATGTACTCTTGGTCTTGTGTACATATGGAAGGAACTCCTTTTTAATCATTTTAAAAATAAATACGCCACCATATATGTATAAATAACTTTACAGCCAATAAGGGCAGGATTAAAGTCTAATTCATAATTTCATTCATTTTAGCCCTAATGCACCTACAAATTTGATTTTTTTTTTTCTTCCACACACAAACCCAGCAAGTATAAAATAGAACTATTGACAAGCCAAATAAATATATAATCAGTTTCGTGAAATTACAGATCTCACACACACACACACACACACACACATACACACACAGACCATCAGATCTGTCCCAAGTTGTGCTCAGAGTAGCATTATGCTAAGTCACCAAAACTAAAACATTTACAAGTATGTAGTCTGGAATGAGCAGCCTAACTTCTGACAGTTCTGTGGCCTTTCAGAAATTCCTTTCATTATGGTATTGATTGTTTCTTCACCTTATGGACTCTGGGTTTCAGTGTATGGCTCCATGATTGCAAATATTTTTACTAATACCGCTACTGTAGGTTCTTCAAAAGGCGGCCGTAGCGGAAGTCATAAACGTGGCGACAGACGAACACCAGATCAGGGTCGATGTCTGTGGGCACGCTGCAATGAGCTGGAATGGTGTAGCTACAAGCCGGAGGGACCAGGGGGGCACTTTTGGGACGACCCTCCTCGCGACGCTTCACCAAGGCACAAAATCTAAAGGAAAGGAGATATTACAAAATAAAAATGGACCAAAAGTGCATTAAATCTGGCTCGGTATTGAGGTTACAGATACAGGACCTACCTGCAATATTGTGCTAATGTCAAGACGTAGCACTTATCTTCTATGCACGCAACACTGTTCTCGTCCTGATGCCGGGATGCGAAGATCTCATTCTGAAATCCCACAGCATAGACACAAAAGCTTCAATACTCAAATATTCACTACGTCAGCAAGAGCAGACAATCAGTGCAGCACACACAGGTGTCCAATTTCAAAAGCACTCAAAGAGCAATTCAAGTCGGCTGATCTGGGTTTGTTTTTATATATTTTTTTCCTTCTCAGCTTCAGTCTTCGAGATTTACGGAGTGCAAAAAGCTTTCCCTGCCTATTGCCTCCCTGAAACTCACGATTCAAACAAGTCAGATGTTTACAACTCTTTCTCATGAACTACCTCACCAAAGACAAATAAAGGGAAAACCTACCTCACAGTGCATGCTGGGATTGCGGCCCCCCTGAGTGTGCTCTGGACGATAGTACCAAAACAAGCTCATCATCAGCTCCCCTGTGAAGAGATGCATCACTTTTTAGTTTTCTCGGCCCTGCGCAGCAGTCACAACACATATTTATCCTCCTTTGGAAAAGATTACTGCTTCCAATATATGATGGGGAACCTGAGTTTTTTTTTTTTTTTTTTTTTTTGCTGCTTTATTGAATATCAAAATAAAGTAAATTTCACAGTTCTTTTCATGATTAGCAGGAGTCTGAATATATTGGGGGGGGGGGGTAGCAACAGCCACTACTTAGCAATCATAAACAATTGGAGTCCATTTTGGTGACCTTGAACTTGACCTACAGTAATGTTTTTATAAATTAGTTTCAGCCTTTGGTCCCAAGTTACTACAAGAAAACATGACAGTGATATGTCCAGCAGTGCTTCAGATAAAGGGATGCAAAGCCACAATAATAATAATTATAACAATAATAATTATAATAATAATAATAATGATAACATACCAAGGAACAACAACTCTACAGTAGTTCATTTCCACCATCTCTCACGCACACACGCACACACACGCACGCACACACACGCACGCACACGCACGCACGCGCACGCACGCACATCTCCCATAGCTTTTTCATGCAATGAGCTGACAAATACAACTAAAAACTTGATGGTCCATCGTAATGCTGTGTAATCAGTGTAATCTGAAATTAAAACAGTGAAGGCACTGAGCTATCAGTGTGAGGATACAGGTTTAAATCATCGTTAAGCCCATATTATTTGACGAGCGACCCTAGTAGGATAAAACGGTTCAGCAAATGTATGAATTAATTAATTATAGGTAACAGATAGTGTTTGACATGGTAGAGAAGCAGTTGGCACATTCACCTCATAGCAAGATGGTCCTAGGTTCGAGTCGTAGGCTTGTGAAGGGCATTTCTTTAAGGAGTTTGCATTTTCGGATGCTTACATGGGTTTCCACCTGCAGCAAAAGGCATGCACATTATGCAAATGTGCAAACCGCCTCTAGCTGTCAGTGTGTGTGTGTGTGTGTGTGTGTGTGTGTGTGTGTGTGTGTGTGTGTGTGTGTACCACAATAGCTTGGCGACCTCTTCAGGGTGCATTTGCCTTTTCCCAATGTTGACTACGATAGCTACCACCTTCCAGGCAGCTCTAGCATAATAAAACGGCACAGCAAACAAATGAATTATGGGTAATGTAATGAGTGAATAAATGAAATATGGTAAGGCATTACTCGGACTATGTTATAATATTTTAAAACTTAGGCTCTTGACTAGTTTCTTAGAAAATCAAGTAGCTTCGGACTGTTGCTTGAATTAATAAGCCATCAGATTACAGAGGGCAAAGAGCATGTACGCACATCAATTTTACCAATAGAGGCTTAGGCCAATTATCAGAGGTTAATTATGAATCAGAAATTTGCTGTAGATCCTCGAATAATATTTTCTGAGCATGGAAACAGACCCATGTTCTCAGATTGCCAGCCCTGTGCCTTCACCATTCCACCCGATACGACATCTAACTCAATGCCCCCACTGCCACTTTTTAAAAACTGACACTACTTTCATGTGGTTAAGATTATGTGGTGTGTTACGAGCATGTACATATTTGTGTGAATGTAAATATAAAAATACTTACATAATATATATGTTTGCTGTATCAACTCACTGGTACACATTGGTGATTCGGGGCTATCGATAGTTTCACACATAGATGCAATATGTTTAAGGACACATGTACTTTAATGTCGTAGTGGTGTGAGACCTGGGTGCACGTGTACTGGTGGAATTGTAAAAATGCTTTGGGGTGTTGCGAAAATCACAGGGGAGTGCTGCATCCTATAGAAAACGGTGGAAAGGACTGGAGTTGCGCAATTCAACGGAGGGGAGGAGCAACACAGACATGTCGGGGCTTGTTCAGGCTTGTACCAGAGCGAAAACAAATTGTTGGGGGAATTTATATTAAGGACCTGTTGCCGACTGGCTACAGGCTCTGACAATCCCCTCCAGTCTCCTCCAGGATTTCGGGTCTCTTCGGGTCTCTTCAGGCAGATCAACTAAGGAGGCTCATCGCAGCGGATCACCAAAAGGGGAAGTCATCCAAGGCGGATCATGGAACACGCTTCATCCAAATGTCGCCGTTCGGGTCTTCATTGCCAAAGTCCATCATCCACAGGCACCCACAGCCCACGTGAGGATGGTCATCTCATGTGTCTTTCAACACGCGGGATGGCAAGCCTTTCCCCGCCAGTACATGCGCCATCTCTAAATTTACCCTGCTGCAAGTGCTTGGTGACTATGGGACTCTTTGTTAATTTGTATATGGTTTAGGTCTAAGTTTTAAGTTATGAATTTTGTCTTGTTTTGTTCATATTATTAAATTGTACATAGTTTATGTCGTTATGGCAGCACGGTGGCGTAGTGGTTAGTACGTCCGCCTCACAGCAAGAAGGCCTGGGTTCGATTCCCGACCTGGGCGTTTCTGTGTGGAGTTTGCATGTTCTCCCCGTGCTTGTGCGGGTTTCCTCCGGGTGCTCCGGTTTCCTCCCGCAATCCAAAGACGTGCACTGTAGGTTAATTGGCCATTCTAAATTGACCGTAGATTCTCTCCTGCAGCGGCACTGGAACCCAGTCGTATCGGCACTTGCCTTTCCATTGGATCCTTCCGGTGGCGCCGAGACGGGGGACTTGCTGCTTGGGTAACAGCCTGTCCCTCATTACTCTCCCTACCCGGGCTCTGCGCACTGGGGAGTATCACCAGCCAGAGCGCAGCCATAGTCCTTCGGGACTGACGGAGGCCTACACACACACACACAGTTTATGTCGTGGTCTGTCGTGCTTTGTTGGTTTCTCAGGGCAATTTCAATCCTCTGAATTTTCCAATCCGTAACAGGTGTAAGAGACAACAGTTTGAACCTGACTACTTACCCCTCAGCAAACCGTGGCAACTCTGGCTTGCCGTAACAGCGTTTTGTGGGCACATATAGATAAGAGGACACATAATTACACAAATAGAATAAATAAATACACCTCTATTTAAAGAGACGCCCCATCCGGCACAGTGCTGACTCAGTGAACGTTTTCTCTGAGCAGTTAGTCGTCCAGTGTTTTGACATCACCCATTGGTGCCATGGTCAGTGGTGGCCCGGTGGTAATGTGGTAGATTATTGACCCAAAGTTTGGAAGTTCAAGCCCGACTGTCATTGGCTGTAACTGCTGTCTCCTCAGTGCAGCTAACTAGGTTATCACAGGCTAGCCATGTCTCTCACTGTCCATGGTGAGAGGGTTGTAAAAGAACCATTGGTGACTTTCATAAAGAGTAGCTGCATAGCGAGTTTCTGCAAAGTGATGGCTTGGCAAGCTGTTCAGGGTGTATTATGCCCTTGCCCAGAGATGGCTGAGATTGGCACCAGCCTTCCCAGAACCCTAATTAGGATTACGTGGTTCAGAAAATGAATGAAAAAATGTATTGGTATCACCTGGGCTGACTAGGGACCTCAAAAGAAAAAGAAAGAAAGACAAAATCATAATGGGTACCAACTACTACACACAACTTAAACTTCACGTGAAATTAAAAGGGTGAGAGGACCATGCAGTGGACAAAGCTTGAAGTAATATCAGACCGAAACTCCAGACACTTCAATACTGTTTTCCCATGACATCATTCTTGTCTTCAAGGTCTTCCCATCTGACTGCACAATATCCCGTCAGATCAACACGGATCAATTCTCTACTTCACTATAATTACCTGATACTGCTCCCTTAATTTTACTTGCCTTCACCTATTAGGCTTGTAGACAGAGGGCTGTAATCATCTCACTGAGGTGAGCTGAAGCGCTTCTCTGCTATGGTCACAAATTTCTGCTCTGACGTAGCATTTGTGATGGCGGAAATCATGGGCTGTCGCATGTTTTCATTCCAATTTAGGGGCTTAAGATTCAATTATAGATAGATTCTCGATGCATCTCAATTAGTTTCTTCGACAGTAATTCAATCAGATGATTTAACTCATATCTGGAGCACAAAACAGCCATAAATCCCAGTTTACCGCCACATGACCTGTATTTCTCTTCAACTTGAACTCGCATCTCACTGTACAATGTCAACATGGTTGAGAAGAACAGATGGAATGGGACCCTGCATCTCGGCCCCAAGGTGTTTGAGAGAAAAGAGAAAACTTCATTTTCCATGACAGAGTAACCATCCAGTTCCTTAGCTCCTCCATACTGATGCAGGTATAACTACAGTGGTATGAAAAAATATCTGAACCTTTTGGAATTTCTCACATTTCTGCATAAAATCACTATCAAATGTGATCTGATCTTTGTCAAAATCACACAGATGAAAAAACAGTGTCCGCTTTAACTAAAACCACCCAAACATTTATAGGTTTTCATATTTTAATGAGGATAAAATGCAAACAATGACAGAAGGGGGAGGAATAAGTAACTGAACCCTCTGCCTAAGGAGACTTAAAGAGCAATTGAACCCAATTTTTACCAAACAATTTAAGTCAGGTGTGTGCCCAATCACTGATGAGTGGCTTAAAGCTGCCCTGCCCACTATAAAACACACACCTGGTAAGAATTGTCTTGATGACAAGCATTGTCTGATGTGCACCATGGCTCGCTCAAAAGAGCTGTCTGAAGACCTGCTATCAAGAATTGTTGATTTGTGTAAAGCTGGGAAAGGATACAAAACCATCTCTAAAAGTCTGGATTTTCATCAATCGACAGTCAGAGAAGTTGTCTACAAATGGAGAGTTTGGCACTGTTGCTTCTCTCCCAAGGAGTGGCCGTCCACCAAAGATGACGCCAAGAGTTCAGCGCAGAATACTCAGTGAGGTAAAAATAGACCATAGAGTGTCTGCTAAAGACTTACAGAAATCACTGGCACAGTCCAATATCTCTGTGCACACATCAACTATATGTAAAACAATGGCCAAGAATGGTGTTCATGGGAGGACTCCAAGGAGGAAGCCACTGCTGTCTGAAAGAAACATTGTTGCTCGTTTAATGTTCGCAAAAAGGCACTTGGACACTCCACAGAAGTTTTGGCAAAATATTTTGTGGACTGATGAAACCAAAGTTGAATTGTTTTGGAGGAACACACAACATCATGTGTGGAGGAAAAATGGAACAGCTCACTAACATCAACACCTCATCCCCACCGTGAAGCATGGTGGAGGGTGCATCATGGTTTGGGGCCGTTTTGTTGCCTCGGGGCCTGGACAACTTGCAATCATTAATGGAAAATGAATTCAAAAGTTTATCAGGATGTTTTGCAGGAAAACCTGAGGCCGTCTGTCAGACAGTTGAAGCTAAAAAGAGGATAGATGCTGCAACAAGACAATGATCCAAAACACGGAAATAAATCAACTTCAGAATGGTTTCAGAAGAACAAAATACACGTTCTGGAGTGGCCAGGTCAAAGTCCAGACTTGAACCCCATTGAGATGCTGTGGCATGACCTCAAGACAGCGATTCATGCCAGACATCCCAGGAATCTGACTGAACTACAGCAGTTTTGTAAAGAAGAATGGGCCAAGATTAGTTCTGATCGATGTCCCAGACGGATCTGCAGCTACAGGAAGCGTCCGGTTGAAGTTATTGCTGCCAGGGGGGGCACAAAATATTAAATGTGATGGTTCAGTTACTTATTCCTCCCCCTTCTGTCATTGTTTGTATGCCATCCTCATTAAAATATGAAAACCTATAACTGTTTGGGTGGTTTTAATGAAAGCAGACACTGTTTTTTCATCTGTGTGATTTTGGCAAAGATCAGATCACAATGGATGGTGATTTTATGCAGAAATGTGAGAAATTCCAAAAGGTTCAGATACTTTTTCATACCACTATCGTTTTTACCCCAGCAGAGTCAAGTGCCAACATCCCCCTTTCAAGTGCTCCCTGGTAAATCACAACAGCTTTTCCTGTGAACATTTTCCAAACAAAATACCAGAGAGGCACCTCGATAAAATGCACGACTTTCACCTTTGAGATCACGAGTTTAAAAAGGTCGGTGCACGCAGTCATCCGCAACCAGAAGTCCATGAGAGCTGATTGGCCGAGCTCCCACAGGTGGGAGGGATGGCATAGATTTTTAATGATTTAAAACAAATACCAGCCAATCAGGGGTGTCTCTGAGCTCATGCATCCGAGAGTACAAGGGGATAATACTTTCCCATTAGAGAGTGTGTTAAGCCAACTCTGAATATACATGCACAAACAGTTCGTAAAGATGTGGATGGCAACATCACATCATGGAAAGAGCACAGGCTTGCTTACGCTGGAGCTCATCTGCCTAAGAGTAAGAAGGCCCTGGATTTGATTCCTGTCCTTTGTGAAGGCATCTCTGCATGATGTTTGCATGTTCACAATGCTTTCTTCTGTTTATCTTCCAGTTACCTCCCACAGTTCAAAGACATGCACATTAGTCTAATGTTCTGCTCCAAATTGCCCCAAGGTGTGAGTATGATTGGTTGTGTGTGTTGCCGTATGAGATGATCCGAGTTTATTGTTACACTACATGGACTCAGGATTACGGTAAACCATTGAATGAATAATAAAAAAAACAAGTTCTGCTGTAACTCCACTGCACAGGAGGCATTTGCTGCTAACTTTCAGGAACTTGAGGTGATGGTGGTCGGGTGATCAGGAGGCAATATCTGTTGGGTGTGGATAGGCTGTAACTAGATTAGGGGAAGAAATCCGGGGGGGGGGGGGGGGGGGGGGGAGAGATAAATGTAATTTGCAATTTTACTTCTCCTTTTGGCTGTCTTGCAAAAATAGTTCACCTTTGACCTCTAAACAAGGTTTCATTAGCGCTGTATTTTTTTTTTTTTTTTATTATGACTCATAAAATGTAAAGTGGATCCATTACATTAACAGCAATTTGGTGGATGCTCTTAACTTACAATTATTGTTTTTATAGAAGTGAGCAATTGAGGGTTAAGGGCCTTCCTCAAGGGCCCAACATTGGTGGTACTGGAGCTTAAACACCTGACCTTTAGCTCAGTAACCCATTGCCCTAGCCACTGGGCCACTACTGCCCACGAAAAATATACACGTCTTCAAAAAGGTTCAAGCCACCACAAATGTTTCTTCATGGCACAGTTCATATTTTAATATACAGGGATCCCTCGCTACTTCACGCTTCAGTGCATCGTTTTTTTTTTTTAATATTCATAGAATTAAAAAATAAGGAAATTAAGGAAGAATACTGGAAAAAAGTTAAGGAAAATGCTGCAAAACAAGGCCAATTATGCAAAAAACCTCAAACAAACAAAAACAAAAAGCAACCCAAAACTCCCCCATCAAAACTACTTACATTTTTATGAGGTGCGCATCTGAGAGTGTGCATGTTTGTATATGTGTGTAATTATTTTATTTATATCTTATGAGTATTTTTGAATGTTCAATTGTTATTAAAAGCATTTATAGCATTGAATATGTATTTATTGATATTATATAACCATGTACATGTAAGTATACGTCAGCCCGGGGGGTGTTGATCCTATTTCGCGGAATTTGGTGGTCGCAGGGGGATCGCGGTCCCAATTAACCGCAGACAGTGAGGGATCACTGTAAATATAACTTCGAAAGGCTCTGTAGTACTAAAATTGGCTGGAGTTAAAAAAAAAAAAAAATAGGTATAAAAAAGTTAAACAACCGATTCTTAAGAATTTATCAAGAACATACTGCATCCCCCCAACCTGAAGCAGCTGTGCACTGAATTCTACTTCCTTTAAAGATAGTGGTATTTCCCTTATGCTTATTGAAAACTAATCGCAACGTTACCGCCTCATGACTGCTACACATCAGGAATGCTTTTATTTATATATTTTTTCAGGCAAGGCCCAACTAGGGCTGAACAACAGAAAGGATCAGTGTCCAAAATACAGGGATCTGAACATGTGCGACAGGCACTTCCAGAGCCCTGTATAATGCCAGTATAGCCTGCAAGATATGCCCTTCACAGGCAATGAAAATACTGCTCTCTATTCATCACCTTCCTCTGGCACTGCACAGCTACGCTGAGGAAAGAAGCAAACAGCAGATATGGCTACAGAGCCTGCAAGGAAGAGCGTGATAAGCACTGTAGCCAGCCTTCAACAGCAAGCACAAAATAAAGCAAAAAAAAAAAAAAAAACCTCCTGTGAGCAGTGCCAAGAAATAGGAGAGACAGCCTTTACTGCGTCGGAATCAGGATTCAAGAAACTGACAGCTTCAGATGGAAGATCTATTGGTGCTGAATACTGCAGGAGTTCTGTTTGTTGCTGCTGCAACATAAATGTATTCAAAAGTAATATTTCATGTGTCTGTGTAATATTGTCTTGAGCTTTTACAGTCTCATGATCGGTACAGCTTGTATTGTGGCTTTAGTGTTTACACTACCAGTCACATGTTTCAAAACACAACTATTTTATTTTCCAGTTTCTCACGGAGCTCCTGAACGGAGCCCAATCGGCATGGAAAATGACTTAGATGACAGTCCTGCGTACACACCACCTCAGAAAATCCAATGAGACTTATTAATTTTGAATTTCAGTTTATACATTATTATTATAATTAATATTATATATTTATTATTCTTATTATTATTATTATGATTGAAACTGAAACCCAAAAACATGCATACACACACACAAAAAAAATCCAACTCAAGTAGGAGGACAAACCTTTGCAGAGCAAAACACCACCAGAGACATTAGCAGGAGCACGTAACATGAACACATTAAACAGATAATTAAATTAACAAGACAGGGGATACAAATGAGAGCGTGAAAGGTGGTGAAAAGAAAATGTGTTTCAGTGTTTCCTACGTTCACATTAGATCCGAATTAGGGTACACATAAGATTTATATAGTTTTTCCATGACGGCTAAAGTTGATTCAGCCGTTAAAATGCACTGTGCTGTTTTTATAACACCAGCCTCAGACATCTATAAATAGAGATAGCCATCAAATACCCGTAATCAGCCATCCATTAGATCATTACCATGCTAAGACCCCTTGGAAAGGTCTTAACCACAAATGTGCCTCTGTCCACAAAGCATCATAAATGGGTACCAGTAAATTCTGGCAAGGTAACATTTGATGGCCCAGTGTCCCATCCCCGATGAGCCAAGCTCCTAGTCACTTCACTCTACAGAAACCAGGACGAGGCTCAAGTCCACACTCCAGTGGACGTGGATTGTTACCGGTCCATAAATAAATAAAATAAGGTCAAGTGTCAAGAATGGGTTTGGACAAGTCTGAGTCTGAGTGTTTTAAGTTGAGGTAGTTGAAATACTGCCAATGTTTTCCATAATCCATGACCCTGGCATCGAGTAACACCCTGTTTTGGGTGTCCTAGATAATGTGCTCTTTCAAGTGCTTTCTATCAAAAGGTGTGTATTTGATACTGTGGTACATTTTATTATTATTATTATTTTATTATTTTTATTATTATTATTATTGGTATTTTGCCAAACAGATGCTACTTTAGCAAATTCTATATACAGGCGGCCCTCTACTTACGAAAGCCTCGGAATACAAAAAATCCAGGGTACGAAAAACATTTTCCTAAATTTTCGTCCTCTTATTACGAAAACAACCTCTTTTTATGAAAAGCGCCAAACACGCCATTCAAAACTTCACAAGCGTCATTCACAAATTCAAACAATGCGCGAGTTGCTCTCTCATTGACTATCTCCCAACATCCCGCCCCGCTGGCCTCTCATTGGCCAGGAGGCAGCTGAACTGTACCCATACTTCCTGTGCCCATACTTCCTGTTTTGTCACACACGTGAGAGAGGAGAGTTGAACATAGTTTATTTTGAGATTGATTATTGCAGTGTTATATTTCGTTATCCATCATGGACCCGGAAAATACAGAAAAGCGGAAATACAGTGACGGAGGCGATTATTTCGGAACGATATTGAAGCAGAAGGAGGCATGAAAACAGTGCTCCGTGGGACAAGACCTTCGATCTCGCAAGCAGAGAAAGTTAATATTGAATCAGGACCTCTGATCTTTCAAACAGGTACTGTAATTCCGCTTTAAATACAACATCCCGTCCATTTCAACATTTAAATACAATTGCTCCACCAGCTGCACGCTGAGTGTGGGCGGAGCCCGCATTCGGCCAAACACACCAGAGAAACAGAGAGAGAGAGAGGGGCAGAGTTTTGTGTGTGTGAGAGAGAGACAGAGAGAGACAGAAAGAGATAGAGAGAGAGAGAGAGAAAGAAAGCGAGAGAGCGAGAGAGAGAGAGAGACAGTGTTGTGTGCGTGTGTGTTTGTGCGTTAAAATTTTTTTAATAATGGTTTAATTAATAAATATGTTAATAAAATGGTTTAATATGTAAAGAAAATGTTTAAATGGTTGAATAAATAATTTTCTTTTTCTTTTAACACATATTTCATACAAAATTGGTGTACTTTTATCAATTTTAAAGGGTTTATGGGGTAGTCTTGGAGCCTTGGAATGAATCATGCATTTTACATGTAAAATGCGCCTCTACTTATGAAACCTCCAGGCTACGAAAAAAGGCTCTGGAACGGATTAATTTCTTAAGTAGAGGGCCGACTGTATTACTAAATTTATGTGGTTTAATGTATATGTATGAAGTGTAGTTAGAAGTTAGAACATATATCACAGTTTTTTCGATGATGGAAATCAAATATTGTTCCGAAAGATCCCCGATCACTGTTCAATGTTAATTTATCAGTACGGCTTCGCTAATAACACACTAGATTTTGTTTTCTCATCTGTACAAAAGCACCCTCTAAATCTATCACTTTGGACATGGGCTGTAGGATTTTGCACATGCTTCAGGATACTTCTAGCAGACTAAACAAATTTCAATCTGTTCCACATGCTTATGTCCCAAAATTTTTTGCTTTCTGAAAACATTTGTGCAGTTGGACACCATGAAACTCACAAAATGTTTTTTAAACACATTAAAGCCAGTTTTAATGCACAACGTTAGGCTATAAACTAGTAGGGGATGGTTTTGACTGTGACGGTGTTGTCTTGATTTGTGGTTCTGTTAGCAAAACCATAGGCTTATTGTTCTAGCTAAACAATAAAACCTGATTCAGTGTGAACATTGTTCTAAAGCTACACTGTTTGAGCTGAACTTACAAGCTTCCATATTAGTCATCTAGTCCCACTCTAATTGTATTAATTTTATTTCTCCAGACAAAACTGTTCATTTTGGGCAAATATTTGAAAAATAAATGATTAAAAAATCTAAACTTTTATCCCTTTCACTTCATGTAGCAGATATGCTACGCTAGTTATTAGAGGATTAACACAGGGAAATAAAAAAAAGTCTAATAGCCACAACTTGCTTATGAAAACACTGTGAATCTTTCCATCCGTGAAAAAACTTGTATAATTTTTCACCCCAGAGTTTACCGATGATGTTGGGTATGAAATTCAGAAGATTTTTTTGAGAGATTTTACGTTTATCCATAGAAATCCCATACATGGGAGTTCTGTGTGTGTTTCCCCAACTCAAGTCATGTGACCAGGAGACTGTTTTGAACCATTACATGTAATTCGAAGCTTTACTGCTGCCAACTGAGCAACAACAAACATGCCACCTGCAAACATCTGCAACCACAAAGTTCACCATCAATCACTGCCATATTTCATAGACTGAATGCTGCCTTGTAGCAACCGTGTGCTTTATGGAGAGTTTGAGTGATCTCACCCTTGGTGAAGTACATAATCAACAATTATCCACAGAGTATAACAACACTGAGGGACTCGCTCTCTTTTCGGTGTCTCTATAGTACGGTAATAGCATTTTTATGAGTGCTACCCATTAGTGTCTTGCAAGGCACGTTATCAGGATGACTTTTACAAATCCTTGAAGGAACTTAAACCGTATCGAAAACCATCATGTCCACCTGGATCACTCAGATTTACAAGAGAACTGAATATATAAATGTTGTAGCCTGGGCCTTTGATAGGAGACACACAACATTGCTATTACCTCATTGCAGGTACACAGGCAAAACAAGAAAAAGCCTCCAGTTTCAAATAGACTCACAGAGCTCCGCTATATAATGACAAAACTACCATTAAAAAGATGCCAGTTTCTGCCATGCGCTGTGTCAAACCCTCCAAAGACAAACATGTATGTAGAATGTACAAAGAGCAGAATTTGAACTCTTTCACCAGATTTATATTATCAAAGGCCACTATGATGGGAAAATCTGTACATTTTTAAAAAAATTATTTATTCATTTGGTGGAACATTTGAGCCTACTGAGCTCAGGGTGAGGCTGGAGCCTATCTCAGCTGATACGTGGCAAAGGCTGGGTACGCCCTGAACAAGTCCACTCAAGAGTCAACACACACACACACACACACACACACACACACACACACACACACACACACACCCCCCAGTCAGGTAATGATTAAATCTCATTCATCATAAATAAACTCTTAGATCAATCTCAGATGATGACAACATTTCACAAACTCGGTCTCACAAAGAAATTTTGGATGATAACAGGTCAAAGTCTTCAGATATTGCAGATAAGTTAATAAAAATCGATCTGGCTCCTTGGTAATTGGCTTATACAGAAAAGCAACACAGCAAAACTGAGTGTCAGCATGGCAATTTTACAAAGCAACCAAACTAATTAACTTCAGCGGTATGTCTTGATGATTAATTATAAATTAAAGTTTTACTTTACAAAAAAGGATCGAAAGAGATGCAATCTTATATTGTAGGTTTATATGTTTATATGTAAACAGAAGGTCGACACAGTGGTGTAGCGGTTAGAACGTGTGCCTCACACCAAGAACGGATTCGAGTCCCGGGATTGGGTGTTTGTGTGGAGTTTGTTTGTTCTCACTGTGTTTGTATGGGTTTCCTCTGGGTAGGCCACACCTCCTCAGTTTACTTTCACAGCCCAAAAACATGCACATCAGGCTTATTGGTTCAAATTGTGACCCACGGTGTGAATGCGAACAGGTATGAATCGTCCTGCAATGGTCTCATAAGTTGCTCACTGGAACCCACCTACAGTGGTATCCAATGTCGGCTACTATAGGCTCCAGCCTCCCAGGATTATGTTCGGCAAATGAGTACACAGGCTATCTTCATCACTTTGGTTTCAAAGCTGAAAAAAGTGGATAAAATCAGAATAGCTAGCTGCGTGGAGCCTGCTCTGTACTGTCCAAGGTTTGAAAGACTGTCCGGTATGCAATGTGTAGTAGCACATCCAGAGTTATAAGATCTGTTTATATTCATCTTCTTAATGTAAAGTTTATGTACCACTGCAAATTCTTCTTATAGCTTAGAAGAACTGGTTAACATTAGCCAAAGTTATGAATGAGAAATTGGGGAAAATCATTAGATCAGAAGAACACCCCCCCTCCCCATTCCACCCCAAACCCAACGATCAGACGACAAATTCAGTGCTGCGAGGGAATGCAAAATCAAGGATGGTGCGCTAGGTTCAGCCAAACTACAAAGTATACAACAGATCCTCATTTGCTTATCATTTTCTTTGCAAATACCCAGTTCATTCACTCACTTAATATAGTGAGGTCTCCGAGGGGCTGCGACCTGCTAATTTTATACAGAGATAACGCTCAAAGCACTGGATTCTAACAGGGCTGTGAAGTTAACAAACCGCACACTGCCCCCCAAAGACCAAACAAAGGACTTTAACTGTGGAAATATCTGCATAAATAACAACTGGTGCACCAAGTACACCGAATCACATCGCATTTTCATAGTGACAAGTGTCACTGTTTCTACTTTATAACACTGGTACTGTTGAAGTTTTGGCTGTTAAAGCCCATCGTAATAGAATCTGAACTTAAAAGGAATGATGCCGCCAAACTTTATTTAATCACTCACGACTGTTATGAACTATTCCAGAATTTTGGAGTTGACTGGTTTTACTGCCCTCGTTTGCATATCTAGGAATTTTATTTGAAAGAAGAGGCTCGCGGTTGAGGTTCATGGTGTACGAGATCCATGTACCAAACTCTAATTTCTCAGTCAGGTTAAATACAGATTTCCATTCTATGAAGCATTTACATGCAAAACCAACAGGTTGTAACGTAGTTCTTGCTTAATTAAAGTAAAATCAAAGGAAAGACTTATAAACTCTCCTGTTATACATGAACATATATTTTCATTATCAGGTGGTTCTTGCTTACATTTTCAAATTTACAAATCTGTTGAAATTCATTTAATAGTTTGCATTAGACAGTTTTCTAAAAAAGTGAGTGAAATCGTGAAACTAAGACCTGAACAGCCCAGCTCATATAAAGCACGTTAATGGCAAAAACAATTGGATACAGATATTAAACTAATAGATCAGATATAAACTAACTAAACTTCTAAATAAAATGGAACTGGACACAAATACTGTACAAATCATTCGCACTTCAGCTTACATGTACTCACTGCCAGTGAATACACAGCATTCAGAAATAATCATACTGTATATGTTTAATATTTTGTCTTGAAATGATCACGGAATGAAATGACGCCTGAAAATCTTTGTGTCGAAATATTACAACTTTACACAAAACTGACGTTTATGTAGGTGAGACAACCACTGGTTAAATGCTCCTATTCCTGATTATTGAAACTCACAAACAAACCTGGCACTGTAAAAAAGTCTCAATCCGGAGCCCAAGTTCAGTGAAGGGTGAAGGTGATGCTGCTACTGGAAAGGAGTCATTGTGGTGTTTAGGGTAATTGAAATACCAGAACTAAGCTCACGCAGGAACATGTGAGAAATATTACAAATAAAAACGATTGTGTTTTCACTGGCAGTGAATATATATTAAAGTAAGTGTGCTCTCGTACGTCCGGTGCGGTCTAATCAGGTGGTGGAAACACGAGTTTTGACTTTTTAATGTTTTTCAAATTAGTGTTACCCACCTGCGTGTAGAGTAATTGCACTTTTTTCCCTCTAAACAGTACAAAAAAGTTCATGAAAAATGTTCATGATCCAACAGAAGCACGAAGATTTTGCTAAGCTTAGATTCAGTTTCCTTTTAAACAAGAATGTCTTCATGTACCTGACTCAGGGTCCTCCCAGAAAGCAGAGACTTTAGCCACATAGGGGAGAGATTTCTTCCGGGGACCAGAACGCAGCAGCACGGTGTCTCGCACCTTGATTACCTCTCCATCTCTCTGCACTGCTTCATAGCACCTGCGCAGTGCTGGCGACTCCTCACCCTGTGGGTCAACAGCACAGATAAAGATGATACTGGACTTACACACAAACACTGCAGTACTTTATCGATACCATGATTCAAAACATCACGCTATCAGTTGTAAATCTGGATCACAACTCTGAGCTGTTTTAGAGCTCTGCTTAAAAGTTGGTAAACCCTTTATTTTAACAATCCATTTACAATTTTCTTTCTCTCTATATCAGTAGTTCTCAAATAGTGGGGGTGTGCCCCCCTAAGGGGGGGGCACAGTGCGATGCAGGGGGGGGCGTATGTGACCCCAGGGAACATGCTTTTTTTGCCGTATTAGGATAAAGTGTAATTATGCATCCACCACAGCAGGTGGCAGTGGCTTCCTCACTGTGAGAGTGTGCCCAGAGATAAAATAAGAAGTGGAGTTAATAAACCCACCATGGAAATTTTTAACAGAGGTGGAGAGAGACGAAGACGGTGAGAGACATGAAAGTCTCCCGAAAGCTAAGTCGAGAAGATACGATGAAGCGGGTATAGCACTCGGCTTCACTGTGCTGCGATGAGAAACAAGGAAAGTCCGCCGTTTACTGTGTTTACTGTGTCTGAAAACTTTGGCAGCGGACAGCTTGAAGCCAAATAAATTCAGGCATCACTTAGACATCACACCCCAATCACATGATGAGGCACATGAGTTTTTTTTTTTTTTTCAGCGAAAACGTGCTGAATATCGCTAAAAGCCATCCCGCTTTGTGAATGATACTTCAGCAAACCATCGAGCTCTCTTAGCATCAGATAAGGTGCAGTACCAAACTGCTCAGTGCAGAAAACCCCACAGCAGAGCAGAGGAACTGATCCGACCTGCAGCAGACACAGTCTCCGTCATGCTGGATGACGTCAGCACTGTGAAAATAAGTCCAGGTCCCAGCAGGAGCTAAGAATTCAGTATAGAGCTGTAAACCCTAATTCAAAAAGCTGTGCATAGCAAAACGTGCTCATTATAGCCATTAATCTGGACTTCATCATTTTGACAAAAAATATATATAAAATAATAATAAAAATAATATAAATTCTTTTATTCATTTTTATTTTTTAGGTTAAAGTGTTTTATATATTGTGCTCCTGAGTTAATATTGTTGATCAATTTGAATGTATATTTTACTTTTTTATTATTTATTGATTTTATTTAATTTTATTTTTCAGTGTCAAATGGTTCAAATTGTTGGTCAAAAATGGTTATAGTTTAAATAAGGATTTTTTTTACATTTCAAGCAAATTGGTGCACTTTACATCTTTTTGTTTAAAGACTAAGAAATTGTTAATAAAGTTATTCTTTGTTGGAAGTTGATCTATATCTCATTCTTTTTTGTATTCCATAATGTTAATAAGGACACAGTGTTATGCAGAGGATTACTTATAACAATTTTTAGACAAATTAACACTTTATATATCGCGAAATGTTTTCCTCTTCCTAGCGGGTGCGCGACAGAAAATAATTGAGAAGCACTGCTCTATATAGATATGACCTATAAAAACACCAGATTGTCTCATAAGTCCGAAACATGGATTAAAAAAACATCTGTGAGTAAAAAAGTAAAATCAGCAGTTAATTTAAAGGTCAAAGTCAAGTGTTTTCAATCAGTGGGATGACAATCAAGTTTGAAGAGGCGTCTTTAATGTAGGGATCTTGAGTTCTTTTCATCTTTAAAGAGCTGTTTATGTAATTTTTTTGTCTCATTCCATCTCATATCATAAATGCACACACACACACACCTATTAAATTATGAGAGATGTTCCGATACCTGACCTATCAGCACCTGTCGATACCCCCATTCATTTGCTGAACCTCCTAATCCTACCAGAGTCGTGGGGAAGCCCATCTCAGTCGGCACTAGGCGAAGACAGGCTACACCCTGAACAGCTCACCAGACCATCACATTGCAATACACTTACAACCATTTACACTCGTATTTCACACATAGGGGCGATTTAAAAGAGCCAGTTACTGAGCCTAAAATGCAGGTCATTGGACCGTGGGAGGAAACTGGAGCACCCAGAGAAAACCCACTCAAGCAAGTAGAGAACATGCAAACTTCACACAGACATGCCCAACCCATAGAATCCAACCCAGAATCTATTTACTAATCATTTTGCCACCGTACTGCCCATGCTTGATACCAATACATCGATAATATCTCCATTTATTTTTGGTAGCTGCCGAGTACAACTTACCCAGTACAGGTTTTGTAAACATGAACAAACACACACACGCACACACACACAAACGTGGGTCTGGTAATGAAACTGGTACTGAAATGTGTTACTCTGACCTTTTACATTTTCTGCAGATTTAGAAAAAATTGTTTTCTCCATTTTTAACGTATTCAGCCAATTTGCATTAAATCCTGGTAGATGCAAGATAATATTCCTCGGAGCAGAATCATCAAATTATCAGTAGAAGACTCAATAAGTCAGTGTAACATGTAACATGGACAGAATGAATGGCCTCCTATTCACTAATAATAGCTTTAGATAATAATTGTGTAATTACTGACACTGTGCTGATTGATGGTGCTTGACATCTTCAACTTTTCTTTATTATCTAAAGTCAGGAAATGCCAATCTATCAGTGATCGGTGGGAGCACAATATACACCGTGTAAAATGATCAGGAAAAATTATGTATACAGGGATCCCTCGCTACTTCGCGCTTCAAATCATGTGGCTTCAGTGCTCATGTATACTGATAGCAAAATGATAGATCAACCTTACCGATTTTGTTCAATCAGTCTCTGTAACGGTAAAATGAGGTGTTCACTGCCTCTGCAAAAGTGAGTTTACACGGTATTTCAAGATCCCCTGCCACTGGGCAATGTCTATAACAGTGGTCAGGAACCTATGGCTCGCGAGCCAGACATGGCTCTTTTGATGACTGCATCTGGCTCTCAGATAAATCAGGCGGCCTTTCTTAACAGAATAACTAATACATAATTTCATTATCCTTTAAATAAATCTCATGCATTTCAATCTATACATCAATTTTTAATGCCACTTGTCACTGTGGCGCGCAGCGGAAAGCAAATCTTTTCTGAACTGCAGTGTGTGAGCGGGGCCGATACCTTGAAACTCTGGTTGGATTACATGCGACAGCCTGTGCGAGTTGTTTTTGGGTAAAGTGGTAAATTTCCCTCGTTTTGATCAGCTCATGTACAAGAAGCCAAGCAGAGCTGGCAAGTAAAACACAAATAGACAGAATGAAAAAACTTCAACCCGCAAACCAGCTGATTACCAAAACTTGGGACGCGCTTCCTGTCACATAAACACTGCAGTGCAAGTTCTGTCGTATTGACCATGTTTGGCTCCACATGCGCAAGCGAGCAGTCCTTCTCACACCTGAAAAGCATCAAGACCAACCTGCGATCACGTGTAATAGATAGAAGCCTAAACGCCTACATGAAGCCGAACCCCAGCACGTATCACCAGACTATAAAGCCAACAGAAGTCGCATTAATAGTAAGAAGTACTTTTTTTTATTAATAACAATAGATACAATGTAACTTCGTTATAACAATGTTGTTTAAAATAAATTCATAGTCTTATACTCTAAAATTGTTGGTCTCAGTATTAAAAAATATATTTGGCTCTCAGCAGATTAGATTTTAAAATTTGGGGGGGGGTTTGGCTCTCTTAATCAAAAAGGTTCCCGACCCCTGGTCTATAACATTCACCAGTAACAACACATTTGATTGTTCCGCAGTGCTTTAAAAAACAGGAAAATATTTTGATGTGTTCTCTTGGTAAATGTCCAACAAGATGAACCATTAGAAACTGCTACAGCAAAACTATCGGATGCTCTGAATGACTAGAGCGATGAGCCAGATATGGACTTATTAGAAAGTGATGACAAGTATTTTTCACCCGATTCTCCTGCTCAGTAACTTCATACGGTTAAGCAGGTTCCTGACCATGTGCTTTTCAATGTGCCATGTGCTTAAGTAGGCCTTCGTGTTGAGTGGTTCAACGTGCCATGTGCTAAAGTTGACATTTAGGTTGACTGGCTCGATTTTTACATGGGGGGGTGGGTATTTCAAGGAACAGCACCAGGATGGAAATTTAAAGGGTCTTGTTTTTTTTTAATTACGCAGTTTTCTGTTTAATTTCAGCTTTTATGTAAGTAGTTTGGTTGATACCACAAAATGAATAACACAAATACTGGTAAAACTCCTATTGTTCTGTTATTATTCACGTTTTCCACCTCGATGGTAATAAGTAATTCTGCTGGTAATCATTTAAATAAGCGCCCACCCACTCCAATTTTTTAAGCACCCTGGGCACTTATCACGTCGAATACAGTATTTATATTTTACTTACATCTTATGCATTATTTTTGAATGTTTAATTGTTATTATAAGCATTTATAGCATTGAATATGTATTTATTGATATTATATACACATATACATGTGGGGCAGTGGTGGTCTAGTGGTATAGGGCGCTGGATCACTGATCCTAAGGTTGGGGGTTCGAGTCCCATCCTCTACAAGGTTGTCACTGTCCCCTCCAGTGCAGCTAACTGGGTTATCAAAGGTGGGCCATGTCTCTCACGGTTTATGGTGAGAGGCATGTAAAAGAACCATTGCTGTCTTTTGTAAAGAGTAGGCTGCAAAGCCGTCAGTGTGTTGCTGTCCCTTGCAAAAGGGTTGTGTCAGGAAGGGTATCCCACGTAAAAACCTATGCCGACTCAAACATGTGAATCATTCGCTGTCGCAACCCCTGACAAAGGGAAAATCCGAAAGGAAATCATCATATACACATATACATGTACGTATACATCGGTCGGGAGGGTTGGGTTTTTTTTTTTAAATCCTAACAAATTTTGCCGCACACATGCAGATTCCGGGTTTCATTATGCAGCACCTGTGCTCCGATTCATGTGGTTATTGGACCTGTGGAGACCTTAGTAGAGGCTCAGCAGGACATGAAAATGATGAGGTCTTTCTCTTGTCACAAAATTGAGCATGAAAAATGTGTAAACTAGGAAGTACTTGAATTATTTAAAAAAATTGAGTTCACCATATGTACATATTTTGATATGATCTTATCTTCCAGGCATGTACTAAAGATTTTGATGCATTGATTCACAAATAAACTTTGACATGGAAATATTTTTTCAATTTTGAAGTACGGTAGTTGGAAAGTGTACCAGTTTCATGATCAGAACCATGTGTGTGTGTGTGTGTGTGTGTGTGTGTGTGTGTGTGTGTGTGTGTGTGTGTGTGCGCGCGTGTGTACACTAGCTGTTTAGCAACATCTGCAAAAAGTAATGATTTAAAAGCAATACTTTGTAATCTGCTTGTGTGTTATAACTGTCATTGTGAAACCCATCACACCTTTTACTCTTTTGCATGTCATGACTTTTTAATATACAGTACTGCATTAATCTAGCAAGGGAAATAACACTCTGCTTCTGACCCATCAAAAATGAACACACAGTTAGCACTTTCTGAGAGCAGCTGGTACCTTACTCAAGTGCGCTTCAGCCATGAAGGTGAAAAAGAGGAGCTGTTCACTCCACCAGACTGGTGTTGAATTTTACAACACTGGTGCCACCACTCAAAACTGTTCTCGCGCATAACATACATGTCACTGTTTTGCCTGTGGGAAATGTTTTCTAAATGACATACATTATGCTAAACACATTGCCGGTGTTGTATTGATTAGCATGCTGGACTTTTCTGTGGGTTTGAATCCCTCTTAAGCCTCCATTATGCCATGACAACACTAGGCAAGGTCTTCACCACAAGTGTGCCTCTGTCCAGTAGTATAAAAGGGTACCAGTAGAAATAGTAGGAAGGTAAGCTGTGATGGACTAGGGTCCCATCCAGAAGAAGTTGAATTCCTAGATATACCATGCTACGGAAACCGGGGAGAAGCCTGATGAACTAGTAGGCTCGGGTGTCAAATCCCAACAGACTTAACTGACTATCAAGCTAACTGTGGCTAGTGCACCTGGGCAGTGGTGGCCTGGTGGAAAAGGTTCTGGATCACTGATCCCAAGGTTGGGGGTTCAAGCCCCACTCTCAACAGGTTGTCACTGTCCCCGAAAGCAGCTAACTGGGTTATCAAAGGCCAGCCATATCTCTCTGTCTATGGTTAGAGGTTCAGGTAAAAGAATCACTGCTGACTTTTGATAAGAGTAGCTGCATAGCCGTCAGTACGTTTCTGTCCTGCGATGGCATGGCGAACTGTCCAGGGTGTACTCTGCCCTCGTCTGGAGTGTGCTGGGATGGGCTCCAGCGTCCCTGCAACCCTACTTAGGATTAAGCGGTTCAGAACATGGATCAATGTGGAATGGCTACTGGAAGTTACAACTCAGAGTTCTTGATTTGTGTAAAATGACTATGGAACCAACTTGGTGCATACTCTAGGGTACCCCAATACCGATCTGGATTTTTTTTTTTTTTTTTGCCGGTAGCGGCAGCAATTATGATCTTACTGAATGACTAATATAAGAGGCAATCGTGTACAACATCATCAGCACATTACAGCAAAATCCAGTTTCCCTTCATTTTCTTTTTGCTTTATTAAAAAAGCAAGAATACATATACAGGAGCCTCGGTACTCGAACTTAATCCGTTTCAGACGGCTGTTTGGATTCCGATTTGTTCAGATTCCGAATCTACTTTTCCCATTACAAATAATGTAAATGGTCTTAATCCGTTCCGTTGTCTTTTGAACAGAAGTTAACAGTACCGTCACTCATACCATAGGTCCGCAAATTAAGTGAAAAAATTATTGAATACAGTACAGTATGTTATGGTCTGTGTTGTGAGAGACTCTTTAACTGCACTGAGGATTTTTAGAGTGTTATGGTCTCTCACAAAAGAGCTGCGCGTTGAAATGCATGTTGGAGAGGGGCGTGGCTGCCACACGCAGGGTGGAGTGCTAAACAAACACACCTGATTCCATGTAATCACGGGCTATAAAGACTAGCAGCGCTCTTCCCGGCATTAGAAGACTGTCCCGCTTCCCCGTGATCTCGCTGGCTCTCATGCTCCCACTTTAGTTTCATTTCCGTGTTTCTCCGCATCTCTATTACAGTGACTACAATATCCCCATTTCATCTATGAAAACGGGTGCGCTTTATTGTTCACAGGGAAGGCACTACAGCATGGGCACTAGAAACACGTAAATCAATCTCTTTCTTTTCTTGAAGAACATTTCTTATGGCTTATTTCTGCCTTCTTTTCGAAACCTTACGGAAGTGGCTCATGACCTCATAGTTAAAGGTGTTCACAGTGCTGCTAGCACTTTAACTTTGCTTTTTTCATGCATACATACATACATGCATGCATACATTATCTTAAGCTTCGTTTAGGCGGTTATGCCTATAAGCCGATATGTGGCTTTTCTGTTCGGTACTCCAAATCGTATTTGTCACTGGAGATGGTATATGGCGTTCATGATTAGATAAGCTTTAGTGCTAGCGTTAGCTTGATGACGGTGATACGTACATAGTACTGTATCAACAACTTCTGGACTTCCCCAGAACATACATGGTATCAACAACTTATGGACTTCCTGAAGTCGCGCACTTTTCCTCCTTCTTGGTCTCGTTTTTTCTCGCGCGTTTCTTGAGTTTGACTTCCGGCTTTTGTTCGGTTTCCGGGATGAAAAAAATCATGCATTTTTTTGTTCGGATTCCGATTTGTTTGAACTCTAGAGCGTTTGGATTCCGAGGCTCCACTATACACATTATCTATATATGTAGGCAAAGTATTATCAGTGTCTTCCATATCTGTTTAAAAACAAACATTTCTTTAAAGAAGGAAATAAACTCAAAGTTTTCTAACATTTCATTGGAGTGCTGGCATAAAGAGACATTCAAGTCCTTTTCTGTCACAATTAAATTATAAGTAGTTTATGGTCTTTATCTTATGCTCGTCATGTACTTTAAATTAGAAGTTAATGGTGGAAGATACAGAACACACCCCTCTCACACACCACTCCCCTCCTCCACACACCCTTCCACTGCCTCACTAGTAAAAGATTATCGCACCTATCCCCACATCCTCCACCACATATTTTATGGTCAGATCAGAAGAAAACTTAAGTACGCACCACTATGAATACCTCCTTTTCAGCTGCTGTACCCACAGGCAGCCATCCATTGGTGGCCCGTCGCCGAGTGATCTTGGCCTGTTTCGTGCTTGGACTGCTGTGGCTAGCTCCCAGCTGGCCCTCCTTCACATGGGGGCAGACAGCTGTGTCCCTTATCGCAGAACGTGAGCTGCTGGGTGGCTTGGCACTCCGAGGACACTCTCGGCCTACGCGTAACTGGACCTGAGGACGCCCGGTATCAGGCAGAGGAGACTGCAGGTGGGGCATGGGCTGGGTGGCAGGGGGGACACTGGGGATGGGGCAGACAGACAGAGGCAGGGCAGGGGGTATGGAAATAGAGGGGTTGTGCTTATCCAGTGGGTAAGGGTAGTCCTCTGTAGGAACAGGGAAGTGAAAGGTTAAAATTAGTGTGAAACAACCTGCTCACAGGTTAATAGAAATATTTAAAAAACTGCTGCTCTATATGATGGGGTTTTCATGTTAAGGTGCCCTTAGCTGAAATTCTAGTTTTTCCTCATCAAATATGCATTTTTATGTTATTCACTTTATTTTTATTGTTATTTCTGAAGAATACATTTGCATTCATATCAGCAAGATCAATATTTTAGTCCTGGATACCATACTTTTCTAGAAAAATTATAGTATGTCCAAGTTTTTAAATGAACTGCCTGTCTCAACAGAAACTGTCACTATACTTAGTTATCCAAAAATAATTCTAATACATATGGATGAATTTAGTACTGTGTTTCATTGCGAGCACCAGCTTGCAGAGAAAAGCTGGGAATTTTTATTACAATTAGAGTAGTAGTTCATGAGTTGTAGCACATTGTAGGAAATGGCTCTGTTTCCATTAAGCAAATTCTTAAATTCGAACACCGTTATCACAGGATCAAGATTCAGTAAAAATAGAAATTTAAATATTTGAAGTTGGAGGTGATGTGCAGCATAAAGTATTCTTTGAACAAAAATATGGAAACAAACATTATGGGCGTGTTAAAACACGGGCGTGTCACTTCCGTTAAAAAGTCCTCTCAAAAATAGGCAATTAATAAAGATATTACACACAAAATCTGTATAACGTTCATATACGGTTTTACCTATTAAGAAAATGCAATTAATATACATGAAGTCAAACAAAAGTCCTCTCCGGAACAAGATTTTTTTTTTAACGGAATACAGAAATGAACTATGAAACTAATGCTACTAACAGTCAGATGCAAGTTATAACATTCCAGGATCATTTACCCGTCGGTACTTTATTGTAGTTATAATTCCATTGCACCTCCATTTAAAAGTCAAAGAACAGAAACTGCACCATGCCAAAGACACCTCACTGGAAACAATTTTTTGCTTACAAACTTAATTTTCTCCTTTTTATAACAGTGATTTCTTTTAAACCATCAATGAAATTTAAAATAAAACTTCCAAATATCAGAATTGTGTTCTTCATGACATTACAATGTTCTGTGTTTGTCAAAAACACAAACATATTTCTTCGTTTCCTTTCAGCTTTTTCCCTTTTTCAGGGGTCGCCACAGCGAGTCTGTGATTGTCATATTTGATTTGGCATAGGTTTTTACGTCGGATGTCCTTCCTGACGCAACCCTTTAGCAAGGGGCAGAAACACACGGACGGCTACGCAGCCTACTCTTTACAAAAGTCAGCAACACACACACACACACACACACACACACACACACATACACACGCAGTCATACACACACACACACACACCTTTTCCTTTCGGCTGTTCCCTTCAGGGGTCGCCACAGCAAATGATCTGCCTCCATCTCCCCCTATCCTCTGCATCTTCGACTCGTACTCCAACTACCTTCACTGTCCTCCTTCACCACATCCATAAATCTTCTCTTTGGTATTCCTCTAGGCCTTCTGCCTGGTAGTTCTAACCTCAGCATCCTACGACCAATATACTCACTATCCCTCCTCTGTACAAATGTCAAAACCATCTCAATCTAGCCTCTCTGACTTTGTCTCCAAAACCTCTTACATGAGCTGTCCCTCTGATGTACTCATTCCTGATCCTATCCATCCTCGTTACTCCCAAAGAAAACCTCATCATTTTCATCTCTGCTACCTCCAGCTCTGCCTCCTGTCTTTTCCTCAATGCTACTGTTTCTAAACCATATAACATCGCTGGCCTCATCACCTCATCATTGGGTCCTTGTCGTTCAAACACACATGTATTCTGTCTTATTGAGACTAACCTTCATTCCTCTTCTTACTAGTGCATCCCTCCACCTCTCTAAATTTTACTGCACTTGTTCTCTACTCTCACTATAGCTCACAATGTCATCTGCAAACATCATAATCCATGGAGATTCTTGTCTAACCTCGTCTGTCAGCCTGTCCATCACCATAGCAAACAAGAAGGGGCTCAGAGCTGACCCTTGATGCAGTCCTACCTCCACCTTGAATTCGTCGGTCACACCGACAGCACACCTCACCACTGTCCTACATCTCTCATACATGTCCTGCATCACTCTAACATACTTCTCTGCCACTCCCAACTTCCTCATGCAATACCACAGTTCCTCTCTCGACACCCTGTCATATGCTTTCTCCAGATCCACAAAGGCACAATGCAGCTCCTTCTGACCTTCTCTGTACATCACTATTAACATCCACAAATCAAACACTGCATCTGTGGTGCTCTTTCTTGGCATGAAACCAAACTGTTGTTCACAAATGCTGACCTCTGCCCTTAGTCTAGCTTCCACTATTCTTTCCCATAACTTCATCGTATGGCTTATCAACTTTATAGCTCTGTAGTTGCCACAACTCTGCATGTGTCCTTTGTTCTTAAAAATAGGAACTAGCACACTTCTCCTTCATTCCTCCCGCACCCTCTCACTCTCTAAGACCTTGTTGAATGTTCTTGTCAGAAAATGTACTGCTACATAGCTTAGATACTTCCATACCTCCACCGGTATGTCATCAAGGCCAACTGCCTTTCCACTCTTCATCCTCTTCAACGCCCTCCTCACTTCACCCTTACTGATCTTTGCTACTTCCTGGTCCTCGACGGTCACCTCTTCTACTTTGTTCTCTCTCATTTTCCTCATAGATCAGCTCTTCATAGTACTCTTTCCATCTTCCCAGCACACTTCTGTCATCAGTCAATACATTTCCCACTCTGTCCTTAATTACTCTAACTTGCTGCATGTCTTTCCCATCTCTACTTCTCTGCCGTGCCAACCTGTATAAATCATTTTCCCCCTCCTTAGTGTCCAACCTAGCATACAAGTCATCATACACCCTCTGTTTGGCCTTCGACACCGCTACATTCGCCTTACGCTGTGTCACCCTGTACTCCTGTTTACTCTCTTCGGTCCTCTCAATGTACCACTTTTTCTTAGCCAACCTCTTCCTTTGTACACACTCCTGCACTTCCTCATTCCACCACCAAGTCTCCTTATCTACTTTCCTTCCGGAGGACACACCAAGTACTCGCCTACCTGTCTCCCTGATCACATTATCTGTGGTTGTCCAGTCATCTGGAAGCACTTCCTGACCACCCAAAGTCTGTTTCAACTCCTCCTTGAAGACAATATGACGCTCTTCCTTTTTCAGCTTCCACCACTTTGTCTTCTGCTCTGCCTTTGCCTTCTTCACCATCAGCGTCTTCCTGCACACCACCACTCTATGCTGTTTGGCAACACTCTCACCTACTACTACTTTGCAGTCACTGACTTCCTTCAAATTACATCGCCAAGATGTAGTCCACCTGCGTGCTCCTACCTCCGCTTTTATAAGTCACCCTATGCTCCTGTCTCTTTTGGAACAAAGTATTCACCACAGCCATTTCCATCCTTTTTGCAAAATCTACCAACATCTGTGCTTCTGTGGTCCTGTCCTGGATACCAAACCTGCCCATCACTTCCTCGTCCCCTCTGTTGCCTGCGCTAGCATGTCCATTGAAGTCTGCAACAATGACCACTCTTTCACTTCTGGGGGTCATCACTTCATCTAACTCACTCCAGAATCACTCCTTCTCTTCTAGCTCACATCCTGCCTGTGGGGCATAAGCACTAACATTGAACATCACACGTTCAATTTCTAAATTGAGACTCATCACTCTGTCTGACACTATTCACTTCTAGAACATTCTTGACCAACCCCTACTTCAAGATAACTCCTACACCATTTCTCTTCCCATCCACACCATGATAAAACAGCTTAAACCCTGATCCTAAGCTTCTAGCCTTACTACCTTTCCACGTGGTCTCCTGGACACATAGTATGCTCACCTTCCTCCTCTGCATCATGTCAGCCAGCTCTCTACCTTTTCCTGTCATAGTTCCAACATTCAAAGTCCCTACTCTCAGTCCTAGACTCATGCCTTTCCTCTTCTCTCTCCACCTACGGACACGCCTCCCGCCTCTCCTTCTTCAATCAACAGTAGTCCAATTTCCACCAGCACCCTGTTGGGTAACAGCACTGATGGTGGTCATTGTTAACCTGAGTCTCGACCGAGCCGGTATGAAATTCGTTTTGGTCATTTGCATAACAATTTTGACAGAAGTTTTATGCCGAATGCCCTTCCTGTCACAACCCTCTGCACTTATTCGGGCTTGGGACCGGCGTGAGGGTGAACACTGGCTTGTGGCCCCCTCATGGCTGAATTCACACGGACACACACAAATAATGTGAGCCCCTCCACCGAAAGTAGGCTCTTGGGTCCAAAAATGAAAATTGAGCTTTTTACACAGGCCCAAAGCTGCAAAATGCAGCAAAAAGTTTGTCAATATCTTTAAAACTGAGCGATCTATGCCATTTCTTGTGTCAGCATTCAACTAAAAATTTCAAAAGACGTTTTAGAGAAAAATTAGCAATGCAGCCATGGGGTGGGGGGGGCACTAACCAGTGTCTCTCCCCCTCATGCCGGTCCCAAGCCCGGAGAAATGCAGAGGGTTGTGTCAGGAAGGGCATCCGACGTAAAACCAATGCCAATTATTGATTATGCAAATCAAAAGTATTACCTCCATACCGGATCGGTCGAGGCCCGGGTTAACAACGACCGCCATCAGTGCTGTCAATCAACAGGGTGCTGATGGAAATTGGACTACTGTTGGTCGAAGACGTCGAAGAAGGAGAGGTGGGAGGCGTGTCCGTAGGCAGAGAGAGAAGAGGAAAGGCATGAGTCTAGGACTGAGAGTGGGGACTTTGAATGTTGGAACTATGCACAGAAAAGGTAGAGAGCTGGTTGACATGATGCAGAGGAGGAAGGTGGACATACTGTGTGTTCAGGAGACCAGGTGGAAAGGTAGCAAAGCTAAAAGCTTAGGAGCAGGGTTTAAGCTATTTTATCACGGTGTGGATGGGAAGAGAAATGGAGTCGGAGCCATCTTGAAGGAGGAGTTTGTCAGGAATGTTCTAAAAGTGAAAAGAGTGTCAGACAGAGTGATGAATCTCAAGTTAGAAATTGAAGGTGTAATGCTCAATGTTGTTAGTGCTTATGCCCCACAGACAGGATGTGAGCTAGAAGAGAAGGAGAGATTCTGGAGTGACTTAGATGAAGTGATGCAGAGTACCCCCAGAGGTGAAAGAGTGGTCATAGGTGCAGACTTCAATGGACATGTTGGGGCAGGCAACAGAGGGGACGAGGAAGTGATGGGCAGGTTTGGTATCCAGGACAGGAACGCAGAAGGACAGATGTTGATAGATTTTGCAAAAAGGATGGAAATGGCTGTGGTGAATACTTTCTTTGAGAAGAAACAGGAGCATAGGGTGACTTATGAAAGCGGAGGTAGGCGCACACAGGTAGACTACATCTTGTGTAGGCGATGTAATTTGAAGGAAGTCAGTGACTGCAAAGTCATCGTGGGTGAGAGTGTTGCCAAACAGCATAGGATGGTGGTGTGCAGGATGACTCTGATGGTGAGAAAGGTGAAAAAGGCAAAGGCAGAGCAGAAGACAAAGTGGTGGAAGCTGAAAAGGAAGAGTGTCGTGTTGTCTTCAAGGAGGAGTTGAAACAGGCTTTGGGTGGCCAGGAAGTGCTTCCAAATGACTGGACAATCACAGCAAATGTGATCAGGGACACAGGTAGGAGAGTACTTGGTGTGTCCTCTGGAAGGAAAGTAGATAAGGAGACTTGGTGGTGGAATGAGGAAGTGCAGGAGTGTGTACAAAGGAAAAGGTTAGCCAAGAAGAAGTGGGACATTGAGAGGACCGAAGAGAGTAAACAGGAGTACAGGGAGACACAGCGTAAGGCGAAAGTAGCAGTGGCTAAGGCCAAACAGAGGGCGTATGATGACTTGTATGATAGGTTGGATAGTAAAGAGGAGAAAATGATCTATACAGGTTGGCACAGCAGAGAAATAGAGATGGGAAGGACGTGCAGCAAGTTAGATTGATAAAGGACAGAGAGGGAAATGTATTGACTGATGACAGAAGGGTGCTGGGAAGATGGAAAGAGTATTTTGAAGAGCTGATGAATGAGGAAAATGAGAGAGAAAAAAGAGTAGAAGAGGTAACCATTGAGGAGCAGGATGTAGCAAAGATCAGTAAGGGTGAAGTGAGAAGGGCATTGAAGAGGATGAAGAATGGAAAGGCAGTTGGTCCTGATGATATACCTGTGGAGGTATGGAAGTGTCTAGGAGAGGTAGCAGTAGATTTTCTGACAAGAACATTCAACAAGGTACTGGAGAGTGAGCAGATGCCGGAGGAGTGGAGGAGAAGTGTGCTGGTGCCCATTTTTAAGAACAAGGGAGACGTGCAGAGTTGCAGCAACTACAGAGGGATAAAGTTGATGAGCCATACGATGAAGTTATGGGAAAGAATAGTGGAAGCTAGACTAAGGGCAGAGGTCACCATTTGTGAACAACAGTTTGGATTCATGCCAAGAAAGAGCACCACAGATGCAATGTTTGCCTTGAGGATGTTAATAGAGAAGTACAGAGAAGGTCAGAGGGAGCTACATTGTGCCTTTGTGGATCTGGAAAAAGCATATGACAGGGTGCCAAGAGAAGAACTGTGGTATTGCATGAGGAAGTCTGGAGTGGCAGAGAAGTATGTTAGAGTGGTGCAGGACATGTATGAGAGATGTAAGACAGTGGTGAGGTGTGCTGTCGGTGTGACCGACGAATTCAAGGTGGAGGTGGGACTGCATCAAGGGTCAGCTCTGAGCCCCTTCTTGTTTGCTATGGTAATGGACAGGCTGACAGACGAGGTGAGACAAGAATCTCCATGGACTATGATGTTTGCAGATGACATCGTGATCTGTAGTGAGAGCAGAGAACAAGTGCAGGAAAATCTAAAGAGGTGGAGGTATGCCCTGGAAAGGAGAGGAATGAAGGTTAGCCTCAGAAAATCAGAATACATGTGTGTGAATGAGAAGGACCCAGGAGGAACGGTGATGTTACAGGGAGCAGAGATAACGAAGGTGGAGGATATTAAGTACTTAGGCTCAACAATCCAGAGCAATGGAGAGTGTGGAAAAGAGGTGAAGAAGCGTGTGCAGGCAGGCTGGAATGGTTGGAGAAAAGTATCCGGTGTGATGTGCGATAGGAGAGTGTCAGCAAGAATGAAGGGAAAAGTGTACAAGATGGTGGTGAGGCCAGCGATGTTGTATGGCTTAGAAACAGTGGCGCTGAGGAAAAGGCAGGAGGCAGAGCTGGAGGTAGCGGAGATGAAAATGTTGAGGTTCTCCCTGGGAGTAACGAGGATGGATAGGATCAGAAATGAGTATATCAGAGGGACAGCCCACGTAAGATGTATTGGAAACAAAGTCAGAGAGGCTAGATTGAGATGGTTTGGACATGTACAGAGGAGGGATAGTGAGTATATTGGCAGTAGGATGCTGAGGTTGGAACTACCAGGCAGAAGGCCTCGAGGAAGACTGAAGAGGAGATTTATGGATGTGGTGAAGGAAGACATGAAGGTCGTTGGAGTCAGAAAAGAAGATGCGGAGGACAGGGTGAGGTGGAGGCGGATGATTTGCTGTGGCGACCCCTGAAGGGAGCAGCCGAAAGTAAAAGAAGAAGAAGAAGTTTTAGAGAAAAATTAGCACAAAGATTGCACTTCTTCCAAGATCATTAGTCCTTAGCAACCAAACATTTTTATGCACTTCAGCCATATAAACTTTTAGAAAACATGTCTAGGAAGAGTTTAAAGAAGAGATGATAAGAGAAATCATCCTCATTTTAATCTGACAGGCCCTTTTTAAACCCATCAGTCACTGTGGTGACCCCCAAAAAATTAACAAACAACAACTTTTTTTTTTTTTTTTCATTTCTGTTTACCAATTAAAAACGTATGTCGGGGAGTGTCTGCATACATACACACAGGGATCCCTCACTTTCTGTCGTTAATTGGGACCAAGATCACGCGACCACACAAATCCGCGAAGTAGGATCCACCCCTCATCCTGACTGATGTATATGCACATGTATGTGTGTACAGTCATCCCTTGCCAATTCGCGATTTGAGCATCGTGGTCTTAGTACATCGCAGTATTTTAAAAAATAAAATAAAATTATTCACAAAAAATTCAAAATTCAAAAAGGCCGCGTCCATTGTTTGCAAACGACAGACTGAAGTGCCCCTCCTCCCCAGTTCAGGCAGGGACCACCCACTCAACTCAATCTCGCAAGCTGATTGGCTTAGACCCGTGACGCTGTTGCCTCCCGCCCACTCAACTCAATCTCGTAAGCTGATTGGCTTAGACGCGTGCCGCTGTTGCCTCGCACATTCCCACGGGATTTGTTGTGATTTTGTGATCTTAGTGTTTGTGAACGTTCTGCACCGCAGAGAAGAGCTATTGTAAGAGGTGAGTACAGTACTTAAAGTATTTATATATAAATTCTTTTTAAATATTAATACATTACAGTATTTACATATGCATATAACTGTGTACAGTTTAATATACACTTCTTGATATTGTATAGACGCGAAAACATATAGAAATGAGACAACATGGTAGAAATGAGAGGGGCGTTCCTACTTCGCGGTTTTTCCAATATCGCGGCCAGGTCTGGTCTACATTATACGCGATATTCAAGGGATGACTGTATACAATAATCAATAAATACATATTAAATGCTGTAAATGCTTATAATAATAATTAAACGTTAAAAATGATGCATAAGATGTAAATAAAATATAAATACACACACATACAGACGCGTGCACGCACTCAGATGCACACATCGCAACTAGTTTTAATGGGAGATTTTAGGTTGTTTTTGTTTTGGGGTTTTTGCATAATTGGCCTTGTTTTGTGGAATTTTCCTTAACTTTTTAAGTGAGCAAGTAAACTTTATTCAAGAGATGCATACAAAGAACAAGTACAAATCCTAATGAATATTAATATAAAAATAAGTATACGTGTTTTCATTCATATTACAACTCTCTTTGCTTAACTGAGTATGCATGGTAGATTTTGCCGATCTGAGCACATAGTTAATTGATCTCTGTGTAGGAGACTTGCACCCATGCTAGTAGGCTTACACTTCATAGCAACCATATTTGCTTCGGGTTAAAAAAGTCCACAAAACAGTGTAAACACAAAGATCACAGAGACGACATCTTAACACAAGGGTAACACGCTATATAACTGATATATACATATACATATATATATATATATATATATATATATACATACACACTAGTCCTTCTCAAAAAATTAGCATATTGTGATAATGTTCATTATTTTCTGTAATGTACTGATAAAAATTAAACTTTCATATGTTTTAGATTCATTGCACACCAACTGAAATATTTCAGGTCTTTTATTGTTTTAATACTGATGATTTTGGCATACAGCTCATGAAAACCAAAAATTCCTATCTCAAAAAATTAGCATATTTCATTCGACCAATTAAAAAAAATGTTTTTAATACAAAAAGAGTCAACCTTCAAATAATTATGTTCAGTTATGCACTCAATACTTGGTCGGGAATCCTTTTGCAGAAATGACTGCTTCAATGCGCCGTGGCATGGAGGCAATCAGCCTGTGGCACTGCTGAGGTGTTACGGAGGCCCAGGATGCTTCGATAGCGGCCTTAAGCTCATCCACAGTGTTGGGTCTGGTGTCTCTCAACTTTCTCTTCACAATATCCCACAGATTCTCTATGGGGTTCAGGTCAGGAGAGTTGGCAAGCCAATTGAGCACAGTAATAGCATGGTCAGTAAAGCATTTCGCAGTGGTTTTGGCACTGTGAGCAGGTGCCAGGTCGTGCTGAAAAATGAAATCTTCATCTCCATAAAGCTTTTCAGCAGATGGAAGCATGAAGTGCTCCAAAATCTCCTGATAGCTAGCTGCATTGACCCTGCCCTTGATAAAACACAGTGGACCAACACCAGCAGCTGACATGGCACCCCAGACCATCACTGACTGTGGGTACTTGACACTGGACTTCAGGCATTTTGGCATTTCCTTCTCCCCAGTCTTCCTCCAGACTCTGGCACCTTGATTTCTGAATGACATGCAAAATTTGCGTTCATCCGAAAAAAGTACTTTGGACCACTGAGCAATAGTCCAGTGCTGCTTCTCTGTCGCCCAGGTCAGGCACTTCTGCCGCTGTTTCTGGTTCAAAAGTGGCTTGGCCTGGGGAATGCGGCACCTGTAGCCCAGTCCACTGCTTCCACAGGTCCCCCAAGGTCTGGAATCGGCCCTTCTCCACAATCCTCCTCAGGGTCCAATCACCTCTTCTGGTTGTGCAGCGTTTTCTGTCACATTTTTTCCTTCCCACAGACGTCCCACTGAGGTTCCTTGATACAGCACTCTGGGAACAGCCTATTCGCTCAGAGATTTCTTTCTGTGTCTTACCCTCTTGCTTGAGGGTGTCAATGATGGCCTTCTGGACAGCAGTCAGGCAGTCTTACCCATGATTGCGGTTTTGAGTAATGAACCAGGCTGGGAGTTTTTAAAAGCCTCAGGAATCTTTTGCAGGTGTTTAGAGTTAATTGGTTGATTCAGATGATTAGGTTAATAGCTTGTTTTTAAGTACCTTTTCATGATATGCTAATTTTTTGAGATAGGAATTTTGGGTTTTCATGAGCTGTATGCCAAAATCATCAGTATTAAAACAATAAAAGACCTGAAATATTTCAGTTGGGGTGCAATGAATCTAAAATATATGAATGTTTAATTTTTATCAGTACATTACAGAAAATAATGAACTTTATCACAATATGCTAATTTTTTTAGAAGGACTAGTATATATGCGTCATTACGTCATTACATCAGCGTACTACGTAGGTATAAATAAACATTAATTTCAAATAAATTCAATTCAAGCAAAATAATTTCAAATAGATAAATTTTAATCAAATTCACTCATCAAATAACAAATACAGTATCAAATATAACCTTTATCATTCTCTATGACACGATCTTTCCAGCATCAGCATCAATTTTCTTGATAATAGCCATCTTCGTTTCTAACGAGATGGCTTTCCGCTTTTTCTGATTACCACTATCACTAATAGGCTTACGCTTCTGACCAACCATATTTGCTTAGGGTTACAAAAGTCCGCAAAACAGTGTAAACACACAGATGACAGAGACGACGTCTTAACACAAGGGTAACACGCAGTGAACTGGGAAGAAGGAGGGCACGTTCAGTCTGTCGTTTGTAAGCAATGGACGCAGCGTCATGTGGAAGTAGCGTATTATGTCAGCGTACTACGTAGGTATGTCTCGTACTACAGAGAGCACGCTAAACTCAAAATTTGACATTTAAAAAAAAAAAAAAAGTAAAATCGAAAAATACGTAAAACGAATGAACGTAAAGCGGGGAGTGTCTGTGTGTGTGTGTGTGTGTGTGTGTGTATATATATATATATATATATATATATATATATATATACACACACACACATTTATATATACATTTATATATATATATCAAACAAATGTCCTCCGTAGAACTGGATGTTTCGAGGCCTACTTTGAGTTGCTGCTATGAAAAATCTGTAACACATGATGCTCTAAAACTTCGGGAGATTATATAACTAGACATTAAAATGCTAAATGAAAAAGCCTTGAAGATAGAAACAATGTTGAATTTGACCCCTTGTGAGACTTTTAGGGGTACAGTAGGCCCTTGACCATTCACGGTTCAGCACTCACACCCCCGCATACTCGCGGATTGGCGACAAACCCCAAAGTAACTGGCACATGATTCAAATTTAGCCAATGGCTGAGAGCTTTTGTTTCTCTCTTCTGCTGATTGGTTGAAGATGTACACATTTGCTTGAATTGTGAATTCATGTTTTTTCGTGTTTTTAATGATTATTTAAGCCCGATGATGCCACACAAACGTCTTGCATCTTCTCTAACTTCTGGAAAGGAGCCTAAACGCTTTATTTATTAATAAATATTATCATCGTACAAAATTAAAAAGTTTTTACTTAATCATTTCTACATTTCACTGCATTATTACTGTATTAATGAGTAAGACTGGCTATAGAATGTGTTTAACAATCATATTTTAGTGCATGTAACATCATACATAGGGTTTTAAAGCCACATCAATAACTCACAGATTTTCATGATTCGCGGGAAGGGCTGGAACCAAACCATTGCAAAAAATGGGGGCCTACTGTACCTTTACTGCAAAAACACCTAAATACAAAAGAGAGGAGTGAGTGATTTGTGGTTATTTCTTATTTAAGTATTTGTTGCCCTCCCCTGGCTTTAAAATGCAGCAATTAAAAAAAAAACAATTTGAAAAAAATAAATCTGGCCTGGATGAACATATGTAAACGTGTTATTATAATAAGTGGTTAAGAGATTGCGGGATGGGCGGCATGCAGGCTGCAGGCATAGTGATGAGCACATCCATCTCACAACAAGAAGGTCCTGGGCTCGATTCCCAAAAGTTTGAGTGTCCTCCCCGTGCTTGTGTGGGTTTCTTCCAGGTGTGCCGGTTTTCTTCCACAGTCCGAAGACATGCACATTAGGCTAATCGGCTGTTTCAAATTGTTCCTTGGTGTGAGTGTGAATGTTTTCATGTGATGGTCTGGAGAGCCGTGCCAGGTATGACGAGCCCCGACCTCCCAGCTGCCCGAGCAGCATTTGACGGTCGTAAGATTTCGGGACCACCACACTATCCTTACTGAAACCCTTGGTGATGGTTCTCAGATGCTCAGATGGATGGCGATACTCGAAATCGTATTATTCGTGGTCACGGTTTTGTGGGGTTTTTTTTCTTAATAGCTGGTGTGCAGGAAAAGTAAATCGTTTCACAAGTACATAACAGTCATGGACAACTTCAATGCTGTAAATCTGTGAGTCTGCTCTTAATAGCTCATTAAACAGCTAAAAGACCTTTCAAAAAGGTTCCCGTTCAATCAGCAATGAGCCATCGACACTCAATCCACACGTCATGGAAATCATATTATCTTAAGTAGCTGAACTCTTCTGGCATCCTGACAACCATCCTTGCAGACGCATGACAGCCATGAGATTCCAGAGTCATTTACCTCATTTCAAACAGCCATTAGACGTTCGAGAAGCAAAGATGTGCTTACTTTACTCTATAATCGCACTTCCTTGTGGGTCACAGGGCTGTGCGCCAACATAAATAAAAGGTAACAGCAAATGCTTTGTGAATCAATCCTTTCCCAAACGTAATAGACCCTGCTTGCTTATTCTGGCCTCTCAGGGAGGTGACTGGCCAAGCATGAGAGAGAATGTGCAGCTCACTGCATGTTCACTCAGCTGTTAAGTCTCTGTATTATTACAAGACTCGCAGGTCTGCAAAAAAAAAAAAGGGGGGGGGGGCAAATCATGGAGTACATCACCAGCTACCCGCACAGGAGTCAAAACAGATAGAGCTGAAAACGAGCAACTTACTGCCACACATAGTGATTGTTGAGTCTCTTAAAGATTTAACACTAGTATATTATTATTATTATTATTATTATTATTAATTACAATTTAAAATACTGAAAAGTACCATTGGGATGATCGAGAGCCATTTCCAAATTATATTCATTCATTTTCTAAGATGCTTAATTCTAATTATGGTCGCGGGGAGGCTGTCGCCCCTCTCGGCCAAATCCGGGCAAGGGTGAGGTAATGGACAGCTCATAAGGCCCAACACAGGGCCAACACCCACATAATCATTCACACCTAGGGGTGATTTGTAACACTCCATTAACCCACTGTGCATATTTTTGGACTGTAGGAGGAAACCGGAGTACCCAGAGAAAATCCCACGCAAGCATGAGGAGAACATGCAAACTCCACACAGAAGCACCCGAGCTGGGAATCAAACCCAGGACCTTCTTACTATGAGGCGGACGCCTCCGTGCCCCCTTTTCCAAATTTATAAAGGCATAAATATTGTAGTTCAAGGAGGTGCTTTTTTTTTTGCATTTTTTTTATTTATCATAAAACAACAAATACTTTCTTATTCAGTCCTTTTCAGTCTTCTAGACCACTAGGTTTGATAAAAAAAAGTTATTGTTCCAAAATTTGTACTATTATGTAAAATTTTATATCTGAATAAATACACAATAGTATGGAGGACTGTTAAATAAAAAAATATTATAATAATAAAAATAAGTTTGAAGCAAAAATATACACAGAAGTTAAATTTTGTACAAATTTTAGTTTTTCTCTTTGAAAAATTAGCAGTTGGAATTCTGAGAATTTTTCAAAGAGGTTTTTCAAGAAAAAATTTTCATTCAAAATGAGATATGCATGTCATTTAACCAAATCAGGCATTGGTGCAATCCCCCCGATCTGTTCTGCACACGGTCCATCTGAATCCATGCGATAAAGTGTTCGTCCAAAACGTCCACTCCGACTTTTCTCTCCGTTTTAATAGTAAGAAATTTTTTTTTAATCAGACCCACTTTTAATAAAATAGAGCCAGGTATGTAACTTCAGAGCGAAACGAATCCGAACAGGATTCCGAAATGTTCATTTACATGAGCATGTGAACATGGGCCCATCCAGAAGTGTCCACTCCGAAATCAAGGCTTACGCAATCAGTAAATTCACAATACAGATATTTCTATCAGTAAAAGCCCAGGAAAAATGATCCTTTTTCTACATATTTTAACCATTTCGAATTAAACCCGTTAACACTTTGAACTGTTACTATTGATAATGACAGTTTTTAAAGAAATGTTATTGTTGGGCTCCAGAGTGGTGCATTCACAAGGTGCGGACTATTAACCAAGTTCGAATCTGGGTTAATGCCACAGCTATCCGCGTGAGCTAACTGGCCGAGCTCTCACGAGAGGGAAGGGCGGCATACACTCACTTCCCTGTTACTCACAGCAATCACCAGCCAATTATGGGTGTCTCTGGGCTCGTTCGTACAAAGGGTTGGATAGGGCTTTTCCTTCGAGTGTGTTAGGCCACATGTGCAGCTGTTTGTAAAGGTTGCACGCGGCAGTACCACTTATAATGGCTTAAACTCCTCCCTGTTTGGTGATGGCTGTAAGTGATACAAAGGAAACACCTACAAGTGGGAATCAGATACAACTAAAAGTAACAGAGAATGGGAGGGTTGGGGTTTTGTGTATCATGTCCCAAGGAACCTATAGACGACACAAGCACCACGGAGTGTTCCTAAAACAACAACAATGATCTAGCAATGGTGGTCAAGATGAAAGTAAGGAGATAAGGGATGTACTAAACCAACACAAAATACTGAATACAAATAAATTACTCAGCTCAGCCGCGGCACAGTGTTGTAGTGGTTAGCATGTCCGCCTCACAGCAAGAAAGTCCTGGGTTCAATTCACAGCTTGGGCATTTGAATGTTCTCCCCATGCTTGTATGGGTTTCCTCCAGGTACTCGGGTTTCCTCCCACAGTCCGAAAACATGCACAGTAGTTTAACTGGCTGTTCCAAATCTATCTCCCCTCGGTGTGACTGTGAATGTTTGTCTGAGTGTTGGCCCTGCGATCGCCCTTACCTGGAGCCAGCTGAGATGGGCGCCAGCCTCCCCGCGATCCTAATGAGGATTCAGCGGTTCAGAAAATGAATTAATGAATACTTTGACTGTTCAATGACATACTCGACCAGGCCACCGATTACGCTGTCGGTTACCAATTTACGACACTATTGTAAAGTAATTTCTTTACTCGTGACCTCAGACCGCAATATGGCGTTAATAGCAAAGCCATGGAGCCATTACCTTTTCATTGCAAAGACCATATAAAACTAAATATTCTGTTTTCAGTAAAGTAAAGTGGGCCGTGTTACTGTACCAGCCTCCGGTGTGTAGAATTTCTCGATGAACTGCTCTTTCTCTCGAAACTACATTAGTGTTTCTGCCATTGTGTTGGTGGAAACTGTACAGCTCAGAGTATTTTCAGTATCGCTCCTAAATAAACAACATTTTTACTTCATAAATACAGCCATCAATAAACTATCTGTTCAAATTCTGGGTGTTGTGGTTTAACAGGGTATCATACAGCACTGACGACTGTGATACGGTCAACCTATATCAAGCGGAATCTGGAGTCAAATAGCTTTACATCACAACGTGATTTTTCAGAATTTATTACTTAACCCTATTTACCATTTCTATAAAATAAATGAAAACAATGCAATTTATACACAGTAATATTCAGTCATGGGACCGACGAAATTAATCAATTCCGAGGGCGAACTCATAACTCAAAATGTTCGTTAGATAAAACAAAAATTCCCATAGGAAATAATACTAAAAACAATTAATCCGTTCCACGCCCCCCCCCCAACTCATATAACCCGACAAACACGTATATTTGACCTACTATAATAAAGATAAACATGTAAAAACAAATATTTCAAAACAATAATACATATACATTAACATTACTAATAATTAATAATAAATAATAATAAAACAAGAATAAACAATAAGTCAACTAACCCTTCAGATCATCGACTGCAGCGAAGATGTCACATGGGCAGGCATGAGGTGGTAAGTAACAGAGAAGGAGGAGAAGGGGAATTTTGTGCATGTGCACACTACGAATGCTAGCGATGAAAGGCTTGTAGTGAGCTCTGACAAGGCCAGTGCTTCTCAAATAGTGGGGCGTACCCCCAGTGTAATGCCAAGGGGGCGCGTATGACCCTGGGGAGCATGCTCTTTTGCCATACTGTACTAGAATTAAGTGTAATTGCGCATCCTCTAGAGTAGGTGGCAGTGGTACTCTCACTGTGTTCCCTATGGTGTAGGGAAAAAGCACAGAGCAAACGATATGAAGTGCAGTAAACACTTACATAAACACTATAGTATATAGTATACTATATAAACACTATAGTCACGCACGGGGTGCTGGAGGGGTGGAGGTGAAATTTTTTTTCCCTTCTTTCTATCGGGGGCATCACAGAAAATAATTCAGAAGCACTGCACAAGGTGTTCTCGGAGCGCGGAGCAATACACGCATAAGAATACGACCCTAATCGACCCGGGAAAGCCATTTCCCCAACAGAGCTCGTAAATCAAAACTTTGCTCGTTGGATGGGTCAGATTTTTGGTGGGATCGAAGCTTGTATCATGAAAAATTCCTTGCAAAAGACACTCGTAAGTCAAGGTGCCACTGTATTTATTCGAAGGTCACTGGACATTACCCTTCTCCGTTCTGATTGGCCAAGCTACTCAGGATATAAGCTCACATACGTTGATCTTAATGTCATATAGAAATTGAAAAAAATAAACAGACAAACAAAAAGAAAACAACAGAATTCACTGTGATTTATACACTGATTTTTTTTCCCCATAATTTAACCCATAAAAAAAATCAAATACATTTACTTTCAAGAATTAGATAGGTTTTTTCCACGAAACATGAATTGTTCAAAAAACGGAAGTGACGCAATGCAAAATTCCACTAGTTCCGCTGGCAAACCAGAGTGCCTTCTTTTCGGTCTAGATTAATTCCACGAAAAGCAACAAAACAAACAAAATACAAATATATGTATTTGAAATAAATAATAAATTTCTTTTTTAGTTATTGGGTTTTTTTAACTTAATGCAATTTTAACCAACCGCAGTATTTCATCTAGCTAGCAAGCTTGAAGATAAGCAGATCGCTACAAAAAGCAACCAAATATAAAATTAATGTATTATTTTAGGAAGAACTTATTTACAGTATTTATAACAATTTTACAGATATTTCCCCAAAGCATGACTTTTCGACTACAAAAAAACCCCCAAACCTTCAGCTACCCAGCTAGCTCCATGCTACCTGGCTCTCCATGAAAGGATACAAAATATCAGATTAAAGTGTAAATTTTTAATTTTAAAAATTGAGGAATTTTCCATGAAATGTCATTTTATTAAACTACTAAACTACAGGCCTTCGAATTGGCTCTGCCTTGCTAGGCTATCTATTCATATTCAACTCAGGGTTATAACTGTTAAATATATACCCATATTAAAGTGGTAAACTCAGGACCTTGCTGCAACGAGGCGGATGTACATCCATTAATCCTAATTAGGGTCGAGGGGAGGCTGGCACCCATCTCAGCCGACTCTGGGTGAGGGCGGGGTGCACTCTGGACAGCTTGCCAGGCCATCACAGGACCAACACTCACACAACCGTTCACACTCACTCTCACCTAGGGACAATTTGGAACAGCTAATTAACTTACTGTACATGTCTTCAGACTGTGGAAGGAAACCAAAATACAAGAAGGAAACCCTGAGGAAACCCAGACAAGCACAGGGAGAACACGAAAACGCCATACAGAAACACCCGAACTAGGAATCGAACCCAGGCCTTCTCGCCCTAGGTGGACGTGCTAACCACTACGTGAGGCAGATGTATTAAGCACTATGCCATGTGTATGTTAGGCAGGCACAGTGGTGTAATGGTTTTTGGCCCAGCGATGGACTAATGAGCTGTTCAGGGCACACTATTCTTTCACCTCGAGTCAGCCGAGATAGGCTTCAGGTTTTCTGCAAGCCTAACAGGCATAAACAGCAGCAAATGAAGGTATAAATGAATGTAATGCTTTCACTTATGACAGGAAGTTTAAAATACTATGTGAAAAAAAAAAAAAAAAAAAAAAACCACACCAACACTCAAAGCATACTTTGTGCAATACACAATACATTCACTTATTTGCTGAGCCAATTATTCCTACTAGGGTCTTCTGGAAGCTGGTGCCTCTCTCAGTCAACACTAGGGGAAGGGTGGGGTACACCCTGAACAGCTCGAATATCAATGACAGAGCCAACACAGGCACACAAGCATTCACACCTACACCTTGGGTCAATTTGGAACAGTCAGTTAGTCAGCGCATATCTTTGGCCTGTGGGAGGAAAATCGGAGTACCCGAAGAAACCCACATAAGCACAAGGAGAACTTGCCAACTCCACACAGAAACGCCCGAGCCCGGGAATTAAACCCAGAACCTTCTTGCTTTGAGGCAGACATGCTATCCACTTCTCCGCCGTGCCGCCCTGCAGAATAACAGTGGGTGTAATGTGCACACTGGGTTCGGTTAAATTCCAATCATTACATGTACAGAGCAAAGCCCTCAGCAACAGAATACCATCTGATTAACAGGAAATAACCGAGACTGTATCAGGACAGATGGATGAAATGCAACCAGCACTAGTCCTGTAATGTTTTGAGGCTGATTCAGGGTTAGTAAAAGACTACAGCTGCCATCTAACAATGAAAAGCCAGTTCAAGACGCCTGCCAACAAAAAGAACCAGCACCCTGCCCACCTGTAGCAATTATTCACATTCAAACGAAGGCTGAAAAGACAGCAGTGCGCATAGAGACACAGTGGAGTGGGTGCATAAAGGGAAAGAGGATTTTCAGTGTTTAATCAAATCATTACTTATTTTCCAAATCCTTTTATAGAATCTCAGTGGCTTTTATTTCTCTATTTTAATCTTTTGTGCCACATAATGTTTAAGGGCAAGTCTTATGACCTGACAGTTTGAGGTCTGCACGAGATAAAGCTGAATACATCCCATATCCAGTTGCTAATTAGGAGTGCAATTGTTCATGAAAAGACCTCTGCCTGGATGTGGTTCGCTGATTTACTGCAGTAACAGACCCCCATGACACTAAAAATTCAATTAAGTGCCCTGTGAGGAAAAAAAAAAAACTAAAAGCCTTGCTCATTTATTTCTTTTGAGCAAACCATATAAAAACACGGGTGGTACGATGGTGTAGTGATTAGCACGTCCACCTCACAAGGAAGCGAGGAAAGCCTGGGGTACGATTCCCAGCTCGAGCATTTCTGTGTGGAGTTTGCATGTTCTCCCAGTGCTCGTGTTGGTTTCCTCTGGGTACTCGGGTTTCCTCCCACAGTACAGAAACATGGACAGTAGGCCAACTGGTCATCTGAAGTGTGAGTGTGATTGATTGTATAAGTGTTGACCCTGCGATGGCCTGTCGAGCTGTCCAAGGTGCACCCCACCCGCGCCCAAAGTCGGCCGAGATGGGCACCAACCTCCCTGCCATATTAAGTGAATGAAAATGAACGAATGGATATAAAAACATGTCGGGTTTTTCTTTGCTTATACATAAACTGATTATTAATATTTCGTTTGTTGTAATTAACTGGGTACTTCGACCAAAGAGGGGACGTTATGACTGACACTAATGGATGGATTTGGTCCAAGGAAGAACTCATAAAAATCTGGACGTGATCCAAATCCAGTTCAAGAAGGGTTCCGAATGATTTTTAACAATGCAAGATCAGGCAAAATTAAACATTTGAGACTTCTCACTCACTCGTTCATTTTCCAAACCGCTTAAACCGATTATTGTTGCTTGAAGGCTGAAGCCTATCTCCGCCAACACTGTGTGAAAGCAGGGTAGACCCTGAACAGCTTGCCAGACCATCGAAATTTGCCTACTGTGGATTTCTCTGGAATGTGGGAGGAAAGTGGAGTACATGGAGAAAACAGACTCATGCACAGGGAGAACCTTGCCAATTCCACACTGAAACATTCTCACTGAACCAAGACCTTGTTACAAGTCCAACATGCTGACCACAACTGGACCGCGATGGCTGTCCCCTCACCCCCTCATTTATTACTTACTCATAAACACATGACTGACTGAAATAAAGCCGGAGTATATAAAAAAAAAAGTTTGCACTGACATGGTAGAGGTTTGCACTCTCTGAGTGTATAAATTCTGCTTACAATATGGAGAAGTGCTGGCAGGATGCTGGAGTTCAGATGCACTCGTTTTAAAGATGCGACAGCAAAGAGAGTCATGTCACATGACCATTCCAAGGCATTTTTCAAGAGCAACATATACAATATAGCCTATATGAGGAAGGTAATATTACCTGTCTGATTCAATGACAATCTTCTTAGCTCAAGGTGCGCTACATGCCGGCACTGTGGATATGCTCGATTACAAAGTCTTAAAGAGAAGATTGTGTGGAAATTTAATAAACTTTTTAAATTTCCTTTAACGTAAAAATGATGTCATCCAGCTGCACTCTATTAAATTCTCTGCATACGACATCCTAAAATCTCTACTGAACACTGCGTACCATTATAGATTTCTCTAATCAGCATATAACTGGGGTTGATTCTAATGAGGTGCACATGCTCGGGGCAAAGAGATATTTATCCTGTTTGCCTCGTCTTACCCATCTTGATTTTGTGGCTGCAGCTGGAGCATGCGGCACTGAATGAGCAGCCCCTGCTCGCGATGGGCTGTGAGTGTCTGTAGGCACAGCCGCTAATCCTGCATGGTTCTCCATAACACGTTCCCACAGAGTTGCAGTACACCGGATGAGGAATTCCTGAAGGATGAGCCACAGGAGACGGCAGTAGTTTGGGTCTCTGGACAGCAGTGGGACACAGTGTAATTGGAGGTACTGAAGATGGTGTATGGGGTCCGGGACTGGTAGTTACAGGGAGCGAGGATGGCCCATGACGTGAGATGTGGACATAGTATCCAGGGTAGCAGGGGTAAGAATGCGCACCTAATGTTAAAGCTGGGTGGGTTAGTGTGTGAGGGGACGAAAGGAATCCTTTTACCGTAGGCAAGGAGTGCTGCTCTGATTCAGGATACGCCTTCTGCCCAAGGAAAAGGGCTAATCGATGACAGTATTCCACGGATCTCTCCTGGGAACAGCAGTAACACAGACTCACGTCAGTCTCGGTTTTCTCCTCTTTCACTGGCTTTAACGAGTAGCTCAGCATGGACCTGCATTGGTATCCAGGTTTGATGAAGTCATGGCCTCCCGAAGTACCTTCCCACAAAGTGTCAGTCTTGAGCGCTTCCTTCTCGCAGAGGCTGCAGCACTGTTGAGATACTGGAGGCTTGGACACACATGGTAGGCTATGTTGTTTTTTTGTCTTTCCCTGCACTTGTTTTGTTCGTGCTCCTCCTCCTGTTTTTTGGTCCGTTTTAGCTCGCCGTTTAGCGCCAGTCGAGGTGCTGGTTAGCTTCAGAAGAGCGGCCGCATTTAAACCTGCTAAACGTCTTGGGGTTGGACTATTTAGATTCAGCTGGTCCAGATGTTCAGACTTGTTCTTGGCTTTCTTGGCTTTTTTTGGATTTGCACTCCCTTCTCGTTCTCCTGTATGCATACGTTTATGGCCTTCCGGTCCTTTTTTGGGGCTGTCAGTTTCTCCTTTTGGGAGTTCCCCATCATTCTTTTGAGAATGCTGCTGTTTTTTGGACATTTGAGTGTCTTCTCTAAACAACAACAGGCTGTTGACTGCTTCGGCATTAAGAGAGGCCAATCGTCGCTTACGGGGTTCAAGGAGCTCCAAGTATAAGGCAGTTGTGTCAGGTTTGGGGTTTCTTTTTGGTCCGCGCGTGGGTTGGCATGCCTTGCAGCCCTTCTTGTGACATTTGCAGGGTTTGGTCCTTCCTTTCTTTACCTTCATATTTCTTTTCCCTTTTTTCTTAAGCATTGTTTTCATGCTGCCCTTACACGACCTTCCTTCGTCTAAGCGAGTGAGAAGAACACAGCAATTTAAGGAACCAACGTCACTCGTTCCCTGCCGTCCTCTGAGGGGATAAAGCTTCCGGTCGCTATCTGCACTTTGCTGCTTTATTTCCTTATCTCGTCCTCTTTTACAGGAATGCCTTTTAGTCTTCTTTTCTAATCCTGGGCACTCTGGCCAGGTTTTGCCCATGGTTTCAGCATCTATCTGGCAGCTCACCTGCTCCTTGGATTCACTTCGATATCTACGTATAGAGTTCCTCTGCCGTGCATGTGTCATTACACTCTTCCGTGCAGATCCTACAGAAGGGGGATGAAAAGAAATGCTCAGTTGTTTGAGGCATGCAGGTCTGAACATTATACACTGTGGTTGGTTCATTCATATTATGGTTTCTATTCTGGCTTTGGCTATTGGCTGCTGAAATCGATATGGCTGACAATGCAAAGTTAAAAGATAGATCTAATTATTATGAGCTCAGCCCTCTCCTTCATTGAATTCTAAGATGTCATCTGTTTTGAACCTTCAGTTAAAATTACCTTGCACAGATCTTCCCTCATATATAGGTGCCGACCGAATTCCACAGAAAAAACACATGCATCATGTAAATACAGCCCTGATCGATGAGGCCTTGCAAGTATGAGTTACTTATCATCAAAAACATTCAAATAGTTCAAACGTATAAAAATCGACATGATGGTGTCTAAAGATCTCTATTTAAAAAGATTTACATTGTGACACAACACACAAATGATCAGATGTGTGAGATATCAAAGCTATTTTCCACTTACAGTACTAGGCTTCCTGTTTACATCATCAGACCAGATATTGTGGAAATCATGTGTTTAACAAAGAAATAATGGTCACCATGAACAGTCATTAACGACAAAGTAACAAATCTAAAATTTCAAATCATGTGACTTGTTTACTTAACATTCCAGAACAGCTACAAGGAACCTGTAAATTTGGTGTGGTGTGAGAGCGAGATTGTATGTTGGGAATGTTTATTATCTCAAACTACACTAGTTTAAGCCAGTTAAATCTTAATTAGGTCTGATATGAAATGCCAGATATGACTCAGCCATGTTCTTAACATAAGCTCAAACCCCTCGACTTTAGATTATCTTTTTTTTTTTCCCCCACTGACACGGTGCGAGCACCTGTTCAGAGCACCAGTAAACCCATTTTAAAAAAATCCCACATTCCTACCACTTTAAGAGCTTAACCATTATGCATTCAGAATATTAGCCATCCAGCAACAACACCTTGGAAATGAAAATGGATGAAATGCAAAGAATTTAAATTAATGGATTAGGAACTGAAAAAAAAAATCTGCAAATTTTAAATGTGGCGTTAAAATTGACCTGTAAAATATTTTACCTTTGCTGATTAGAAATTTCCGTTATCATAAAAATGGACCCATGGATGGGAAATCAGGGAAATTTAAACTGATTTGAAATATAACACTTCAGGAGGAAAGTCAAGAAATGGTTCCTATCAAATAATTATTGCAGCTTTCCCTAGCAAGTATTATTTTTATTTTATTTATTTATTTTATTTCTGTCCTGTTGCATATTTCTATTTTTACTTCCTCAGCAGTGGTGACAAATAACGAGGCAATCTGTGAGAAGAAAAACAAACAAACACAAAAACAAAAACATGGCCTGTACCTCATGGGGCTATATGCAGTTCACATACATATGATAAACATATCAGAACAAATTTTACAGATAAGTTTAAAACAGTGACATTTATGTAAAATAAAATAAAAAGAAGGAAAAAGAGACTGAAAGAAAAGTTACAGTTTCTCAGCAATCTGCAAAGGAATCTATATCTCAGCCATAACGGAACACACTCCCGGGTCGTCACCGTAAGAGGGGGTCACACATTTATGTATAGATACACATACACACACACACACGTACACACATATACAGGGATCCCTCACTTTCAGTGGTTAATGAGGACCAAGACTCCCCCCACGACCGCCGATTTCCACAAAGTAGGATCAACCCCGCCTGACTGACATATATAATATCAGTAAATACATATTCAATGCTATAAATGGTTATAATAAACATTCAAAAATAATGTATAAGATGTAAATAAAATATAAACACACACATATACAAATGCGCAAACGCACACTCAGATGCGCACCTGACATAAAAATGTAAGTAGTTTTGTTGGGGGGTTTTGGGTTGGTTTTTTTGTTTGTTTAGGGTTTATTTTTTTTTGCATAATTGGCTTCGTTTTGCGGCATTTTCCTTTTCCCTTATTCTTTTTTAATTTCCTTATTTTTTAATTCGATGATATATATATATATATATATATTGATATATATATATATATACACACACACACACACACACACACACACACACACACATACAGTGGTACCTCACCTTACGAAAGTCCCAAGAAATGAAAAATCCAGGTTAGGAAAAACATTTTCATAAAATTTCTGTCTCTGGAAACGAAACAAGTTGACATTACGAAAGCACCATCTCAAAAATTCAAACAATGCACGGGTTGCTCTCATATTGGCTATCTCCCAACATCCCCCTCGCTGGCCTCCCATTGGCTAGGAGCGATGACACAGCTCCCTCCCACTAGCTATTATGGATCTGCATCTCCATAATACCATGATGCTTTTCATGTAAAGGACTGAGTTACTGTTGTTTCGTGAGTTTTTTTTAAGTGTGCTCATTGCAACTTGATTTTTTGGCTCAGGCTTTTAACCTTGCATAAACATTTGTAAGATTATAACGCGCGCGCATGTGCGTGTGCATGTGATTCCCGGTGAAAGTGAAAAGAAGAAGCGGGCTCATGGCATGCAGTTGAGTGATATTGCAAAGGAATATGGCCAAATCCGTCTACCATCGGTATGATATTCAAGCAGCAGGAGGCCTTAAAAGGTATGCTTTTGTAAGTTTTAAATGGTCTAGGGGGTACTAGGAACGAATCACGCGTGGTTCAACTTACGAAAAATCCAGGTTACAAAGCCACCTCTGGAATGGATTAATTTCGTAAGGTGAGGTACCACTATATATATATATATATATATATATATATATATATATATATATATATATATATATACATACATACATACATACACACACACACACACACATGATATATGTATATATCGCTCATATCCATTTATTTACACATGCATGTGAACAAAAATTCTTTATACAGTGGTAGCTCACCTTACAAAATTAATCTGTTCCAGAGGCGGTTTGTAACCTGGATTTTTCGTAAGTAGAACCGCATTTTACATGTAAAATGCGTGATTCGTTCCAAGGCCCCCAATACTACCCCATAAACCCTTTAAAAATTATAAAAGCATACCTTTTAAGGTACTTACTTCGTTGTTGACCATGTCTTCTTAGCGGAATTATAATTTTACAAATGTTTATGAAAGTTAAAAGCCTGAGCCAAAAAGCAGAGTTGCAATGAGCACACTCAAAAAAACTCATGAAACAACAGTAACTCTGTCCTTTACACGAAAAGCATCATGGGTATTATGGAAATACAGCTCCATCAGCCAATGGGAGAGAGCTGCGTCATCCCTCCTAGCCAATGGGAGGCCAGCGGGGCAGGATGTTGGGAGATAGTCAATGGGAGAGCAACTCGTGCATTGTTTGAATTTTTGAGATGGTGCTTTCGTAATGTGAACTTGTTTCATATCCAGAAACAAAAATTTTACCAAAATGTTTTTCGTAACCTGGATTTTTTTGTTTGTTGGGACTATCGTAAGGTGAGGTACCACTGTATTGCTTTATCGTGCTTCTGTGGGTTTCTTCCGGATACTCCAGTATCCTCCCACAATCCAAAGACATGCACATTAGGTTAATTGGCTGTTTAAAATTGCCCCATGGTAGAAATGTCTGGATGCGTGTTGCCCTCCAATGGACTGGTGAGCTGTTCAGGGTGTACCCTGTCTTTTCCCAAAGTTGGCTAAGACAGGCTCCAGTCTCCCTGCAATCCAAATAGGATCATTTGATTTTGGAGAACTCCACATTTGGTGCCATCTACCAATCAACAGTATTTTTATCACTCGCATGAAAATTCAGCTTGGTTGAACTCTGTGCCCGCCCACTTTGCTTCAAAAACTGCATTTGTCCGTTCGCTTCACTGGCTTTCACGGACTTCGCATGGTCACTTGTCGCTCCCTGGGTAAATCCGTCTTAATTTGGCAGGGTTACACCGATACATAGAAAATGGAAAAGCCTGAGATTAAGATTTAACAAACAGAAAACAACAAGTGTACGGCTTTAACATAAATAAACAAAAAAGATGGCAATGTTTATTAACGTCACGCCCCCTTGACACTTGCGTAGAAAAGTAAACTTACAGTTTCAGAAAGGCATTGCAGCCGATTTCATATTCTTCCCAAGAGATGACACTGTATTTTATAATTTTTTAATATACCCGGTCAGTAAATACACCCCTTTAAAGGGATTTTTGGGGTGTCCGATGATTAAGAACCTTTTCTGACCCTGAAGAAAGTGTATAAAAGGATCTGGTTCAGTGTTTAGTCCGGGAAACACGGCTCCAGGGACAAGAAGCCTCGTTAATCAACCTTCCATGTGAACTGATGTTAACTTTGAACCCAAGTTAATCTACAGAGAAATCAGATCAGCTCTCTTTTTTTTCCTTCCTTCCTTCTTTCTGCACGTGTGCGAGTGTGTTTATTGAAATAAAAGAATGGATCTGACTGAAAGCACAAGCAAAACATGGAAGTAAGAAAAGAGAAAAAGATAGACAGAGAGAGAGAGAGAGAGAGAGAGAGACAGAGAGAGCAGACAGAGCAAAAAGGGGAGACAGAAAAATAGGGACAGACAGACAGAAGTATAAAATGAAAAAGAGGGAGACAGACACAGAGGGACATACAGAAAGAGAGAGAGAGAGAGACACACACACACACAAAGAGGGGGGGCATACATATATGAACATATATTAAGAGAAAGACACACACACACACAGATATACAGACAGACACACAAAGGGATGGGGGGGGAGAGAGAGAGAGAGAGAGAGAGAGAGAGAGAGAGAGAGAAATGATTTGTGGAGATGCCAAAAATAATCACGGATCCCGGGTTTATAGATGTGCTGAGAAGAGAAGTGGATCTCTCACACACACACACACACACACACACACACAGGGTGGAACAGAGACTCAACATTCCCCATTTCAAATCGTAGCGCTTGGACCATACACACACACACACACACACACACATACATACATACAAACACACACACACACACACACCCCAACATCAACATGCATGCACGCACACACACACACCCCAACATCAACATGCGTGCACACACACACACACACACACACACATACATACGTACGTACATACATACATACATACACACACCAACAGACACAGATAAAGATCACGGAAAACTGAACTAAATCGGTCAACTTCAAAGAAAAACAAATGAATCTCGCCTCACTGTTCAGATCTGGAACCAAACCCGAGCAGTGAGAAACGAACACACACTCTCTCTCTCTCTCTCTCGCTCTCTCTCTCTCTCCCAAACCCCAGCGACGATACGTCAGCGCAAAACGAGCACGAGAGCTGTTTCTACAAGCAACCGAGCACTTAAAACAGCAGAAAGCCACTGATTACCCACGAGCTCGCGCTGCCATCGCGTATCTTTCACACGGACAGAGAGAGAGAGAGACAGAGAGAGAGAGAGAGAGAGAGAGAGAGGGCGCTCAAACGAAATAAAACCGATGAATAATCCTGCGTTTACCTCAGAGTCCAGTCTGAAATTATCCAAAAGCACGCGGCACATTTCGAAAGCGGTGAAATTCCCGGTTCGGGTGATTATTTGAAAGAAAGGAGCTCGCTGTTGAGCAGGGAAGCGAAACGAGGCGAGCAGCAGCAGCAGCTGACAAGACGCGGCTGAAGCGGTGACCTACTTCCGAAGTAGCACGCGCACGATAATATTCATGCGCTGCCGTCGCGCCGGGACCACGCGCTGTTAACAGAGTTACCTCAGCACGAGACACTCATCTCTGTAACCTTTCTATATAAAGAAAGAAATAAAAAACAACACCACAAATATGTTAATAGTTTTTACGTAATCAAACGTCCACGTCTGTTACGTAACGAGCTGTCACTTCCAACCTCACCCTGATCGCTCTCTCTCTCTCTCTCTCTCTCTCTCTCTCTCTCTCACACACACACAATATGACTCTGGAGCTTATCTCAGCCAACAATAGGTGAAAGGAGTACACCCTGAACAGATCACCTGAAGGCCAACAAACACACAACCATTTACACCAGGGGCATTTTGGAACAGCTAATTAGCCTGAGGGCGGTATGGTGGCATAATGGTTGGCAAGTCCACCTCATATAGAAGGTCCTAGGTTTGATTTCTGAGCGAGGGTGTTTCTGTTTGGAGTTTGCCCTGTGTTCACCCAGAAAGGTATGCATTAGGCTGGTCAAAATTGCCCTTAGATGTGTGTGTGTGTGTGTGTGTGTGTGTGTGTGTGTGTGTGTGTGTTGATCCTACAACTGGCAAGCTGTTCAAGATGTTCCCTGCCTTTGCCCAGAGCCGCCTCCCCACGACCCTATTTGGAGCACGCAGTTTGACAGATGACTGAATGAATAACCAGCCTAATGTGCATGCCTTTGACAGTAGGAGGAAACTGGAGTACCCAAATGAAACCACATGCTTTCACGCCAGACTTTTTGCCTGATTATCCGGATCAGAGCAGGAAGTGGATTCTCTAGGAAGGATGTGATCACAGAGATCATGATGTAAACAGTTTAATCCGACTGACTGGGAAGCCAGTTCTTCGGAAACCATCACAGTGATCTTTTAAAAGTTGCACACTATATCAGACAACCAGAACAGAATCATGAGACAGCTAATTAGCCCCAGGGCGGTACAGTAGTGTAGTGGTTAAGATGTCCACCTCACAGCAAGAAGGTCCTGGTTTCAACTCCCAGGCTCAGTGAGGGTGTTTCTGTGTGAAGTTTATGTTCTTGCCATGCTTGCGTGGGGTTCCTCCAATTATTCTGGTTTCCTACTACAGTTCAAAGTTACGCACATTAAGGTAAAGTCCATTGGGCTTTTTACACCTGAGTCATAGTGTCTCATCAGGCCGATGCTTATCCGTGGTTTCCATAGCATGAAGCGACTAGGAGTTCAACTCCTCCTGGGTAGGACTCTAGTCCATCACAGGCTACTTTCCCAGTACAGTCAGCCCCCTACTTACAAAACCCACTGTGTACGAAAATTCCAGGTTACGAAAAACATTTTCCTAAGTTTATCTCCCGGATACGAAAACAACCTCCTCTTACGAAAAGCGCCAAATGCGCCATTCAAAATTCAAACGCACCACTCAAAATTTCACACAATGCGGGAGTTGCTCGCTCATTGGCTGTCTCCCAACATCCCGCCCCACTGGCCTCCCATTGGCTAGGACGTTACCCATACTTCCTGTACCAATACTTCCTGTTTGCCACATGCGTGAAGGAGAGTTGACTGTTGGCTGTTTTGAGATTGATCATGCAGCGTTATATTTCGTTATCGCCGAAACCCCTCTATAATCGGGACGATATTGAACCAGAAGGAGACCTTAAAGCGGAAATACAGTGACAGTGGCGATTATTTCGGCACGATATTAAAACAGAGTGCTCTGTGGGAGAAGACCGCCGATCTCGCAAGGAAGCAAGTTAATATTGAATGAGGACCTCTGATCTTTCAAACAGGTACTGTAATTCCGCTTGAAATAAAACATCCCGTCCATTTAAACATTTAAATAGAATTGGTACTTCAGCTGCGTGTTGCGTGTGGGCGTGGCCCGAGTTTTGTGTGTGTGTGTGTGTGTGTGAGAGAGAGAGAGAGAGAGAGAGAGAGAGAGAGAGACAGAAGGTGTGTGTTAATAAAAAATGTTTAATTAATAAATATGTTAATAAAACATTTAAATGGTTTAATAAATAATTTTCTTTTACATTAAACACATTTCATACAAAATTGGTGTACTTTTATTGGTTTTTAAAGGGTTTATGGGATAGTCTTGGGAGCTTTGGAACGAATCAGGCGTTTTACATGTAAAATGCACCCCCTACTTTCGAAACTCCCACGTTACAAAGAAGGCGCTGGAACGGATTAATTTCTTAAGTAGGGAGCCGACTGTATATTTTTACTGGTACCCATTTATACTGTTGGGTGAACAGAGGCACACTTGTGATTAAGACCTTGCCCAGGAGTCTTAGCATAGTGGGGGTCGAACTGGGGTTGAACACACAACCTCCCGATCATGAGTGAAGCACCCAAACTACGACGCCACCGGCCCTATACTATGCACATTAAGCTAATGGGACATTCTTGATTGCCCTTATTCCTGAGTGTGAATAGTTGTGTATGTGTGTGTTTAAGCCAGTGCTTCTCAATTATTTTCTGTGGCACCTCCCCCCAGGAAAAAAAAAAAAAAAACATTTCACAACTCCCACTGAGACCCTCACTGTGCTAAGACCCCAGGACAAGGTCTTAATCACAAGTGCGCCTCTGTTCACCCAACAGTATAAATGGGTACCAGTAAAAATATACTGGGAAGGTAACCTGCGATGTATTAGCGTCCCATCCAGGAGGAGTTGAACTCCTAGTTGCTTCATGCTACAGAAACCGGGGATATGTGCCGCTATGGCTTGGGTGTAAAAAGCCCACGGACTTTACCTTACCTTACCTCAACTTACAATAAAGAAAAACTTCATTAACATTGTTTTTTTAATCTGTAACAGAAAAAATTTAAAGTGCACCAATGTGTCTGAAATAAAAAAAAATACATCCTTATTTAAAGTCATTCAACTTATTTATGTCTTAATATCTCAGTCTCTCTCCACCTTTCTCTACATTCCTATTAGAAATTTCTCCGTGTTGTTTCTTGAGAGTTTCTTTACTGCACTTCATATCATTCCCCCGCACGAAAAACCGCTACACCATAGCGCAACAATGAGCACGCCACTGCCAACTACTGGAGTGGAGGTGCAATTACACTTAATTCTCACACTATTCCAGAAAAGCATGTTCTCCAAGGTCATACGCGCTCCCCTTGACCCACTATTTGAGAAGCACTGGCTTAAGTCCAGCAGTCATCTTCTAAGGTGATTAGGGTGTACCCCGCCCTCGCCTGGAGTCAGCTAGAATGAGCTCCAGCTTCCTTATCACTCAAATAAAGGATAAATTGGCTCATAAAAGTGGGGAAATTGTATATAAACTCTCTTTTGTGTAATGTTTTGTCCACCATTTTTTGTGCTTTCTGGATAATAAGTAGCATCGAGGACACATAGGTCATCCCTTCAAGAAAAGCCCACACTGCGGGGCTGTTTGAGGACATTGTACAAAAGGAAACAAGTTTGATCCGTTTAGAATGGCTATTGATGCTTTGCTGTCATGTTAGCCACCCTCCTGAGACCCCTTACTTCCCCCCCTCCTGATTCGAATAGACCAACTGTCTTTCACAGTGGTCATGGTGTCAGACGAGGCAATCACAGTGCCATAAATTCTTGTCATGCTTCAGTCAGGAGGACAGGGAACACTACAAGTCTGACTCTGACCAACCATCATTCATATCCTTACACATCCACAGGGAGGAGGGGCATGGAATTGTCGATCATGGTTACAGAAGAACCATGCTGAAGGATTTGATAAACTATAATGAAATAGAATTTCTTTGGCTTGTCTTGGGCCATCCCTGACACCACAGTGCAGTCTTTTTGATTATTTCACACTCCAAGGCCGATGTTCGTCGTCCCTGATGTTCATATCTATTTCTGACACTGAACATTTTTTAACCAAGACAAAATCGTGCTGAAATATATAACAGTTTCCCAGCATTGGTCATTCTGTACCCATGTCGCATACAATATTTTCCTATTCTCCTACTCGAACACAACCACTCCACCCCCGAATTCATCTGCAGTTCTAAATTAACTGAGAACTTTCCTTGGGTGCACTGGGAACCTGTGAATGATATGATGAAGATCTGCGCACGACAGAACTGTGATTAGAGAAAATGATCTGCTGATATCAATCAGCGCAATCTGGGTTCATAAAGAAAATGGAGTCGTAAAACAGAAACACCTTTGACCCGCCAGAACCAACCCAGTCGGAAGTCGCAGGAGCATATCTTAGGATATAGATGGTTTATGACTGACTGACTCACTGATTAACTCGTTTACCAAACCCCTTTATCCTATTAGCGTCCAAGGAAAGCATCCCTCAGCCAACACCTGTGGCGAAGGCAGGGTACACCTTGAACAGTTCCCCAGACAATCACAGGGCTAACATTCACAACCACTCACATTCACACTCTCATCTTGGAGCAATTAGGAACAGCCGATTAGCGTAATGCGCATGTGTTACGACTGTGGTTGAAAACCCAGAGTGCCCTGAGGAAGCCCATACAAGCACAGTGAAGCACAGCAAACTCCACACAGAAACGCTCGAGCCCAGAACTCAATCCCAGGCCCTTTTTGGTGTGAGGAGGACGTGACGACCACTACACCACTGTACTTTCGGATAACTGCATTAGCAGCTCAAAACAATCCATTTTCAAATTATAACCGATAGTGCTAAAAAAAAGTGTCTATACTTGACGTCTAGTCACTCCTAAGTGAGTACATCATGGACTATAGCAGCATAGCATCGAGGGTGTTAGCAGCATCAGCACCATCAGCAGCCCCTGCCGTTGGTGAAGCTAGCGCTGGGAGTTGCGATGCCTTGCCACCCACGTTCACAGACTGTTTTTGGCGGGAATTTGACATTGTGGTCTCTCAGGAATCAAAATAATTTATCCAAAAGGTGTTACAAATACGCTACAGACTGTTTCAGAACTACTAATATATAATCACTGTGCACAACAGAAAAAAAAAATTATGTCACATTCTCTCGGAGCAGTAAGGAGACACATCTACTCTCGTCTGTGCTCCATAGCACCCGAAAATTTCACATTTACTCAAGAGTTTGTTTGATTTTTAAACATTTCCACCGCATGGACATTAAAACCTTAACTGATTTGTATGTCCATAAGAAATTTAATGAGGAAATGCTTGATTGATTTGATTTAAAAATATAAAAAAATGCAACAAAATTATGAGTCAATACTGAGTAAGGTTCGTGGATTTTATTCCCACCATGCCTGGTTTCAAAACATTTGATTATCGAATCATTGGCATAAAAATATACAACTCCTACAATAAACCAATAAAAAACTGCACACATAGTTCGAGACGGGTGCAAAGTAGAATAAATACTAAAACTACAGGAATCCCTCACTTTCCGCAGTTAATTGGGACCGAGATCTCCCCGTGACCACCGAATTCCGCGAAGTAGGATCGACCCCCCCCCCAAACGACGTATACAGTACATACATGTATATGTGTATATAATATAAAAAAATACATATTCAATGCTATAAATGCTTATAATAACATAACACTTTCAAAAATAATGAATCAGATGTAAATAAAATATAAATATACGCACATACAGACATGTGAACGCACGCATGCAAGCACGCACGCAGATGCGCGTGCACACACTCAGATGAGCACCTCACATAAAAATGTAAGTAATTTTGATGGTTTGGGTTGTTTTGGGTTTTTTGCATAATTGGCCTTGTTTTGCGGCATTTTACTTAACTTTTTCCCTTATTCTTCCTTAATTTCCTTATTTTTTAATTTCATGAATATTTAAAAAAAAAAAAAAAAAAAATGCGATGCACTGAAGCTGCATGAATTGAAGCACGAAGTAGCAAGGGATAACTGTATATCAAACTGGGCAGTGGTGGGCCGGGGTAGGATTCTGAATTACTGATCCCAAGGTTGGAGATTCAGCCCCACTGTCAACGGTTGTCACTGCTCTTGCCCAACTGCAGCTAACTGGGTTATCAAAGGCCGGTCATGTCGCTCACTGTCTATGGTGAGAGCTTCATGTAAAAGAACCATTGCTGACTTTTGACAAGAGGAGCTGTATAGCTGTCATTGTGTCTCTGCCCTGCGATGGCCTGCCGAGCTGTCCAAGGTGTACTCTGTCCTCACCCTAATCCGCCCGAGTTGGGCGCCATCCTCCCCTGCAACCCTACTTAAGAAACATGAAGAAAGTGTGTTCAGACTGCATCTGATCCAGGAGTACATTTCAAATCGGTGACCTCATGATGAACCTGCACTTTCATTTTCAGATGTTTCAAAATGACTTATAATCAGAATGATCCGAATGAAATACAGTGTAATAATAAAGCTGTGTGTAAATGATGACTTCGAAGGGTTAAATATTTGTTTCAAATCTCAAGCTGATAGGTTTTATAGGTGGCACAATGGCGTAGTGGTTAGCACATCAAGTTCTATGGTTCTGCGTTCAAATCCTGGGCTCGAGCTGTTCTGTGTGGAGTTTGCATGTTCTCTCCATACCTTCATGAGTTTCTTCTGGGTACGTTGGTTTCCGGTGGGGCCGGTGGTGTAGTGGTTAGGTTGCTGGCTCAAGATCAGGAGGTTGTGTGTTCAAATCCCAATTAGACCTACACTGTGCTAAGGACCCCTGGGCAAGGTCTTACCCACTCATGTGCCTCTGTTCACCCAGTAGTATAAATGGGTACCAGGAAAATATACTGGGAAGGTAACCTGTGATCGACTGTAGCGTCCCAATCAGGTGGAGTTGAACTCCTGGTAGCTTGATGCTACGGAAACCGGGGATAAGCACCGGTCTGATGAGCCACTAGGCTCGGGTGTAAAAATCCCAACAGACTACCTTACTCTGATTTCCTCCTACAGTCCAAAGGCATGCAGGGTAGGCTAATTTGCTGATCCAAATTGCCCCTAGATGGGAGTGTGAGTGTATTGCTTTGCAATAGTCTATTAAAATATTCAGGGTGTACCCTTCCTGAGCTGAGAGAGGCTCCAGCCTCCCCTCATCCTCTAGTACGATTGATCAATTCGGCAAATGATTTAAGAATCTTCAAGGAGAAAGTGCATGTAGTAGCTACTTAGCAGCATTCAGGGAACAATTGCAGTTCTAAACCCAATGCACAACACGTCCTTGCTTTAAAAAAAAATTGAAATTGAAATCGTGATTATAAATCGGGTACAGGGTGAGTTTTATTTGTAGACCATATCGCCTGAGCCACAGATTGATTTCAGCTAAGCACATTGTTCCGACATTTTTTAAAGGAAGCCTGAGGTAATAAGTACAGGGATCCCTCGCTACTTCGCACTTCAATTCATGCGGCCTCAGCACAAACTTTACTGTACTAGTAGTTTACCGTAATTTCCGAACTATTGAGTGCACGTGAATATAAGCCGCACCAGCTAAATTAAAAAATTTAAGAATTTGTACTTATATAGGCTGCACCCTTTTAGGGCAGTGGTGGCCGAGTGGGGATTCGAGTCCCACTCTCCACAAGGTTGTCACTGTCCCCCCCAGTGCAGCAAACTTGGTTATCAAAGGCCAGCCATGTCTCTCATGGTGAGAGGTTCATGTAAAAGAACCATTGCTGACTTTTGTAAAGAGTAGCTGCATAGCCGTCAGCGTGTTTCTGTCCCTTGTCAAAAAGGGTTGTGTCAGGAAGAGCATCCAACGTAAAAACCAATGCCAAATCAAACATTACAATCAGATGATTCACTGTGGCGACCCTTGAAAAAGGGAAAAATCCAAAAGGAAAAGATAAGTCCCACCCCTTTATAAGCTGCAAGTATCTGTCTCGCTCTTGCGCTTCATGCTAGAGCACCCCCTGAAGGCCAGTAGTCTAAAAAAAAAATCTATAGATTAGCCGCACCATCGTTTAAGACGCGGGGTTCAAAGCGTGTGTAAAAAGTAGCAGTGTATAGTCTGGAAATTACGGTGTATATATATATACGCACTATAGTCATTCTCATTATTGGAGAATATACATATACATGTTTTAAATATCCTTATGTTAATGACTCTGGCAGAACTTTCTCGTTGGTTGGCATTAACGGGGCCGCCAGAGAGTATGTCACATCAAGTTTTCTAGGTGCGCTAATCACAGCTCATGACCTAATAATGTCAGATTTTTGTCTACGATGGCCAAATCAATCCAGACGTCTGAAGCCAGTTTAATGAGGTGCAGTTCTTCTAATGACACCTTCAATAACCGATAAACCAACTGTCTGTGAATGACGCTCATCCTGCAAAAACTGATCCTGCAAAAAAGTTTAGATATGCCAATTAGCCCTCTAACAAATAATCGTTCGCTGCTGTGTTCCAAATGAGCCGTCTTGAGGCTGCTTTGATGAATCACAGTGACCATATGTTTCAAAGCTAATTATTCAATGACATTCAAAGGGAGGCAGTGGCTGCCTGGTGGTAAAGGTGCTAGATCACTGATCCTAAGGTTGGGGGTTCGAGCCCCATTCTCCACGGGTTGTCACCGTCCCCCCCAGTGCAGCTAACTGGGTTATCAAAGGCCGGCCATGTCTCTGGTGAGAGGTTCACGTAAAAGAACCATTGCTGACTTTCAACAAGAGTAGCTGCAAAGCCGTCAGCGTGTTTCTGCCCTGTGATGGCCTGGTGAGCTGTCCAGGGTGTACTCTGCCCTCACCTGGAGTGAGCTGGGATGGGCGCCAGCCTCCCATGACTCTAATTAGGATTAAGCGGTTACAGAAAATTAATGATGAATAGGATTTTAAGTACTTAGGCTCAACAATCCAGAGCAATGGAGAGTGTGGAAAAGAGGTCAAGAAGCGTGTGCAGGCAGGTTGGAATGGTTGGAGAAAAGTGTCCGGTGTGATGTGTGATAGGAGGGTATAGGCAAGAATGAAAGGAAAAGTGTACAAGACGGTGTTGAGGCCAACGATGTTGTATGGTTTAGAAACAGTGGCGCTGAGGAAAAGACAGGAGGCAGAGCTGGAGATAGCAGAGATGAAAATGTTGAGGTTCTCTTTGGGAGTAACGAGGATGGATGGGATTAGGAATGAGCACATCAGAGGGACAGCACATGTAAGACGTTTTGGAGACAAAGTCAGAGAGGCTAGATTGAGATGGTTTGGACATGTACAGAGGAGGGATAGTGAGTATATTGGTAATAGGATGCTGAGGCTGGAACTACCAGGCAGAAGGCCTAGAGGAAGACCAAAGAGACGATTCATGGATGTGGTGAAGGAGGACATGAAGGTCGTTGGTATAAGAGAAGAAGATGCAAAGGATAGGGTGAGATGGAGGCAGATGATTCGCTGTGGCGACCCCTGAAGGGAAAAGCCGAAAGGAAAAGAAGAAGAAGAAAATGAATGATGAATGAACACAACCCATTCTCTGTGTAAATCACTTTCTTTAAATAAATTTCAATAATTCTGGTCAAAATAGCACAAACCAGATTTAATACACGTCCCTTCAGTTATAGGGAAGGGGGCAGTGGTGGTCTGGTGGTATAGGGCGCTGGATCGCTGATCCAAAGGTTAGGGGTTCGAGTCCCACTCTCCACAAGGTTGTCACTGTCCCCCCCAGTGCAGCTAACTGGGTGATCCAAGGTGGGCCATGTCTCTCATTGTCTATGGTGTGAGGCATGTAAAAGAACCATTGCTGACTTTCATAAAGAGTAGCTGCAAAGTCGTCAGCGTGTTTCTGTCCCTTGCTAAAAAGGGTTGTGACAGGAAGGGCATCCGACGTAAAAACCTCTGCCAAATCAAACGTGCGAATCAGATGATTCGCTGTGGCAACTCCCGAGTAAAAAGGAAAAAGCCGAAAGGAAGACAGACCCTTCAGTTATAGGGAAGCTGGCGAGCTGGTTGAGGTGTACCCCACCTGTGCCCAATTTCGGCTGAGATATTCTCCAGCCTCCCAGTGACCTTAGTAGTAAGATTCAGCAAATGAGTTGGTCTCATAGGGAGGCTGGAGTATATCTCATCCAAATCTTAGTGAAGGCGATGTATGCCATGGACAGTTTCTCAATGCAAGGCCAACCATTCATACTCTCACCTAGGGGCAATTTGAAACAGCCAATTAGTCTTTGGACTGTGGGAAAAACTAGACTACCCAGAGGAAACCCATGCACACATCAGGACAACATGCATACTCCACACTAAAACCCAAGCCGAACCCAGTACTCGAACCCGGGACCTTTGTTTTCTTATGCCATCGTGCCGCCCAAGGATTTTAATATGACAGGCACCACACATCACTGCCATATTATATCTCATCCGTCACGCAGCCTCACATCCTTTTTAAGAGGATTACCTTAAAATCAGGTAGATTGTGTTATTGGGATAAAGGACACTTTAACAGCCAGTATGGTATTTTCCAGTGATATAGTGAAGTCAATGTCCCTCATAGTTTTTTAGCCACATATCCCTTTGCTTTTATCGAAGAAGTGAACTTTTTCCTGGAGTTCAATTCATCTTCACTGCTTCTGTTGTCACTCGTGATTAACAACCAGCATACAGCAGATTCCTTATAAATCTGACAGGTGCATGTGCCATGATCGGAAGTAATGACTCAAAAAAAAAAAAAAAAAAAAAAAAAAAGCACACTGATGTTACACTGATTTCTATTCTAAAAACAATCTACATCATATCCAGCGAATAAGAGCATCTATATAATAAGAGAAAGTTTTTCTGTAGTATTAGCTCTGTGTGAAATTACAGTGATCCCTCGCTACTTCGTGCTTCAGTGCATTGCGGTTTGTTCAAAAATATTCATTGAAAAATAAAAAATAAAAACAAGGAAATTAAGGAAAATAGGAGAAAAGTTAAGGGAAATGGCACAAAACAAGGCCAATTATGCAAAAAAAAAAAAAAAAAAAAAAACCACCAAAACAAACCAAAAAACAACCCAAACCCCCCCAACAAAACTACTTACATTTTATGTGAGGTGCGCATCTGAGTGTGTGTATGCGCACGTCTGTATGTGTGTGCATTTATATTTTATTTACATCTTGTGCATTATTTTTGAAGGTTTAATTGCTATTTTAAGCATTTATAGCACTGAATATGTATTTATTGATATTATATACAAATATACATTTACACATATGTCAGTCGGGGGGGTTGATCCTACTTCGAGGAATTCGGCGGTCACGGGGGGATCTCGATCTCAGTTAGTCAGATTTGCGGAAATCGGCTGTTGCCGGGGGAGGGCTTGGTCCCCATTAACTGCAGAAAGTGATGGATTGCTGTATATTACTAACTAAATTAGACTACTCTCAGGTACGACAGTATTACATCACTTAACCTAAAAACACCTGCAGAATTCAGTTAATCATTCGCATACTGATATATATATATATATATATATATATATATATACACACAGGGATCCCTCAATTTCCGTGGTTAATTGAAGCGCGAAGTAGTGCGGGATCTTTGTATCGGGTTAGGAGGCTACAAATAAGAAAATGCAAATAAGTCATGTGTTGATTCCTGAACCCATGCAATCATTAACGCTGGGTATCTGCACTGCATTGACTACCTCATTACCCCTGTACTCCATAGTCTTCACCCTGCTGCTCCACCGAGCCACGTCCTTGCCTTGCCTTGCCTTATTATTTTATTTTAATTTTTTTTTTTTGTTCTTTCATGATCGTTCTTGTTCAGTTTGATTTCATAGGTTAGTATCATTACTGTCAATCACTGTTACTGTTATCTTGCAGTTACCAGTAACACTACACATGCACCTGGAGCAAAAACAACATTTCGTTCTATTACAGCACTCGCAAATAAGAACACTCACTAATTCATAAAAACAAATTCAATCTGACCATCTGGCGCCCATCTCAGCCCATCTCAGACCGGCGCCCATCTCAGCCCACACTCGGTGAAGGCAGGAGGTGAACTACACCCCCCGAGCAGCTCGGCAGACCATCAGCCAATACACACACACACACACACACACACACACACACACACACACACACACACACACACACACTTTGAAACAGCCAATTAACTTAGTATGCATGTCTCTAAACTATGGAAGGAAACCGAAGTACCCAGCGGAAACCAATGCAAGCCCGACGAGAACATGCAGACTTCACATAGAAACGCCCTTTCCAAGCCAGGAACTCGAAGCCAAGACCTTCTAGCTGTGAGGAAGATGTGCTAACCATTAATCCACCATAAAATAGGTGTGTCTGCAAATAGGTATGTAAATTGACCAAAATTAAATCAAGTAATAATAATAACAACAACAACATTAATAATAATAATGTTCGCCATCAGCATGTTTCTGCCCTGCGATGGCCTGGTGAGCTATCCACGGGTGTACTCTACCCTCGCCTAGAGTTGGCTGGGATGGGCACCAGCCTCCCTGCAACCCTAATTAGGATTAATATTCACTGTTTTAAATGAATGAGTTGAAGACCTTGTGTGCAGGATAGTGCGGTGTGCAAAATAGGACAAGGTGCCCAGGCAACTTTTTGTATAGCTCGCTGTTCCTTACGGTAATCAGGCAGCTTTACAAAAAAATAAAAATAAAAAAATACCCACCACCATATAAAATCTAAAATCAGCCAAAAGCTGTTGGAGTCCATCAGAAATTAACTTCACCTCCAAGTCAACAAGAATATATTATTACTCTACTCCCAGGTCACAGCTGTCAGGATTACATAACAGGTTTATATGTGCATCAACGGTTACATTTTTTATTTTTATTTTATTCTTTTTTTCTTCATAATTTTTTAGTAAAGCTGTGTATAAATAGATTCAAAGGTCAAACAGAGATTTTAAAAAAATGTTCTCAATTTTAGTACAGCTGAAATCTTACATTTTCCTCATACTCATGTGTGCATGGTGATATGTGTCAAACGCCCGTAACCAACCAGACGTGTTCACAGCACCACCGCTTTAGATTTAGAGACACCCATAACACTCCACAGTCAAATTACATCTAAAAACGATAAAAATGTAAGGTGGGCCCTAACACTTCCAATAATGCCGTTCAGCCAGCTGCAGGAGATGAATACGGTTTCAAGGGCGCCATTACTTTTGCCTTTACTAAAACCAATCACCGCCTTGTAGTCCGCTGGGAAATATCCAATCAAATGCTGCTGTTACTCCCTGCAAGTGTGTGACCCCACCGTGCACGAACCTGCAATCAGGGCACATCTGTCGCTACTGCTGTTGCATAAATCTTATTGCAAATTTACTGAAGAAGGGAAGAGGTCTGCGAGTCCTCTCTTGGGTCTCTGATGAAGTTGTTGTGATAAGGTGGAACTAGTGTATCTGTGTGTGTGTGTGTGTGTGTGTGTGTGTGTGGAGGGGGCGTGGTTGTAAAAGAGCTTCTGAAGGCAGGGGAGGGCTCATCCAGCACTCTGAGGAGATGCTACTATTCTGGATCTCCAGATTACCGACCCCAGCATTAAGGCAGCAGTGTAACATACTCGAGCCGATCCTTTAAGCACAGCATATGTAACAAGACTCAGTAACTCGAGTGACTTTCAGAGATGTTTCAGACAGATATCCGAGTGACACGCACTTATTCCACCCATCACGCTAATAACATCACGTCGTTTGTGGAGCTGTTTGTGCAATTATCACCCATTAGTGCTGTCACCACGTGGGGCAGTCAGTGTAACATTCCATCCATCTGCACACTGACATTTGAAAAGTGGAACCGTCAGTGAAGCGGCGCTCAGAAGGTTAACACGGTGAGTCATCACCCAGAGTAACACTGCTCGAACTTAACCGACACAGCCTTCGACCAGCCATTATACACATACTGAAGCCATCTGAGTGCTTGGGGTATAATTTCTTTTTGTTCTGAAAAGGAGCAGCCGGAGAAACGCAGCTCTGCTTCCTGGCTGTCTTGCGTCTCCAATATAACACGAGACGAGCGGTGGAATCTCAGCTCAAGAAGGCTAACTAACAAAACCACTGTGTTACTAAAAATATTGCATTTCTATATTCAGTTCCAATATACATGATAAAAAACCTTTACAACACTCAGTCACTCACAATCCTATTACACATTAAAGGAAGGCTGATACCTATCTCAGCCGACACGGAGTGAAGGTGGGGTACACCCTGACCAACTCACCAACTTACCAACACACACACACACACACACAATTTGCAACAGCCAAATAATTAGCCTTATGTGACGACTTTGGAATGTGGGAGAACCCAAGCGCCGGAAGAAGATTCAAACTCCACACAGAAGCACCCGAGCATGGGAATTAAACCCACGGCTTTCTTGCTGTGAAGAGAATGTACTAACCAATATACCGCAGTGTCGCGACCTCTTTATCAGGCAGATGTATTTCAGCCTAGATTGAGTGCTTACAATACCCTGCTGGCTTAAAACATTGCCAGCCAATAAAAAAGGGGGCTCTTTCTAAAAGATTGAACAACAGCAATCATTGAATCCTGGATTTCATACAATTTTCTTGTTACATGTCATGAAGAATTGATGCCCGTGATAAACCACTTGTACTTCGGGCAGTGTTAGATCAATGGTTAAGGGGTCAGGGGTTACTGATTCTGAGGTCAGCGGTTCAAACTCCAGTAAAGCTACCATTGTTTGGCCTGTTAGCGTAGCCATCAACTCTCCACTGCTCAGTTCTATCAAACTGTAACTACGTAGCCTATGTGCAAATGCCTTCCATCCATCCATCCATCCAGACAGTAGGGCCCCGTTCGGTTCAAGCCCCTCCTGCAAATCAAAATAATCCGAGAGTTCTGTACCCAGAAGTAAAACCCTATGTATCATATTACATGTGCCAAAATGTGCTTCTCAAACACATTCTATTGAGTCTTACTCATTAATACAGTACAGTAAAACCTCCACTGACGAACGCTTAAGCTCACGAACTTTTCGCCTCAAATTTGCGAGCATATTGTCTCTGCTGACGAACTAGTTTTCGGCGGACGAACCAAACTACGCGGTCGAACAGCGCCACGGTGGCGGCCACGAGAAGCTGACACACGCTCACGGCGTCCCAATTCGTCACCCCCTTTCTTTGAGTGCGGACGTGGTTTGTGTTTGCTAGACATTTTGGACCATATTGAGTGTACTTTTGCTATTATGGGACCGAAAAAGACCCCACCACAGGCGGAGATCATTGAAAAACACGAACGAGGTGTGCGTTTGTGTGACTTAGCGTCCCAGTACCAGTACGCCAAGTCTACCATTGCTCCCATCCTTAAGAACAAGGAAGCTATTAAGGGTGCATGTGTGGCTAAGGGTGTTTCCAAACAGTAGGCGTTTCCAAACTCTCCTTCCAAACAGTAAGTCCCTCCCTCCCTCCTCCTCCCACTCCATTCCATCAAGCCATCAACTACCATCACAAAGGTAAATAAAACGACTTTATTATACAGTACAGTTTATTTCTTTAATTACAATACAATAGCACATTTATTATACATAAAATAAGGTATATTTTTGTGTAGTTTTAAGGCTTATTTAGTAGAAAATTATGTTTTATGGGGACCTGGGAACGGATTATTCTCATTTTAATGGTTTCTTATGGGAAATAAATGTTCGGAAGACGAACTTTTCGCCTTACACACACTTTCTGGGAACCAATTATGTTCGTGAGCTGAGGTATCACTGTATTAATGTAGTAAAATGTAGTAATTAAGTAAAAACTTTTTAATTATGTACTGTGATATTTATTGACAAAATTATATATACTGTATATAAAATCAATAAATATCACAATACAAAATTAAAGTTTTTACTTTATTATTACTACATTATATATATATAATATACTGCATACAAAGAACAATGCAGCCGTGAGGGGGGGGGGGCACAAACCAGTGTCTCTCCTTCACGCCGGGATAGATGTCTCTCCTTCACTTCATGGATGTGGTGAAGGAGGACATGAAGGTCGTTGGTGTAAGAGAAGAAGATGCAAAGGATAGGGTTAGATGGAGGCAGATGATTCGCTGTGGCGACCCCTGAAGGGAAAAGCCGAAAGGAAAAGAAGAAGACGACTGTATACAAAGAACATAAAAGTGTGACGTGATGACGTAATGAACTTTCAGCCGGACCCAAAATGCAGGAGGCAGTGTGAGATGGCACAGAGTAGATTTATTATTCAAAGGGGAAGCACTTGAGCAGAGCGCTTTAACTACAGTACTGATGACGAAGAAAAACACAAACAACATTAAGTACTGGAACCAGGAGCCAGAGAGAACACAGGGAAGCAGGGTGATGTGAGACAATCTTGTGGCGCAGAGGTGAGCCTGCGGTTTGTGTTTATAGGGAGTAGATTAGAGGAGTAAATTCAGGTGGAGCAGGGAGAAAAGTTAGAAAATACAAAGAAGCAGGGACGTGATGCGAGTTAATCCTCTGAAGCAGAGGTGAGCATGCTTGTGTTTATTGGGAGTTGATGAAAGTAGTGAATTCAGTTGTGAACTACTGCCATCTGAGCAGGTCAGCCACGCCCCTCAGCCAGAGCGGAAAGAAAATAGAGTTAGAGAACACAGCCGCAAAAATCAAAGTCCCCCAAAAACACAGACCATAACAAAAGAACATAAAAGTACATGAAGTGTAATAAATTGGATCAACAAAACAAAAGGATAAACATGCTACAGCACAGTACATAAAATCTCAAACTCAATTATTATTCCAGTACAGTACCTAACTTAATTTTTAGAATGTTTGTGTCGTTTCTTCAGGAGAGACATCCAACATCATTACCTATTCTGGCGCTTAGCCGGCGTTTGAGTGGCATCATAGAGCTTAACTGGTAATTAAAACACACTAAAAAAGGCTCATTAACAACTTGTACGCGAATGAGAAAAAAGAGGCGTATACATCATGTCAACCAATCAGCAGGAGGAAGAACAGCCATTGGCTGAATTTGAATCACGTGACAGTTACTCCGCAATCTGCAACTATGCAGGGGCACGAGTGCAAAACCGCGAATAGCCAAGGGCCTACTGTATATGCATATCAGTGGCGGGCCATCAGAGCGAGCAAGGCCTTCTCTGCTGCCCTAAACACTATCAGAATCACTGACCCACATTTACAACATAAATTCTAGAATTTGTTGCATTAATTTGTATTAATTAATTCCCAACAGTCTGTTCTCTTTGTTTCATTGCGTCTCCTGGCTGCACTACTTCCAGTGTGTGTATGTTAGGGTTGGTTTTTTTGTTTGTTTGTTTGTTTTTTTTGTCCAATCAGATTACAGCTTCTACGTGCCATCATGTCAATCTAATCTGCCCAGAGCCTTCAGAATCAGCAGTGCTGGCCGATGACACTTAAACCATATTTGTGATGGGACTGTTTCTTTAACCAATCAGATTAGCCTCAGAGGGCCAGCTAGGGTCCACACTAACACCGTCCTCTGATTGATTGGTCGGGTGAAAGTAGGTGAATAATTTGTAGTGATCTGCACACAATACATTTTAAGTTAAAAAATTTTACACCCACAATGGCTGACGGAGGAGGAGAAATCTACTTGGTCAGAGGTTGAGGAAGTAGAGGTAAGGTTTACTGTTTTTTTTTTTCTTTTAACTTTAGGCTGAGCTCCAATTTACAACGCTGGTGAAAGTGATGTAATACTCCGAGTCAGTCATAGAAATGCACGAAATTCTCCTCTCTCTCTCTCTCTCTCTCTCTCTGTCTCTCTCATGCCACGTCTTATGTTGTATTTTTTAATATTATAGATGGTTTATATAATTGATATGATAATGAAGGATTAAGTCCATTCAGTCCCACTGAAGGCCGAAATACCAAAAGCATATTTACCATGAATTATTTTCATAGGACTTGGACACTAACAGGAAAAACAATTTTGTTTTATAGGCAATTCCACCATAACTGATACGTCATTTGTACAAAAGATAAAACAAAAAAAGACCTACAGAAAGACCTACAGCTTGTAATACAAACAAAATTTGATTATAATAATTCATGGCATTTTTAAAGACTTGGACATCAGAACAAATACTTGCATGAAAATTGTGAAATTTGTAACTGACGTGTCAAATAACATTCACTTCACTTCAATTCACTTATCCCTTAACATCCTGAGGATGTCGTTGGGGCACCTTCATGGCAAGACTTGGGCTGATTTGGCCTGGCAGAGCCCATCCCTCTCCAGGTCATAGAAACACGCTGACGGCTTTGCAGCCTATTCTTAACAAAAGTCAGCAATGGTTCTTTTACATCCCTCTCACCAGAGACAGTGAGAGACATGGCCTGCCTTTGATAACCCAGTTAGCTGCACTGGGGGGGGACAGTGACAACCTTGTGGGGACTCGAACCCCCAACCATAGGATCAGCGATCCTGCGCCCTAACCACGAGACCACCACTGCCCAAGTACATTAACATAAAAAAGTATTACAGATACAGTCGGCTCCTGACTTACGAAACTCCCTGGGTACGAAAATCCTGGGTTACGAAAACAACCCCCTCTTATGAAAAAAAATTAAAAATTCAAATGGGCCAATCAAAATTTCAAACGATGCGCGAGTTGCTCTCTCTTTGGCTGTCTCTCAACATCCCGCCCCGCTGGCCTCCCATTGGCTAGGGGGGATGATGTAGAACCAGAAGAAGACTTTGAAGCGGAAATACAGTGAGGACCTCTGATCTTTCAAATAGGTACTGTAATTCTGCTTTAAATAAAACATCCCGTCCATGTGCGTGTGTGTGTGTGTGTGTGTGTTTGTGTGTGTGATAGAGAGAGAGAGTGTGTGTGTGTGTGTGTGTGTGTGTGTGTGTGTGTGTGCGCACGTGTGTGTGTCTGAGAGAGAGAGGGAGAGAGAGCGAAGGAAGCTTAACTCTTTAGTTTTTAGTTTAGTTTTATAAGTTGTTTAATTCAGTAAATGTTTAATAAATGTGCCGCATTTGAGCTCATCTGGAATTCCGATCCCTCAAGGAATCAAGTTAAAGTTGAGTTTGGACCTCCGATCTGTCAAGCAGGGAATGCGCTTTGAATTCCACGTCTTGTGGGTGTGGCCTGCAGCGCTACAATAACTATTTAGTGTGTATACAATACACATTTAATGCGTATGTATGTCTGTGTGCATGTGTGTGTGTGAGAGAGAGAGAGAGAGAGAGAGAGATAGAGAGAGAGGTGTGTATGTGTGTGTGTGTTAATGAAAAATGTTTAATAATTGTTTAATTAATAAATATGTTAATAAAATGTTTAAATGTTTTAATAAATAATTTTCTTTTACTTTTAGCACATATTTCATACAAAATTAGTGTACTTTTATCATTTTTAAAGCGTCTTTGGAGCCTTGGAACAAATCAGGCGTTTAACATGTAAAATGCGACCCCTACTGACGAAACTCCCGCATTACGAAAAAGGCACTGGAACGGATTAATTTCTTAAGTCGGGGACCAACTGTATATTGAATTACACAATTCTTTGAAATGCACAGGAGTAGCTCAGGTTGTGCAGAAACAATTAACTCACAAAGTATTAATTGATCCAATAAAATGAAACTTTAATTAAATCTTGTATTCGCAGAACTGATGGGGCATCACTGCGTAACTGGTGTGGCTTTACTGAGTAAAGGTTACTGGGTTTACATCAGTAAACAGATAAAGTTTCAAACTCAAAGATTGCAGCCGGACTACTGATCCAAAGGTTGGAGGTTCAAGCTCCGTCACTGAATTCTTATTGCTGCCCCCCCCCCCAGTGCACCTAACTGGGTTATCAAAAGCCAGCAATGTGTCTCATGGTCTATGGTGAGAGGTTTATGTAAAAGAACCATTGCTGATTTTAGTCAAGAGTAGCATCTTTCTGGCCTGCGATGGACTGCCGAGCTGTCTAGGGTGTACTCTACCCTCTTCATTAGTCGACTGAGATGGGCAAGTCCTACCCTTAATATTCATGCTATTCCCTAGCAGCAGTAGCTTCTGTCAGCAGGAGAACGCACCCTGTTATACTGCACAATCTGCTCTGCTATGGTTTGTCCTCTAAATTCTCTATTAGTGGGATGTGCTGAACAAAACATGTCCAAACCATGGGGGCCCCCCCCCCCCCCCCCACAAAAAAAAAAACAAAAATCATACAGGAATCAAAGCATGTACGTGAACTGTTCGTTGCCAGATACCACAGCACATCCCTCAGAGATATTGTGGAGTCCATGCCTTGATGGGTTACAGCTGTTTTGGTGACATAAGACCAACACGAATGTAATGGATCATCATGTATATAAATATTATATTTGTTATGTGTATATAATTCCAAGTAAATTTGAAAATTGTGATTCGTACTATTATGCAGTGGAACTTCCTCAGTACAGGCTTCTGTTTACTTTTTTTTTTTTTTCTAATCCTCAAACAAGAACAAGTCTGTCCCCTTTCCCTAAAGACTAATTCATGAGACGTGGAGGCCTTGCTTAAAGGGATATGCAGTAGAGAGAGGTATAGAGGGGGTTGGTTTAAATCGGGCTGGTATTGTTTTCACTGCAACCCCCGTAGACGCTAAAAAGCAAGTGTTGATGACCATATACTAAAACTCAATTTCTCTAAAATAATGAACATGTTTACATTGCAGCTATTTCAGCACTTAATACTCCCCCACGTCACTTTATTAGGAACACTTGTTACCTTTCACGTGAACAATGCAGACGGTAAGGTGACGCATCGATTTCCGTTCCACAGGAAATTATGTATGCTTGTTCATCGTTCGTTTTGGGGCAGTGGTGGTCTAGTGGTATAGGGCACTTAATCGCTGAACCTAAGGTTGGGAGGTTCGACTTCCACTCCACGAGATTCTCACTGTCCCCTCCAGTGCACTAACTGGGTTGTCAAAGGCGGGCCATGTCTCTCACCGTCTATGGTGAGAGGTTCATGTAAAAGAACCATTGCTGACTTTCGTAAAAAAAAAGTAGCTGCAAAGCCGTCAGCGTGTTTCTGTCCCTTGCTACAGGGTTGTATCAGGAAGGGCATCCGACATAAAAACCTATGCCAAATCAAATGTGCGAATCATTTGCTGTGGCGACTCCTGACAAAGGGGACAAGTCGAAAGGAAATCTCTGTTACTCCGTCTCTGTTCATCGTACATTTTCTGTAACCACTTAATCCTAATTAGGGTTGGGGGGAGACTGGTGCCCATCTCACCCAACTCTGGGCGAGGGCAGAGTACACCCAGGACAGCTCGCTAGGCCATCGCAGGGCATAAACACGCTGACAGCTATGCAGCTACCCTTTATGAAAGTCAGCAATGGTTCTTTTACATGAAGCTCCCACCACAGACAGTGAGAAGAGACATGGCCGGCCTTTGACAACCCAGTTAGTGCACTGGGGGCACAGCGACAACCTGTTGAGTGGGGCTTGAAACCCCAACAGCTACAACAGCTAGCCGGTGGTGTAATGGTTATGGTGCTGGGCTCATGATCAGGAGGTTGTGTGTTCGAATTCCAGTTAGCCCCTCACTGTGCTAAGACCCCTGGGCAAGGTCTTAACCACAAGTGTGCGTCTGTTCACTCAGCAGTATAAATGGGTACCAGGAAAAATATATTGGGAAGGTAACCTGCGATGGACTAGCGTCCCATCCAGGAGGAGTTAAACTCCTGGTAGCATCACACTATGGAAACCGGAAATAAACACCAGCCTGATGAGCCACTAGGCTCGAGTGTAAAAAGCCCAACTAACTTTACCTTTTTATACAATAGCTAGGATCTGACATTATAACCACCAGTTACCATGTGATGGATCAGTGAACGAGTGTGTGCGCTCCAGCAGTAATATTTATTAATCTACCTGAAATTCATGCCGATCACGTGAAAACATCACAATGCATAAAATCATGCAGACAGCGTTCAAGAGCTTCCGTTACTGTCTCCTCAAACCTCAGAATGAAATTAAACTGTAATGACTTTGACATCAACTGGTATGTCAGTACTATTTCATAAACTGCTGATCTGAGACTTACACACATATGCAGTCTTTAAAGTTTACACTGCAGAAAAACAGCCTGTGTATGGAGGGTTTGCAAGCTAAAACACATTGTTGACTGGTTAGATCTGACAGTAAGTCAATAGCAGCTTAAATAATCATTATTTACAACCATGGTGAACAGAAAAAAAAAACTTCCAGCATGCACAACGCATCAGATCTTCATCAAAAGAGCAACGATTGAAAAAAACCTTCTCCTGTCAGCCAAGAACAGAAACCTGAGGATATAAGGGGAACATCACTCTCCCACTCATTTGCTCATTCATTAATTTTCTGAACCCCGATTAGAGTAGCGGGCAGGCTGGCACCCATCTCAGGACAGAGTACACCCTGGACAGCTTGCCAGCCCTTTGCAAGGCAAAAACGCGCTGACGGCTATGCAGCTACTCTTGACATGGGTCAGTAATGGCTCTTTTGACCACAGACAGTGAGAGATACGGCCGGCCTTTTATAACCCGGTTAACTGCACTGAGGGGACAGCAGTGACAACCTGTTGAGAGTGGGGCTTGAGCCTGTTGAGGGGGTGGGGGGGGTCCCCATTGACCGCGGAAAGTGAGGAATCCCTGTACTCCAGTTGCATGACAGACATCCATCCCTTTGCTAAACTACTGAACTCCACTGGGTGGAGCTCATGGGGAGGTGTAGTGGTTAGCATGTTGGCCTCACAACAAGAAGGTCCCGGGTTCATGTCCCAGGCATGACGAAGGAAGGCATTTCTGTGTGAGGTTCGCATGTTCTCCCTGTGCTTGTGTGCGTTTCCCCAGGTACTCCGGTTTCCTCCCACAGTCCAAAAGCATGCACATTAAGCTAAATGGCTGTTATGAATTGCACCTCGGTGTGAATTGTTGTGTGACTGTGTTTCCCTGTGATGGTCTGGCAAGCTCGTCAAGAGTACACAGCACCACCTAAGCCCAATGTTGGATGAGAAAGGCTTCAGACTCCGAACGACCTGAGTAGTATGATTGAGTACTTCGGCAAATGAGTAAGTGAGGTAGAGTCCTATTTCAGCCCACTCTAGGTGAAGGCCAACACACACATACAACCACGCACCCCAATACACACATACAACCATGCACCCTTACACCTAGGGGCAATTTGGAACAGCCAATTAGCCCAAGCTGTATGTCTTTGAAGCAAAATAGAGGACCTGGAAAGGCAGGTAACCCACAAAGCATGGGAAGGACATTGTGAGGCAGATGTGCTAACAAGTACGCCACCCTGCTTCAGGAACAATAAACACATCTTTCTCTGTGACTTTCAAAGACCATAGCAAGTAAAACCTTCAGATTTCAGATTGTTGTACAGATGACAAGGTTACTGATAAAACATGTTAACCGTACTAGTCTGTGCGAGTGTCCGTCCTGCAGCGGTTCACCCATATTTAAAATGGAGTATAAAGTATGTAACACTGTTTTTCTCAACATGAAGGATTTTATAGGGAAGGATGAATGTGGACTATCTTGTGTTTGCTTGTGTTGGCACACACTCTTGGACATTGTGCCACCTCTAATCTGACAGGACATGACACAGGAAGCTTTGTAGGCTGTGAAGCAGTCCGTCTTCAAAGAGATGAGATGCGAGACAGCATGTCGGGAGAAAAAAGACAAAGATCCCTCAATCAAAATGTGTTCGGAAATCTTGATGTAACACGGGCACTAGATTTTTATGCATTTATCTTTATGGATCCGCAGTGGTTGCCTGGTGGTAAAGGTTCTGGATAACTGATCCCAAGGTTGGGGGTTCAAGCCCCACTCCCAACGAGTTGTCACCCCCCTCTCCAGTGCAGCTACCTGGGTTATCAAAGGCCGGCCATGCCTCTCACTGTCTATGGCAGGGGTCTCCAATCTTATCCACAAAGGGCCGGTGTGGGTGTACGTTTTCACTTCAAACAAACAGTCGCCACACCTTCCACCTGTTTCAATCACCAGTCATCAAAAGAAAACAAAAAACTAAATTCCACATTCAGCTCCGGAGTGAAGCCATCTTGGTGGCTTGGTTTAAGTCTTAAAGCAAGGTGATCTCACCAAGATGGCGCCACTTCAGAATTGAAACAGCAATGTCCAATCTTTTTTTTTTTTTTTTCGATGACCGGTGATTGAAATAGGTGGAAGGTGTGGCTACTGTTTGTTTGAAGTGAAAACCTGCACCCACACCGGCCCTTTGTGGATAAGATTGGAGACCCCTGGTCTATGGTGTGAGGTTCATGTCAAAAGTCAGCAATGATTATTTTACAAGAGCAGCTGCATAGCCATCAGCGTGTTTCTGCCCTGCGATGGCCTGACGAGCCATCCAGGGTGTACTCTGCCCTTGCCTGAAATCGGTTGGGATGGGCACCAGCCTCCTCATGACCTTAATTAGGATTAAGCGGTTCAGAAAATGAATGAATATCTTCACTGATGTTCAGTACACAGCCACAAAGTTTAACCGTGCAAAGTAAATGCTGTCCACCCCAAAAAAAAAAAAAAAAACAACCTTGTGCACGTACACCAAATGTCTTTGAACAGGGACGGGGTTTTTTGTCACGTGATGCTTTAAAGCCAATGTGCATGGCGGTCTACAGTGGGAGCCCGGAATCTTTCAAGTCGCTTGGAAAGCATTCTGCGTGGCTCATAAACAGGATTTACCGTCCTCTCAGTGTAATCACTTGAAGAGAGATAACAGACTGAAGAGCTCCAGGCGATCCTTTGCATCTATCTCAGTTGCACTGTGTTCACAAACAGCTGAGTGTGTCTTCAGTACCCCTCCCCCTCGCACCACCTCCTTTTCTTTATTCTAACGCACTAGCGCATTCACCATGGCTTTGGAAGGCCATCAGGATAAATCTGATTTGTTTTAAGATTAGCCATATGAAACAAATTATCCCTATTTAAGCACACGCAAGAGTTGGAACTGTCGAAGCCAAAAGCCTTCGAGGTAATGAAAAACATTCCACAGTGGCACAAACCTCAGTGAAATATTAGCGCTTTGTATTGCAGCTGCTTATGATGTGGCCCGAATGGTTTCTCACCTCCAAGGATTTCAGGTTTTTTTTTTTTTTGATCAAGTCAAAGCCGAGGCAAGACGCTGGCGCACAGCACCGTCACTGAGGAGATGAATCACAACCTTTTTGCTTTTACGTCCTCGCCATTTGGCAGATGCGCTAATCTTAACTAGAAGATAAATAAGGTAAGGTAAGGTAAGGTAGTCTGTTGGCCATTTTACACCCGGGCCTAGTGGCTCATCAGGCTGGTGCTTTTTCCCGGTTTCCATAGTGTGATGCTACCAGGAGTTCAACTCCTCCTGGATGGGACGCTAGTCCAGCGCAGGTTACCTTCCCAGTATATTTTTACTGGTACCCATTTATACTGCTGGGTGAACAGAGGCACACTTGTGGTTAACACCTTGCTCAGGGATCTTAGCACTGTGGGGGTCTAACTGGGCTTCAAACATACAACGTCCCTATCATGAGTCCAGCACCCTAACCACTATGCCACCAGCCCCACAGAACAGAAGATAAATGTGTCATGTTTTTTGTTTGTACTGAGATATCAGTGAATTATTTCCCTACAGGCCCGATCTCTCATTTCTTTGGTGACTGCTCGTGACTTTTAGTAAAATAACACAGATGAAAATCTCTGATGGTCAGAAACTAGATCGGAGACTTTCTGCTACTAAGCCGCCAACTATCCGTGATGGACCACAACGGTCTCAGACAGTTAGCAATATAATCGAGGATAGTTGGCAACAGTCACAGATTAGTAGATTATCATTTGGAACCGTCCAGCATTTGAAAACAGGTTTCAAAAGTGTGACGATTGTCCACAATGGGTTTCATTCGTTGGTGACAGTCAGCAACATGGACGATGATATAGGTTGCAGACCTCATCTGCTCTCTCCCGGCCTAAAAATTGATCAAATCGTGGCCGTTATTGGGGACTATCACCCAAATCAGATAGGAGCTTAAAGAACAAGGGGTCAAATTCATTCACTCATTTGAAGAAACCGCTCGATCCTATTAGGGCAGTGCTTCTCAATTATTTTCTGTGGCGCCCCCCCAGGAAGAAAAAAAATCCCTCACCCGCGAGCAACTATAAACAGTACTACAGTATTTGTCTATAAAATTGTTATTAGTACATATCTGCATAACGTTGTATCTTTATTAACATTAAAAACAAAAAAGAAAGAAATATAGTTCAACTTGTAATAAAGAAAAGCTTCATTTATGATTTAGGTGCACCAATGTGCCTGAAATAAAAAAATAAAAAAAATACATCCTTATTTAAACTCATTCAGCTTATTTATGTCTTAATATCTCCATCTCTCTCCACCTTTCTCTTCATTCCTGTTAGAAAATTTTCCGTGTTGTTTCTTGAGAGGTTGTTTACTGCACTTCATTATCATTTGCTCGTGGGGAAAAAAAAAAAAAACGCTACATCATAGCTCGGCAATGAGCGCACCACTGACAACTAGTGGAGTGGAGGTGCAATTACACAATTCTCGTACACAATTCCAGAAAAGCATGTTCCCCAGGGTCATACACGCTACCCCCCGGAATCATACCGCGTCCCCCACCCCACTATGTGAGAAGCACTCTATTAGGGACTTTGGAAGCTGATGCCTATCTCAGCCAACTGTGAAAATGTAGGGTACGTCCTGAACAGCTCACCAGACTATCACAGGACCAACACACACACGTATATACACACACATATATATATATATATATATACACACACACACACACATATATATATATATATATATATATATATATATATATATATATATATATATATATATATATATATACATACATATATACTAGTATACCCACACACACACACACCCACACACACACACACAAGCATTCACACACTCTCACACAGTCATACCTAGGGAAAATTTAGAACTACCACATAGAGCAATGTGCACATCCTTCAGGAAAACACAATGTCAGGAATGAGTCTAACAGGACAGAAAGGGATTAAGGACCATCTAATCTGATCTAACCTGAGAGGCAATGACTCAGTGTTTAGGGTTCTGGTTCACTCATCTGGAGGTGAACGATTTAAGTCCAAGTATCACCATGCTGTCTCTATTCAGCCATTGAGCAAGGCAATTTCAATGCATTTAACTACCCCCAGAGTCACCTTTTTATTTTATGAATGGGTGATTGATGTATCCATGATACCAGACCATCACAGCCATTCATGCTTACACATTGGACCAATCAAGAACACTCAATTAGTCTATTTTGCATGTCTTTGGATTGTGGGAGGAAACTGCAGTACCCAGAGGAAACTCAAACAAGAACATGCCAACTCACAAACTCGACACACAGAAACACCCTCATCAAGCCTGGGACTAGAACCCAGGACCTTCTTCCTGTGGGGCGGACATGCAGACCACTATACCATTGTACCACCCACAACAAACAAAATTCTTTACAAATCACAGACACACATTCATGCGGACGCCCTAAAGATCTTCAGTAAACAAATCTGCACTTCAAGAGGACCACACACGTAGTTGTTAGCTTTACATATGCAACCAACACAAGAATCATATGAATAAGTATGCGGTAAACAGGAAGTCAGTTAAAACATTAACACCAAACTGACTATGCAAACTCCTCTCTAGAATCTCAACCTCACAGTCATTTACAGCCAGAATAGAATACCTCAATTTTAACAATTAATAAAACGGTAAAACAGGAGGTACAGTGGCACAGGTAGGTAGGTAGTCTGTTGGCCATTTTACACCCGAGCCAGTGGCTCATCAGGCTGGAGGTTATCCCCGGTTTCAATAGCCTGAAGCTTCAAGGAGTTCAACTCCTCTTGGATGGGATGTTAGTCCATCGCAGGTTACCTTCCCGGTATATTTTTACTGCTACCCATTGAAACTGCTGAGTGGACAGAGGCACATGTGGTTAAGACCTTGCCCAGGAGTCTTAGCACAGTGGGGTCTCACTGGGATTTGAACACACAACCTCCTTATCATGAGTCCAGCCCCCTAACCACTATACCACCAGCCACACTAATCTCCTAGTGGCATACAGCTTATCGTATTAGCCTCATAGCAAGAAGGTCCTGGGCTCGAGGCCCGGGCTCGGCTCGGCTTGGACATTTTGTGTGGAGTTTGCATTGAGTTCACACCGAGCTTGGTTTTCTTCAGGTACTCTGGAATAAATGACTGTTCCGAATTGCCCCTACGTGAAAATGTGAGTGCAAATTGATGTTTGTAGGCCCTCAGATGGCCTGGTGAGATGTTCCATGTGTACCTCTCCTTCGCAGAGAGTTGGCTTCAGCCTCCAATGACCCTACTAGTATTAAACAGTCTGGCAAATTAATAAATGAATGAATAGACGAAAACACCACCACAATAAATTGTATTATTATATGGGATTATGAGACCCACCTGCATGTTCAACAGGACAATTTTCTGGTCTATATTTTATTTCAATCTGATTTTAAAAAGATACTAGTAACAGATCTAATGTTTGCTGAGTCTAACCTGATTCATATTCATGTCAAAGTATTAGCTTGCTGGTAATATGTCCAATGTACAATGCAGGGCGAGTATATACAGTCGGCCCTCTACTTATGAGACCCTCTGGGTACGAAAACTCCAGGTTACGAAAAACATTCTCCTCAGTTTTTGTCTTCTGTATAAGAAACAACCTCCTCTTACAAAAAGCGCCAAACGCGCCATTCAAAAATTCAAATCAAAATTTCACACGATGCGCGAGTTGCTCTGTCATTGGCTGTCTCCCAACATCCCGCCCTGCTGGCCTCCCATTGGCCAGGAAAGAGCTGACCTGTGCCCATACTTCCTGTTTGTCACACGCGAAGAGTTGAACAGGACTGTTGGCTGGTTTTGAGATCATTGCTGTGTTATATTTTGTTATATTGCAGCTTATTTTTCGTTTTTCAATTTGTTTAATTCAGTAAATGTTTAATAAATGTGGCGCGCTCCGCCGAATGTGAGCAAAACGCGGCTCATCCGCACCTCCGTTCTGTCAAGCAGGGGAGTAATTAAGGGGCGGTTCAATATTTTCCCAAGTGTAAAGAGAATACGCTTTTTTGACCCCCCCTCCCCCCTCCAAAAGCGTACAAATAAATGTTGATGATCTCTAGGCAGGATTTTTAAATAAGATATTAAACAAAACAATGGTCAAACCTCTTTTATAAAATAAATCAATGTAGTTCCTTGATCAATACTTCTTTTATACACCAGTCAAATAATAATCAAATCAATAAAAATATATACTTTTAAAGAATTCTTTTTAATGACACCTGCTTTAATATTAATATTAAGACATTTGGTTTTAATAATAAAAATGACATTGTTTTAATAATATTGTTTTATATTAAAATATAATTCAAAATGTCTGCATTTTTTATTGGTCATTGCTTTTGGATGACCACGCTTCAGTTTGTGATCAGCAAGGGCGTAGGCTGGTCTAACCTTGGTGGTGGTGGTGGGGGGGTTGTTACATCTCGGTTGACCGGAGCCTAAGCCTTAAATGGGAAATGAAACACCGACTAAATAAGTTGGCGATAGCTTAAGTATAGTTTATTGAAGCAATTGTGGCTTAAATTTTATATCATCAATAAACCATTGCACACACAGCGGTTTTGTTTTATGTGCTTGTCATATAAGTTATCGACCCAAAAGCCGCCATTGCTAAATGCCCGCCTACACAAAGTTACCGTGACGTCACTGAGTTGATACAAAGTACCACATAAAATATAGTGCATGCATGTCACAGCATATGATATAAACAACATGGAATCTCACGCCAACAACAAGCACAGTTTTTCAGCAGAAGACGATTCATCTATTACTCTCAGAAGATGAATCAAATATTATAGTTCAGCCAAAAACATTCTCAAATATATTTCAAACTACATCTGCAAGTACATGTGCTAAATACATTTACAAATTGAGCTAAAGTTTATTTATCTATTCCAAGGCACAAACAAATAAAAACATAGTATTTAATTTTATAAAAATACTGACCATTAGGCTGCAGATACAGGCTGGATGGCTTATGATTATTTTAGCCATTCATTCTCTGTGCGTCAATGTTTGTGTTCTAACACATGTGCAGGAACCAGAGGCGGCACTAACAAACTCTGCTTTATTCTCACACTCACACTTTGTTTGACAGTGTTCAGCTATTATTGCTTACTGATAATATTACGTTTGTTGATTAGTCAGCTCGGACGTGCACATGTGCAGTGCCCATCACACGTTAACTTTCAGTTTACTTCCTGACTCTAGTCATGTGACACTTATCTCCGACTTTCTCTTCAATAAGTCATTAAGATTATTTATAAGATTGTGAACACACATAATTTCTTGTCCAGCGGAACTTAACTCCTGCTGTGTGTGTGTGTGTGTGTGGGGGGGGGGGGTGTTGCACGTGCACCCTGTGCACCCCCCCCAGCCTACGCCCTTGATCAGCTGCCTTCTGATGTTTCAGCAGCTGATACCGGGTTGGGTAGTATTCATTGCAGACTTTGCAAATATGCAACACACACACACACAAAAAAATATTCACGAGCGCATGTATTATTGTTCATTGACATTTTTATATTAAAAAGCGTATACAGACATTTTAGCCCCTCCCCCAGCATATGTTTCGTACACTTAAGAAAATGTTGAAAATGTTGTATGACCCCTAATAAATGTCAATAAAATGATTTAATATGTTAATAAAATGTTTAAATGGTTTAATAAATAATTTTCTTTTACTTTTAACACATATTTCATACAAAATTGGTGTACTTTTATCATTTTTAAAGGATTTATGGGATAGTCTTGGGAGCCTTGGAACGACTCACACGTTTTATATATATATATATATATGTATATATATATATATATATATAGATAGGGGCAGTGGTGGTCTAGTGGTTAGGGCGCAGGATCACCAATCCTAAGGTTGTGGGTTCGAGTCCCACAGAGTTGTCACTGTACCCCCAGTGCGGCTAACTGGGTTATCAAAGGCGGGCCATGTCTCTCACTGTCTATGGTGAGAGGCATGTAAAAGAACCATTGCTGATTTTCGCAAAGAGTAGGCTGCAAAGCCGTCAGTGTGTTTCTATGACCTGGAGAGGGATGGGCGCTGCCAGGCCAAATCAGCCCAAGTCTCGCCATGAAGGCACCCCAACGACATCCCCGGATCTTATGGGATAAGTGATAATATATATATATATATATATATATATATATATATATATATATATATATATATATATTAATTGTGTCAAGAGTATCACTAACCTGAGGCTAATTCTTTATCTGTTTATCCTGAGAATATGTGAACTTGCCCTGTAGTGTACATTATTAAAAGCATCATCCATTAGTGTACCAAATATTCACTCACTTACTCGATTGCCCTCTGAGCAGCTCGCAGGTCTATCACAGGAACAACACACACAATTATTCTCACTGTCACCTATGACTGGTTCGGAACAAACAATTATCTTTATATGCATGTCTTTGGACTGTTGGAGGAAATCGGAGTAACTGGAGGAAAACCTTGCGAGCAAGGAAAATTCTGCACAGAAACGATCCGAAACTCGGCCCCAGAACCTTCTTCCACGAGCCGGACGTACTAACCACTGTGCTGCTGTGCCACCTTTCGCAAATATGAATAAAACAGACTTCTTTGCTTACAATAATAGAACGAACAAATCCGAATGGCTCCAAAAAATATCTTTGAATGTTTAATTTTTAATCTGCCGCGCTTATGTTTACTTTTGTAGAAGTGCTTCATGTTACCACGTTTAACACCGACACTGAACTGACATCTGTTTTGAATCAGCAAGTGGAGAGCCACCGCATACTTCTCTGTCCAATCATCTTTCAACATTGTTTTCAGCAGTGACTTCAAACAAGCCATGTCATCAGTTTGAGAATCACAAAGGAGGAGGAAATAAACCCAAACAGCATGTTTTCTTTTAGTAATTCCTCTAATTTTTTTCCCAGAATGCCTCCAGCCTCGTAATTCATCTCTGATCCGATCAGCAGCTTTCAGGTAAATAAGAGATTTGATTGGTTGAGTTGCAACAGACGACCTGCTACAGAAGCCCCTCTGGTTAATGTTGAGAAAAGTAGGACAACAAAATTACCGCCAATTTCCTTACATGTTTATGAGTTCTGGTGCAGGCAACCCCCACCCCCTTTCACTCTTCTCCGCGGTAGCATTTCGGTCTGTGGTTCACACAGAAAGCCGCACTGGCACAGAAGCTCACTGGTTCACACCTTAACCTCACAAAAAAAGTTCTAGGTTCAAATCTTAGTTTCAGAATTTCATTGTAGAGTCTCCTGATGTTCTCGGGTGCCTTCTTGTCATGAACCAGATGTGTTAACCACTACGCCACCATGCCACTCACATATTTTGTCATAAGATTTAAATAAACTTCAAATTCCTTGCCATTTGTCTGTGTGACAGAGATAATAATTACCAGTAGCTAGTGTCTAATAATCCGACAGTGTTACATCATGTTCACAAACTGTAAGCCTGCTATGTAGAAAACTACATACTACAGTGAGAGAGGGAGGGACGAACAGAGGAAGTGAATGAGGAGGGAGGGAATGAGAGATCGAGTGAGAGAGGGAAGGTGTAAGAAATGGCGTGAGTGAGGGAAGGGGTAAGGGAAGGGATGAATGATGGAGGAGGAAGGGAGTAAGGAGTGAGCACGCCTGGAGCATGTGACATGAGCGAGTGCGGAAGGGAGTGAAGGAGTGAGAGAGTGAAGGTGTGAGGAACTGAAGGAGTGAGCAAGAGAAGGGGTGAGCGAGTGAGGAAGGGAGCGAGTGAGGGAGAGAAGGAGGGAGGGGAGAGGGAGAGAGCAAGTGAGGGAGAGAGGGAGCGAGTGATTGAGGGAGGGAACTCACATACAAGAGATGAAACTTGGGAAAAAAAAAAAAAAAAAAAAATCATGTTGCCAAGTTTGTGAAGACGCCCGACAACGGCGCATCAAGTACCGCTATGCTCTGTTCAGCTCTGCTGCGCTTCCCATGTTCTATTACAAGTTGCGTCAAATCATTGAGTGTCAAAAATTTGGCCTGTTTCTGCCCTGTGATGGCCTGGGAAGCTGTCCGGGGTGTATTCTGCCCTCGCCCAGAGATGGCCAAGATGGGTTCCGGCCTCCTCATGGCCCTAATTAGGTTTAAGCGGTTTAAAAAATGAATGAATGAATTTGGCTTTGTTCAGTACATTCATCATGAAACCACAATTTTTCCTCAAGATCATCACAAATCACCAGGTTCCCTCAAGATTTTCATGATTCCACAAAGTTCTCTCAAGATCATCACAAAACTCCAGGTTCCTTCAAGATCTGCATGATTCCACCAAGTTCTGTCAAAATCATTGTGAATCACCAAGTTCCCTGAAGATCATTATGATTCCACCAAGTTCCCTCAAGATCATCACAATCCCACTAAGCTCCATCAAGATCATCACAATTCCACTAAGTTCCCTCAAGATCATCACAATTCCACCAAATTCCCTCAAAATCATAAAGAATCCACTAGATTTCCTCAAAATCATCACAAATCCACCAAGTTCTCTCAAGAGCAACACAATTTCACGGAGTTCCCTGAAGATCATTATAATTTCACCAAGTTTCCTCAAGATCTTCACAATTCGACCCTACACCCCCCCCCCCACACACACACACACACACACTTATGATTCTCTCAAAATGCAGAGATCGTGGGCATCATGGCCTGGTGTAACCTCAAGGATATTCAAAATAAAAATAAATGGTGTACTCATGGGAAATCAGTTATCAGAGTAGTATTAATCCAGCGATCTTGCTCCAGACAGTTAACGGCCAGAATAACACAAATTTTGTTCTGTATGATGAAGTGATTGGATGACATGAAGTGAAAGAAGAAGTGGGTTTCATTACAATACACACTGTGGTGATCTGACATGGTTAAAAGTCAATTTCGCACACATCAGTTAACATTAACATGAGATTAAAGATTCATTGCTCAACCATCAGTGATGATCTTCCACACATTTGATTGACTTGATTTTCCTGAAGGGTAATAATCCATGTTATACATGACTTACAGCACGTCTGGCATTTTGTTTTGACATATAACAGCATAAAGCACCGTGAAGACAAACACCACCACCCCCACCCCCCCCAAAAGAAAAACAAAAAAACCCTGTGACATTATTGCCAAGTCGGAAGTGCAGGGCAGTATTGCTGGAATCTAAACTATTAAAAATTAGATATTTCTAGAGATATAAGAGGGGTGGGCATGGTGTACGCCTCTCAGTATGAAGTTCCTGGGTTCAAGCCCCAGATTTGGCTTAGGCATTTCTGTGTGGAAGTTGCATGTTCTCCCCATGCTGGCATGGGTTTCATCCAGGACCTTTGGTTTCCTCCCACAGTCCAAACACATGCCCATTAGGTTAACTGGCTCTACCACAACCCTAATTAAAATGAAGTGGATTATGATTAGAAAAATAAATGAATGGATAAATATTTCGGCAGCATAGCGTGACCTTGCTCTAAAAAAAAGTCCAAAAAATTTATAAGCTCAGTAAACAGGCATTTAGAGCTGTACATGGTGTACTCTGCCCTCGCCCAGAGTCAGCTGAGATGGGCGCCAGCCTCCCCACGACCCTAATTAAGACTGAGCGGTTCAGAAAATGAATAAATGAATGAATGATAAATAGGCATTTAGTGATTCACAGCAAAATGTTAACCTCTGTAACAACTACTGGCTATAGGTGTGCAGCATGGCGGCGTAGTGGGTAGCATATCCACCTCACGACAAGAAGCTCCAAGGTCCAATTCGAGCTTGGCGACGGCAATTATGCGTGCAGTGCAAAATCCAAATACAGTACATTCACAGGAGGAGAATCTGCTGTCCCAAATCACCCCTAATTGTAAGTGTGAATGGTTGTTTGTGTTGCCCTGAGATGGTCTGGGGAGCTGTTCAGGGGATACCTCACCCTCACCCAGTGTTTCCTTTAGGTAGTCTCCAGCCTCCCCGTGACCCTAGTAGGATTGAAAGGTCTGTAAATCAGCCAATGAGTGAATGGATATTGTCCCTGGTTAATACAGACATTGTCTCAGCACATGTGCCTGAAAACAGCAGGTTTTTTTAGTTTGTTTGTTTGTTTTTGTTTTTTTATCAAGTCATTATTATAATAAAAAACTGTATTTTTAAATTAATATATAAAATGAATCTCTGTTTTGTTTACCATTTTTCTCATATACTGTAAATCTGGAGCGATGACTGTACACTGCAAAAAGTCTGATATTGTGAGGTCTGTCACAAAACCCTTTTAGTTGAACGATGAATTGTCCCAGAAACCATCACAATTAACAACATGACTGACATTTTATTAAAAAATAATAATAATAATTAAAAAGGAGGGGAACACACAACTTTAACTTTATTTTTATTTATTTATATTATGTATTCATTCCATAAGGGAAATTTTGGTTCTGCATTTAACCCATCAAAAGTGCGTGCACACACATACACACAAGTAAAAAGTGAGCACATATGCACACACAAACACACACAAGTAAACAGTGAACGCGCGGGTGCACACACACACACACACACACACACACACGTAAACAGTGAACACACACACACAGACACACACACACACACACACACACAGGTAAACAGTGAGCACACACACACACACACACACACACACACACAACAGTGAACACACACACACACACACACACACACAAGTAAACAGTGAACACACACACACTACACACACACACACACACACAAGTAAACAGTGAACACACACACACTACACACACAAGTAAACAGTGAACACACACACACTACACACACGTAAACAGTGAGCACACACACACACACACACACACACACACACACACACACACACACACAAAAACAGTGAGAACACAACAGTGAACACACACACACACACACACGTAAACAGTGAACACACACGCACAACTAAACAGTGAGCACCCGCACACAGAACTAAACAGTGAGCACGCGCACACACACACACACACACACACACACACACACACACACACGTAAACATTGCGCACACACACACACACACAAGTAAACAGTGAACACACACACACACACACGTAAACAGTGAACACACACACACACTACACACACGTAAACAGTGAGCACACACTCACACACACACACACACGTAAACAGTGAGCACACACATACACAAGTAAACAGTGAGCGCGCACACACACACAAAAACAGTGAGAACGCAACAGTGAACACACACACACACACACACACACACACGTAAACAGTGAACACACACACACACACACAACTAAACAGTGAGCGCACACACACACACACACACACACACAACTAAACAGTGAGCGCACACACACACACACACACACACTCGGAGCAGTGGGCTGTTTACACACTGAGAGCAGTTGGGGATGAGGTAAGTTGCTCAAGCCATAAGGGTGGAGGAAGGGAAGGTGCAGCTCCGCCCCCCACTACACATTTTTCCTGCTGATTCGGAAATCAAACCAGCGACCTTTCAAACCCAAAGCCACTTCTCTAACCATTAGGGTGCAGCTGCTCCCATGGTTATGTTTAATGATAAACATAACTGGATTCCATTGTAATGAGAGTCATCACTGGGCGCCTGGCTCTAGTTGAACTACACAGACACTTAAAATATGTAAACAGAATTTCCGTGACACTGTATGAACTACAGTGTCCGTCTATCTATGCATCTTGCCATTTGCTTCAAGGTCAGGAGGGAAGGGGGGTGATTTACCCGTGTCGGGCTGTATCTTTCAGCTCACGGAAAGTAAGCTGATATTTGTTTATTTATTTGATATTTATCATGTAAGACTGAATCAGCCTGAACCTTTTAAATAGTCTAAAATAATAAGACTGGACATCCGTGGGATGTCACAGCGGCACCGTGGTTAAGCACATCCGCCTCAAAGCAAGAAGGTCCTGGGTTCGAGTTCCGGTTTTGGTGAGGGCATTTCTGCATGTTCTCCCCGCACTTAAGTGGGTTTCACTCCATAGACACGTGCACATTAGGCTAGTTGGCAGTTTCAAATTCCCCCTAGGTATGAGTATAAATTATTGTGTGTTGGTACAGGGAACCGTTTAGGGTGCGATCTGCCTTTGATCAGGGTTGGAATATAAACTGCAGCCTTCCCACAACCCTAAAAGTAGGATTATGCAAATGAGTCAGTGAGTGAGAAAGTAGGTGGACATCCATGGCTTTGGTTGGAAAAGTTAGGTAAGGTAAAGTCCTTTGGGCTTTTTAGACCCGAGCCTAGTGGCTCATCAGGCCGGCGCTTATCCCCGGATTACATTGTAGTGTGATGCTACCAGGAGTTCAACTCCCCCTGGATGGGACGCTAGTCCATCACAGGTCACCTTCCCAGTATATTTTTACTGGAACCCATTTATACTGCTGGGTGAACAGAGGCACACTTGTGGTTGAGACCTTGCCCAGGGGTCTTAGCACAGTGGGGGTCTAACTGGGATTTGAACACACAACCTCCCGATCATGAGTGCAGCACCCTAACCACGAGACCACCGGCCCCACAAATTTGGCTGGAAAAGATACTAATATTTCCAACCCTGATTCATACAAAACTCATTGGCTGGATCTGGATCATAAGCACCTGAAGACAAAGAACCCAGGATACACTGGCATGGCGTTATTTAAGACCCGAAACCATGGAATCGCTGGCTGGCTGCCCAACTAAGACACCAATTTAAATGGTTTAGTGCAGTCGTGAAGTCAGTTTACTCACAACAGGAACAAAAACTCAACTGAGTGAGTTTGGTGATGAAGGTTATAACTCACAGGCTGTAGAAAAGCACCGCATGCAGTGAATACGGTACCAAGTATTCAAAAGAAATTTTCCACATTTATAGACCCATGTATTTCTAAAAAGCCAGCGTGCAAAAAATAACCCTGGAACTCCAACCTGACGCTTATTCTGCTAAATATCTGTTTCTGCCTACAACCAAACCGTGCTTCTTCTTCCTCTTCACGTGATTCTATTTCTATCGCTGTGGTTCTACTGAAGAGTGGAAGAAATGCTGAGCAACTGTCTGCTATATTATTCAAGTTCAGTCCAATCTCCTAAAGCTGGGTTTACACAGGAAGCTTCGAGCAACAACCGAGTAGCTTTGTCGCTGAACCACACGCAAAATCACACTGCATTACACAGCATATGGGAGCAACCTGGAAAGGCTTTTGGAGAACTCATTGTTTGGTGGCATCTGTCAATCAATGTTCTGCTGAAGCTCTGATTGGTTATCGGTTGGATTGCTCGCAATAAAGCTCAACTCAGTTCAGATCATTGATGGTGGCTTGTCACTCATCATTTAATATGCAGTAGGGATCCTCCAGTAAAGAGACCCAGGGTCTTAAATGGAAAACCCTGAACAGCTTGACAGGTCATCCCAGGGCCAACAAGCACGCGTACGCACGCACATGTACGCGCACGCACATGCACACGCACCCATCCCTATGGGCAATCTGGTACCGCCAATTAGCCTAATATGCATGTCTTTGGACTGTGGGAGGAAACCAGTGCATCAGGAGGACACCCACATAAGCACGGGGAGCACATGCAAACTCCACACAGAAATGCCCTCGCCGAGCCTGGGACAAAAACCCAGGACCTTTTTGCTGGGAGGCAGACATGCTCGCCACTACATCACCATGCTGTCCTACTTCAAAGCTAAAAACTATTTTAATAATAGAGTGCATAAGCATGTTCTTAGTATTTAGAGCTGTTCTTCTAGATGGTTAGAAATGGCTCAGCTCATTACATAAACTATAATCCTACACAAGTCCCTGTTCCATTTCATCTGTACTTCAAGTTCCAAGTTTTATTTGTAATCTACAGGTAACAGTGGAACATCACTACCCGCAATGAAATTCCAGGACTTAGAGCTCTCTCAATATAAAGAAACATTTGGATAAAATAAAAGTAATTTTATACACACACACACACACACACACACACACACAGACACACAGACACACAGACACACAGACACACAGACACACAGACATTATTTCATTCATCCATTCATTTTCTGAACCGCTTAATCCTAATTAGGGTTGCAGGCAGGCTGGGACCCATCTCAGTCGACTCTGGGCAAGGGCAGAGCACACCCTGGATAGCTTGCCAGGCCATCACAGGGCAGAAATATGCTGATGGCTATACAGCTACTCTTGACAAAAGTCAGCAATGGCTCTTTTTCTTGAACCTCTCTCCATAGACAGTGAGATACGTGGCCGGCCTTTGAGAACCCAGTTAGCTGCACTGGGGGGGAACCCGTGACAACCCAGTGAGAGTGGGGCTTGAACCCCCAACCTTAATATGGGTAATTCAGCACCTTACCACCAGGGCACCACTGCCGCCCCGCCCGCACGCGCGTGCACACACACACACACACACACACACACACACACACACACACACACACACAATAATAGAGAATACTAAAAGAAATACTGACGTGGCTGTAGTGCAGAGGTAGTGTGTACATGTACTGTGTGTACAATGAGTGTGCAAAATGCTGTGTGCAGATAATCTGGTATTTCAGCAGATCAGTAGCCTGACGGCTTAAGGGAACAAACTGTCCCTGAATCTGCTGGTGCGAGTGGACTGCAAAACTCCAGGTTAGGCAATAAGACAAGAAACCTAACTGACAAGTATCACAGCCGTGCCTTCGATGAGACAGGTTGGACGGCATTCAGGCATATGATTAACAGGCTTCTCAGTGTAGTGATCTACGAAACTTCCCTATTACTGCCATCAGAAATGAAACGTCCGATAGTTATGTGGCCTAATTTTGAATCAGTAGATAGAATGTCAGAGTGTAAAGATGGACGTTAAACGTGCAGAATACTGTAAGCTCATGATTTAAATACTGCATACACATTGCAAGTGCCAGAAAAGTCTGTCTGAGATCTCACCACCTACTTGAGCTTGCTTTTTATAATGTAACACTTTACAATACTGTATACGGAAATAAGAAAAATCCTATAGCTCACATTTTTGTGACATTAAGATCGAGACCACAGCACTATTCCCAGAGTTCTCCTGCTCTCAGGTACTCAGCTCTAATGCAAGATTTTAAAACTACTTACCGTAATTTCCGGACTATTGAGCGCACCTGAATACAAGCTGCAACAAGTAAATTAAAAAAATAATAATAATAAATACATTTTTACTGTACAAATATAGGCTGCACCGAGGGGCAGTGGTGGTCTAGGGCGCTGGATCGCTGATCCAAAGGCTGGGGGTTCGAGTCCCACTCTCCACAAGGTTGTCACTGTCCCCCCAGTGCAGCAAACTGGGTTATCAAAGGCGGGCCATGTCTCTCACTGTCTATGATGAGAGGCATGTAAAAGAACCATTGCTAACTTTCGTAAAGAGTAGGCTGCAAAGTCGTCAGCGTGTTTCTGTCCCTTGCTAAAAAAGGGTTGTGACAGGAAGGGCATCCGACGTAAAAACCTCTGCCAAATCAAACGTGCGAATCAGATGATTCACTGTGGCAACTCCCGAGTATAAGGGAAAAAGGCGAAAGGAAGACAGACAGACAGACATATATAGACTGCACCTCCCTATAAGTCGCAGGTGTCTGTCTCACTCTTGCACTTCATGCTAAAACACCCCCTGGAGGCCGTTAGCCCGTAAAAAAAAACAAAAAAACTATATGTTAGCCGCATCGTTGTTTAAGCCGCAGGGTTCCAAGCTTGTGAAAAAAGTAGCGCCTTATAGTCCAGAAATTACGGTATTTCTTTTCTTTAAATGATTAAGTGCTCTATGTAACATAGTGCATGGATGGTTAGCACATTTGTCTTATAGCAAGAAGGTAGTGGTTTTGAGTCCCAGGCTCGACAAAGGTGTTTCGGTATGGAGTTTGCATGTTCTCCCTGTGCTTGTGTGGGTTTCCTCTGACAGTCCAAAGACATCAGGCTACCTGGCTGTTCCACATTACCCCTAGGTGTGAGTGTAAATTACTGTGAGTGGTGGCATGGTGTGCTGTTTAGCATGTGTCCTGCCTTTGTTAGTGACCATGTTTTTTTCCCCCCATTTTGTTATGGTCGAGCAAGCTTTTCAGGAAGTATCCTACCTTTATACAGTGTCAGCCGAAATAGGCTTTAGCCTCCACGCAACCCTCATACGATTAAGTGCTTCAGCAAAGGACTGATGAGATGAGAAGTGTAATGTGGTACAGTTCAATACACTGGTATAGAAGTCAGGATGTTTGTCTCAACTCAAGAGGGTCCTGGGTTTGAGTAAGGGGATCATTAAGGGTGTTTCTGTATACAATTTGCATGTTTCTCCCATGCTTGTGTGGGTTTCCTCCAAGAAACCCAGTTTCCTCCTACAATCCAAAGCCATGCACATTAGATTGTCTAGCTGTTTAAAATTGCCCCTGCGTATGAGTATAAATGTGTGTGTGGCTCTGTAACCTGCATTCGCCTAGTGTCGGCTGAGACAGACCCCATTCTCCCCGTGAGCCTGATAGAAGTAAAGGGTTGGGTAAAATAAAAAAAATAAAAAGAAGAAAAAAGAAAAATCTGTGGTTCCCTTAACAGGCTCAGAAAAATAGAGTTGGTAGGTTGGCTTTTTTTTTTTAAACCCCCCCCACCACCACCACCACCACCACCCAAACATCTTATATCCCCAATACCATGAATAAAATTAAATTAGAACATAATTATTTTGTATTTATAGATGTGAAGAATCAGTTGCTCTTAAACGAAATTTTTTTTAAATAAGGAAATTGAGGAAAAATGGGAAAAATTTAAGGAAAATGCCACAAAACAAGGCTAATTATGCAAAAAAAACAAAACAAAAAAACAAACAAACAAACAAAAACAACCCAAAACCCCTCAACAAAGCTACTTTATGTGAGGTGTGCATTTGTGTGTCTGGATGCGTGTGTGTGAGTGTGTGTTTATATTTTATTTACATTTTATGCATTATTTTTGAATGTTTAATTGTTATTATAAGCATTTATAGCATTGAATATGTATTTATTGATATTATATACACATATACATGTACGTATACGTCAGTCGGGGGGTTGATCCTACTTCGCGGAAATTCGGCGTTCGCGGAGGGTCTCGATCCCCATTAACTGCGGAAAGTGAGGGTTCATTGTACTGTATATAGAGAAACATCATATAGCTTAAGTCCTCTTAAATAAGCACCACATGCTACGAGCACAGTGCAGGATGGTATCTATTAAAATGACCCAAATCTTCAGGCAGCTGCTTCTGCTCTTCTGGCTCTTGTAGAATCCTGTCAGTGCAGACCTTGTCTCACTTCTCCCTACACTATGTGTTGTACAGATCAGTCTGCACTTCCTCAAGTCGGCTGTAGTCCATAGTATTAGGCGCCTGTGCCTGGAATGCTACACTGTTATCCATAAATATCAGAATGACTCTTATTTTACAAACAATAAAAAAACATTTGGTTGTGAAAAGAAATTTTCTTGAGACCGTCCGCATGGTTTTTACAGTCGACAGTGCAACAAGAACCAACAATTTTACCACAAAAATGACAAATCCACAAAGTAGTCAAGCTCCTCTGGGTTTTTTTTTCCATGACCAGAAGTCGAAGTCAGTTACCCATGAGAGGGAAGACGGCACACAGTCTAGATCAGGGGTGTCAAACTCAGGCCTATGCGGCTGCAGGTTTTTGTTTCATCCAAGCAGCAGCAAACAAACAGTTTGAGTCTTCAGGCAATTGATTGGTCAGTGTCTGTAAAGAGCACACAGATTGACCAATCAACTGCCTGAAGACTCAAACTGTTTGTTTAAACGAGCGAAGTCAAGTGTGCTGCTGCTTGGTTGAAACAAAGACCTGCAGCCACAAGGCCCTTTGTAGCTTGAGTTTGATACCTGTGGTTTACATTATTCCCTGCGTTACTGGTCCAAACAAAGTTAGCCAAGAGAACAGTGGTTCCTAACCTGGGTTCGATCGAACCCTAGGGGTTCGGTGAGTCAGTCTCAGGGGTTCGGTGGAGGTCAAGACACACACCTGACTCATATTGATGACGACACGCCCCACTTGGTCATCACTGGCTGCAGGTGATCACTCTACATTGCTTGGCCAATCTGTGCTGCAGGAAATTTGGTGTGCTCAGTAGTCGAATTGTGACTGTTGTGCCGTGTGATTTCTTTCTTAATGTTTTAATCCATACTATGTTGAGTAAATAAAGAAAGTAGTCGGACGAATATGTACAACATGGATTCACATATATAACGGAACGTGATATTAGTCGGTGTCCTATTTGCATGATTTGCAAAGTAGGATCAACCCTGTGCTGACTGACGTATACGTACATGTATACGTGTATATAATATCAATAAATACATATTCAATACTATAAATGCTTATAATAACGATTAAACATTCAAAAATAATGCATAAGATGTGAATAAAACAAATACACACACGTACAGATGCACGCGCGCACTCGCACTCGCACTCAGATGCGCACCTCACATAAAAATGTAAGTAGTTGTGATGGGGGAGTTCATGCATTGTATTGGTTTTGTTCTTTGAACACAGTGATGTTAATGCATAGTTCATTTTGGTGCCCCAGTAAAAACATATACCTATGTCTTGAATTTGAAAAAAAATCATATTTTATTTTTCACTAAAGAAGGGTCCAGTGAATAAGCATATGAAACTGGTGGGGTTCAGTACCGCCAACAAGGTTAAGAACCACTGAAATAGAATATAGTGTCTGCAGGTCACTAATAAATACGAAGCGCCCATGGCTGTCTCTGTAGATTAATGGAACTTAAACAAAATCACCAGCTGGCAGGCACCTTAACTCATAAAAAATAAAAAAAAATAAAAATCCAATTGATCACAACACAGAGGTTGGTCGGTTTAGTTAATATTTTTTCTTTCACATGTTGGCACAATTTTGCCGGGTTGGTCGGGATTTGTTTTTGTAGTCTGTACATTTGTTACATTTATTATTTTTATGCGACGTGCAATGAATATCCATAATACTAGCTTGTGTTTGTCAAATAGCCTTTCAACTGACAAATCAAAAGGAATTTAAAAAATGTTGAACCGGAAATGAAGGGGATGGAAATGGACTGCAAAGAGGACCTTTGAAAATCATGTTGGACTGAACAGTTTTCAAAAGTAGAGTTGAGTATTGCCTAGATTTTTGGTATTGCGATATCTAGCATGTATTAGACGTAATATCTTGCCGCATTTAGCAAAAAAAAAAACAAAAAAAAAAACATGCATGGTTAATGTGCCTTGTTGCAGATCAGGTTCATGGGACCGCTTCCCTCTTTTGTTCATTTTAAAATACAGTCGGCCCTCAAATTAGGAAGACCCCTGTGTTCGAAATCCCCGGATTACGAAAAACATTTTCCGGAGTTTTCGTATCTCGGGGGGGGGGTTTTGCGGCACATTAACCATGCATGTTTTTTTTTTTGTTTTTTTTTTTTTTTGTTTTTTGTTTTTTTTTTTGCTAAATGTGGCAAGATATTAATCTGTCGACTTTGAAAAAAAAAAAAATAATCAAAATTTCACACGACGCGCGAGTTGCTCTCTCATTGGCTGTCTCTCAACATCCCGCTCTGCTGGCCTCCCAGATAGAGACAGAAGGAAGCTGCACTCTTTAGTTTGTAGTTTAGTTTAGTTTTTTAAGTTGTTTTAATTCAGTAAATGTTTAATAAATGTGGGTGCATTTGAGCTCATCTGGAATTCCGATCCCTCAAGAAATCAAATTAACGTTGAGTTTGTCAAGCAGGGAATGCGCTTTGAATTCACGTCTTGTAGGCGTGGCCCGCAGCGTGCGCGCGCGCGTGCGAGAGAGAGAGAGAGAGAGAGAGAGCGAGAGAGAGAGAATAACACTTTAGTTTTTTGTTTAGTTTTTAAGTTGTTTCAATTCAGTAAATGGTCAAGCAGGGAATGCGCTTTGAATTCAATGTTTTGTGAGCGTAGCCGCAATGCTAGAATAAACATGTGCAATGTAATGCGTCTGTGTGTGTGTGTGTGTGTGTGTGTGAGAGAGAGACAGGTGTGTGTGTGTGTGTGTGTGTGTGTGTGTGTTAATAAAAAATGTTTAATAATGGTTTAATTAATAAATATGTTAACAAAATGTGTAAATGGTTTAATAAATAATTTTGTTTTACTTTTAACACATATTTCATACAAAATTGGTGTACAGTACTTTTATCATTTTTAAAGGGTTTATGGGGTTTATCCAGTCCAAAGGCTGGAGCCTTGGAACGAATTAGGAGTCTAACATGTAAGATGCAACCCCTACTTGCGAAATCGCCACTATACGAAAAGGGCTGTGGAACGGGTTAATTTTGTAAGTTGGGGGCCGACTGTAAATGTTTAAGCAAAAAATCTAGATGAAGTAGGTCAGTAAATTTCTGAGCAATTAGCAACATGAACCGTGGTTTTGTTGTTAGCGGGAATTTCCATATCCTGTATAAAAACAAATTCTATTGGCTGAAGGCTTTCAAGACATCTGCACTGCCCAATCACGGCATGGCTCTTATTATACCTGGCTCTCCGCACACTGAATGACTGTAGATAAGAGGACGGAAACATGATTGTGTCAGGATTAAATGCCGGAACCTCTGCGGTCGCCTTTTTTTTTTAACATTACTTCTGGTTCTATTAGCGGGAATAGCTGAAGTTTTTTTTTACTCTTTCAAAGTTTTCCGAATGCATGTCAATAAACTGGTTTTGCTTCAGAGTACCGCAATACATATTGTTTACATGTTTGAACCAGTTTAAAAGGATAAACCAGGTTTGTTGAGCAGCTCTATTGAAAAGATATTGCAAAATCCTAGCAAATTCGTACAAATTGTACACATCTAATTCATGTGTAGTGTCCTTCGTAAAGCAAATTTCCATGTATATTATAAATATTTAGGCGTTACATTAAAGCAAAACACTGAAAATGTTTGCGTTTATTTTTAGTAAACAGACCACCATAACATAACTTACTGTCTTTGGAATGGTATGCAAAAATGTATTTCTGAAGAATGTTTAAAAAAAAAAAAAAAGGGGAAAAAAAAAAAAAAAAAAAAAAGAGCATTGACCAACCACAAAAATATATATATATATATATATATTATATATAAGTATATACTAGTGCATATATATTCTGTGAAGCGCCAGTGCACTCGGCGCTCACTGCAAAGGCAGGTACGCATGATATATTTCTCTCTCCGTTTTCTTGGGTTGCCTGTGTGGGCATGTGAGCATGAACGTAACAGCAAAATCGAGTTCCTGACTCTATGACATTTGCATAATTATGAACCTTGGGGCAATGGTGGCTTAGTGGTTAAGGTGATGGGTTACTGATCAAAAAGTCAGCAGAGTTCTATCACCACTGATGGGCCCCTGAGCAAGGCCCTTAAACCTCAATTGCTGAGATGAATAAAAATGAGAACGGTGAGTTGCTCTGGATATGAGTGTCTGCCAAATGCTGTAAATGTAAATGAATCTCTGCTATAAATGGTTATAACCCACTGATATTAATTTGGGTATTTTCTTTAAACACGCATCACACCGCCCCTTTAATGTCTCAGATCCATTTTAATTTCACGACAAGCCATTTCATGAGCCAAGGAAATCCCTCGATCTTTAAAGGCTTCCTATTCACACTGTCTGCAGCCTTCATCAGATACAATACAATGGAGCTGAAGATGAAAGTATTGGAACACTTAGCTTTGTTTGGGTGTGTGGGCAGAAATGAAGTTAAAAAGTCTGCTCATTTGCACTGTACACTCACTAAAGAATTCAAGTATTCTCACAATTTGGCTTGGGTGCCCACACTCACTGAAACAAACTTGAGATTCTTTGTGCTTTAAGTTCCCTCAAACAAAAAGCTGCACATTAACAATTGAAAAATCAAATGAAAGATGGCTGGCTTCTTTTCAAATATGTGCTGTTGCCTTATCTTGGCATTCAGAGGAGAATAGCTATTTGAGAGACGTTCATATACAACCATATAACCTTCATTCATCCATTTCCTGAACTGTTTAATCCTAATTAGGGTCACAGCGTGGCTGGCACCCATCTCAGCCAACTCTGGGCAAGGATAAAGTACACCCTGAACAGCTCGCCAGGCCATTGCACAGCAGATGGCTATGCAACCCCTCTTGTCGAAAATCAGCAATGGTTCTTTTACATGAACCTCTCACCACAGACAGTGAGAGACATGGCCGTGTTTGATAACTCAGTTAGCTGCACCGGGAAGGGCGGGGGTCAGTGACAACCGTTGACCGCCAGCCTTAAGATTGACAATCCAGCACCTTATCACCGGGCCACCACTGCCCCACCATATAACCTCTGACTGTGCAAATAAAGAAAAATCAAATTAGAAAACTCAGTAACATACCAATAATTAAAATACAGCTTTTCATGTAATACAGACTAGTAATGAAACATCTCAGTAGAAAGGTTCATATCTGAAAGGTAAGATGATCACTGCAAAACTTTGATTTTATGTTTCTGTGAGCATTTGACTTAGAAACCTCTAGAAATCCATCAAAAGCTGCTGGATCGCTGATCCTAAGGTTGGGGGTTGTCACTGCCCCCCAGTGCAGCTAACTGGGTTATCAAAGGCTGGTCATGTTTCTCACTGTCTATGGTGAGAGGTTCATGTAAAAGAACCATTGCTGACTTTCAACAAGAGTAGCTGCATAACCGTCAGTGTGTTTCTGCCCTGCAATGGCCTGACAAGCTGTCCAGGGTGTACTCTGCCCTCGCCCGGAGTCAGCTGGAATGGGCGCCAGTCTCCCCACGACCCTAATTAGGATTATAGAAAATGAACGGATAACGATAGGAGTCCTCCTGTAGCCAACCAGTTTTTTTTTGTCAAAAATATCCTGCTACTCAGCAGAAACCCTCAAGTCACCCTATAAATTCTCAAATCCTGTTTAATCTCGGAAGCTAAGCAGGGCCAGGCCTGGTTCGTACTTTGGATGGGAGACTGCCTGGACAAGTGAATGAAAAGGCCAGGTGACCTTTAAAGAAATCTGCGAAGAGAATTCTCCATGAGAAAAGAGTCACCAAACGTCAGGTTTGACTGAGCGTGCACGCTTAACAGAGTCCATGATTCCTTCAATCTTCACAACAGACTCCGAACATTCTACAAAACAGTGTTAATGTCACAGTTTCATTAAATTATGATTACAAGATTATTTTTAAGCTTGCGCCAGACTCCCACGGTATCAAGAAAATTGCAAGTTTGCCACATACCTCAAACCTGTAACTCAAAACACACACAAAATAATTAGTGCTCTATAATGGTGGAACATCAAATACAGCAATTTGTTTATTTAGGGGGCTCCCTGGACATTAAATTAATAAAAGATTACACTATGAGTGGCTTTCTTTGCTTTTCTTCAGTATTGTTTATCTCACTGAGCCCTTTTCAACAAGCTCTCACACGAGTCTTTTGTTCCCCAGTTGGTTGAGATACGCATCGCAGATAAAGGAACGATTTCTAACCACCTACACATCACTCTCAGGCCAACAAGATTGCTGCCAGTTCTCAGCGTTCTGGTTGCTCCTACCCCACCGTAAAATTAAAATCTAGTAATTTATAAGAGAATTGATTTTGTAGCTTCAACCTCGCAAGCACACAGTAAGGTTTTAAGCCAATTTATTCAACTTTGTGTTGGCAATCATGACTTAACTACAGGGGATAGACATGGAAAGACTATCCTACTGTAGGCACGAGCAAAGTATAAGTGTACTGGGCTTTTACTTTACCTACTGGCTCATCACAGCTAGAAACGTATCCTGGTTTCTGTAGGATTCAGGGACAAGTGGTTCAACTCCTTCTGGATGGAATGATAGTATGTCACAACTTACCTTCAAAGTATTTTTACTGCTACCTATTTTTACTGCTGTGGGAACAGAGACAGGCTTGTAGTGAAGACCTTTTCCCAGGAGTCTAAGAAATGAACCTACGACTCTCAATCACAAGCCCAGCACCCACACCACTATGCCACCAAATATGAGATTACTGAAAATAAAGTCCCCCCCCCCAGTGCAGCTAACCGGGTTATCAAAGGCCGACTATGTCGGTCACTGTCTGTGGTGAGAGGTTCATGTAAAAGAACCATTGCTGACTTTAAGTAGAGTAGGCTGTATAGCCGCCAACGACTTTCTGCCCTGCAATGACCTGGCGAGTCAGAGTGGGCTGTGATGGGTGCCAGCCTCAACATGACCCTAACTGGGATTAGGCGGTTCAGAAAATGAAAGAATAGATGAAAATAAAGTCAACTAAAAATACAAGACTGTAATCCATGGTGTTTTGGAGATGTTTCATTTGCCAAAAACTGGATCAAGTCAGGCGAGATCCAAATTCTCTGTTGTCTTCAAAACACTAATGTCATCATCAGACTCTCCCCCTTTACTCGGGTCAGGCTTGCCTGAGGCTCGTTATATAACCATCACTGTCGTTATTTGTACTAGAATCACCCTCATCAAGTTTGATGTTCAATTCAAGTAGTGATTGAAGAGCTTTTAACATTTTTGAGAAGATTGGCATCTTGCTCGAGATTTAAACTCGTACACGAACGTCTAAGCTTCCCAATTGCTTCTCTGAATGATGCCAATCTTGGCCCAACACACAATGTTGATATTTGGGAATTGCAAATTGATGAATTCTCCAAATTGCCTTTAGGTGTGAATGTAAGTGTGAATTGTTGTGTTCGTGTTGGGCCTGCAATGGACTGGGGGCGGGGGGGAGCTGTTCAGAGTATATCCTGCCTTGCACAGAATCAGCTGAGATCGGCTACACCCTCCCTGCAGCCTACGGAGATCAAACGGTTCAGCAAATAGATGGATGAATGGAAATCCAGGCGCTAGATTTTGTATCTCTTGAATCTTAAAGGATCTCTTAAAAAAGAGCTTCTTTTATGGAATACAGCTTGTTTTCCAAAGAGCTTGTTGTTGTGAAGATGGAATTTAGTTAATCAGAAACCACAAGAAGCAGCTTAACTGTGCAATTCTAAAATAGTCATAGTTTGGCTCCCAAAAATAACCCTCCTTACTGTGTGGGATCATGGCTTTAATTTCCGAAGCTTTGTCTCATCATGATTCACACAATTTTATTTAACTGCTTGAGCATTTTTGTACCAATTACCTGACTCATGCAGATCAACAGTTTATTGCAAAAGTTTTTTTGTATTTCCCATGCAATTGGCTTACACTGGGATTTTACGTGCATGCAACTGCATATTTTTACGTCAGTGGAACAGAACATGGTAAAAGGCAGCAGTTGTATTTTTGCATACTATGAGAGAAATAATTAACATTTTCAAGAATGACATTATTGTCAACTCCCAGTCCTGCCCCCTTGGCCATATCCCTACTTTTGGCGTTAACTTCACTGAGTATGGCCATTCAAAATGGAAATACAAGCGGCATGGGTTGAACGCTTTACCTAGGAAACAGGAGACCACTCATTACATCATAAGTAGCCAACAATGGCATATACGCAAGAGACCAGCAACAATGTCCTCTCATTCAGCAAGGCCAAGCTTCTGTTCATTTCTGCTAGCTTTCGACATGTGCTAGTCTAATGGCAGTAGGTTGTTCCAGTCTGGGTCTGTATGTGCCCACCACAGGAAAATCAATAAAGTTGCCACATTGCCGATTTGATGCTGACCGGCTTCTATGCATCGTTGCCTTGTATGGCGACAGGCAACAATACAAATTTTTATTAAGAACAAAACTGAAACCTAATAACAGAGGCTCATACACCACTGCTCAGACTCAAGACAGAATAAAAAAACATGCACTCTAACTCATGTCCGCAGACTGACTTGCAAGCAACTAAATGTTCAAGTAAATGCTGAAATCAGAAGCTTGACAGAACATGAACTCATTAAACAGATAATTAGAACACCAAGACAAGTGACGCAAATAACTGCATATAAAATCAGCGAGTGAAATGCAGTGAAAAGCAAACAGTGTTTTCAGATAATGCAAATGAGACATATTTATTTCTTCCAGGGCCAAAGTTGATGCTAACTCTGAGGTTAATCAGGACTTCCTGAGGACCTGCAGAATTTATTAATAAGCAAGCTTTAACTTGACTGTACATTCACTACTGCTAAAACTTTCCTGCCATACTTTCTCTCTCTCTCTCTCTCTCTCTCTCTCTCTCTGCTCCAGACACCATGCTAGCCCTCCCTTGCTGTCATTTGACCACACCACCATGTATACACACACACACGTTTTTCCATCCCTTTAAGGAGTCAAGTTACTCTCATAACACCAGGCTCGGACACCTATCAATATATACATCAGGAGATTCAATTTTAGACAGTGCCTATATCTGAATATTTCTGTGTTATATTACTGATGAATAGAACCATGCAACTATATTATATAGATGGTTATTCCTTGCTCTGACTATCAGCGATGTGACAAATTATATCAGAAAACAAATATTAATCTACTGACTGTAATGCATAATCTATCCACGTTGTCTCTCTGTGTAGACCGTTCATCCGCATGCCGTCCTGCATTGATATAAGAGGATCTACAGCGATTTGTCTGAAATGCTCGTCATAACATTCCACTTATATACTCCTTTTTATCTCAATACAATTTAATATTAAATATTTTTGTTTGTTTTTTTAACATTGCACAATTATTTGCAAAGATATACAGGGATCCCTCACTTTCCGCAGTTAATTGAGCCCGGGATCCCCACGCAACCATCCAAATCCGCGAAGTAGGATCAAACCACCCCCCACCCCCAACTGACGTATACGTACATGGAAATGTGTATATAATATCAATAAATACATATTCAATGCTATAAATGCTTATAATAACAATCATTCAAAAATAATGCAAAAGATGTAAGTAAAATATAAATACACACACATACAGATGCAACAACGTAAGTAGTTTTGATGGGAGGTTTTGGGTTGTTTTTTTTTTGTTGATTTAGGTTTTTCGGGTTTTTTTTTGCATAATTGACCTACTTTTTGTGGCATTTTCCCCTATTCATCCTTAATTTCCTTATTTCTTAATTCGATTGATATTTATTTATTTTTTAAAAACCTGCAATGCACTGAAGCCGCATGAATTGAAGCGTGAAGTAGCGAGGGATCCCTGTACTCCATTTATTAGCATCTTCCCAAACACTGCAAGTCATACTTCCTGGTATATTTTGTCTCAGGTTACAAAGCATTCTGGGAAATTTCTTCTCGCTGTCCATGAGAGTCATCATCTGAAAACAGTGCATTTAGATGGCTAGCTGATTGGCTACATGGCCACTACTACTTGACCCCCAAAGGAAATTACAAGTGGTAAGATTAAGGAATTTGAATGTGGCATTTGTGTAAGTCCACTTAAAATATTATTATGTGGCATTACATTTACAATACATCGGTCATACATTCAGAGAATAAACTATTATTTTATAAAGCTGCAATAATTTGGTGTCCTGCTTGGTTGGACAAGCTGGTCAGGGTGTACCCTACCTTCATCCAGTGTTGACTTAGATTGGTTTAGCCACCCCCGCCCCTAATAGTAGGATTAAGCAATCTGACATATTGTGAGTGAGTGTAATTATTGGGTATGTCTGTTCATTCATCATCTGTACAACTTATTCATCAGGGTTACAGGACAAGCTGGAGCCAATCTTAGCTAACTCTTGTACGAAACGCAGGTACCACCCTCAACGTGACCAATCTACTTCAGGGCTGATACACTAACAATCCTTCACACTCACATTCACAGCTATGGACAGAGTAGCCAGTATTGCATGTGCATGTTTCTGGACTGTACGACAGCCACAAATCTGCCCTGATGTTCATTCATTCATTCTCTGAACTACCTAATCCTAATTAGGGTCGTGGGGAGTCTGGCGCCCATCTCAGCTGACTTCGGCCGAGGGCGGGGTACACCCTGGACAGCTCACTAGGCCAACACTCACACAACCATTTACACCCTGGGATTATTTGGAACAGCCAGCTAACCTATTGTGCATGTTTTTGGACTGTGGGAGGAAACCGAAGTACCCAGAGGAAGCCCACACAAGCACGTTAGGAACATGCAAACTCCACACAGAAACACCCGGGCCAGGAATCGAACCCAGACCATCTCGCTGTGAGGCAGACATGCTAACCACTATGCCACCGTGCCGCCGAACCCGAATATTTGAAACCCAAACTTACATCCTGGGAGGCAACAGATGACTAACTATTGAGTCACTATGCTGCTCTTATTGGGTACAGTTTTTATTTAATACTGCAATTTTAAGGCAGCACGGTGGTGTAGTGGTTCGCACGTCCTCCTCACAGCAAGAAGGTCCTGGGTTTGATTCCAAGCTCAAGCGTTTGTGTGGTTTGCATGTTCTCCCTGTGCTTGCATGGGTTTCTTCCAGGGACTCCAGTTTCCTCCCTCAGTCAAAAAAAAAAAATGAATTGGCTCTTCCAAATCTCCCTTAGATGTGAATAGTTGTCTGAGTGTTGACACTGCATTGGCCTGGTGAGCTGTACTGGATGTACCCCACCCTCGCCCTCACCCAGTCAGCTGAGATGGGTGCCAGCCTCCCCGCGACCCTAATTAGGAAGGGCATCCGGGGTAAAACAAATGCCAAATAAATTATGCGAGTCACTACAAAGAACGTCATACCGGATCGGTCGAGGCCCGGGTTAACAACGACCGCCATCAGTGCTGTTAACCAACAGGGTGCTGGTGGAAATTGGACTACTGTTGGTCGAAGACGTCGAAGAAGGAAAGGCGGGAGGCGTGTCCGTAGAGAAACGCAAGAAGAAAAGGAGAGAAACTGGAGTGAGTTAGATGAAGTGATGCAGAGTACCCCCAGAGGTGAAAGAGTGGTCATTGGTGCAGACTTCAATGGACATGTTGGTGCAGGCAACAGAGGGGACGAGGAAGTGATGGGCAGGTTTGGTATCCAGGACAGGAACACAGAAGGACAGATGTTGGTAGATTTTGCAAAAAGGATCGAAATGGCTGTGGTAAATACTTTCTTCCAGAAGAGACAGGAGCATAGGGTGACTTAGAAAAGCGGAGGTAGGAGCACACAAGTGGACTACATCTTGTGCAGGCGATGTAATTTGAAGGAAGTCAGTGACTGAAAAGTAGTAGTGGGTGAGAGTGTTGCCAAACAGCATAGGATGGTGGTGTGCAGGATGACGCTGATGGTGAGGAAGGTGAAGAAGGCAAAGGCAGAGCAGAAGACAAAGTGGTGGAATCTGAAAAAGGAAGAGTGTCGTGTTGTCTTCAAGGAGGAGTTTAAACAGGCTTTGGGTGGCCAGGAAGTGCTTCCAGATGACTGGACAACTACAGCAAATGTGATCAGGGAGACAGGTAAGAGAGTACTTGGTGTGTCATCTGGAAGGAGAGTAGATAAAGAGACTTGGTGGTGGAATGAGGAAGTGCAGGAGTGTGTACAAAGGAAGAGGTTAGCTAAGAAAAAGTGGTACATTGAGAGGACCGAAGAGAGTAAACAGGAGTACAGGGAGACATAGCGTAAGGCGAAGGTAGCGGTGTCAAAGGCCAAACAGAGGGCGTATGATGACTTGTATGCTCGGTTGGAAAGTAAAGAGGGAGAAAATGATTTATACAGGTTGGCACAGCAGAGAAATAGAGATGGGAAGGATGTGCAGCAAGTTAGAGTGATTAAGGACAGAGAGGGAAATGTATTGACTAATGACAGAAGTGTGCTGGTAAGATGGAAAGAGTACTTTGAAGAACTGATGAATAAGGAAAATGAGAGAGAGAGAGAAAAAAAAAAAAAGAATAGAAGAGGTGACTGTTGAGGACCAGGAAGTAGCAAAGATTAGTAAGGGTGAAGTGAGGAGGGCATTGAAGAGGATGAAGAATGGAAAGCCAGTTGGCCCTGATGACATACGGGTAGAGGTATGGAAGTGTCTAGCAGAGGTAGCAATAGATTTCTTGACAAGAACATTGAACAAGGTCTTAGAGAGTGAGAGGATGCAAGAGGAATGGAGAAGAAGTGTGATGGTGCCCATTTTTAAGAACAAGGGAGACGTGCAGAGTTGTGGCCCATTTCTTGTTTGCTATGGTGATGGGCAGGCTGACAGACGAGGTTAGACAAGAATCTCCATGGACTATGATGTTTGCAGATGACATTGTGATCTGTAGTGAGAGCAGAAAACAAGTGCAGGAAAATCTAGAGAGGTGGAGGTATGCCCTGGAAAGAAGGGGAATGAAGGTTAGCCTCAGTAAAACAGAATACATGTGTGTGACTGACAAGGACCCAAGAGGAACGGTGAGGTTACAGGGAGAAAAGATAAGGAAGGTGGAGGATTTTAAGTACTTAGGGTCAACAATCCAGAGAAGTGGAGAGTGTGGAAAAGAGGTGAAGAAGCGTGTGCAGGCTGGTTGGAATGGTTGGAGGAAAGTGTCCGGAGTGATGTGTGATAGGAGGGTATCGGCAAGATTGAAAGGAAAAGTGTACAAGACGGTGGTAAGGCCAGCGATGTTGTATGGTTTAGAAACGGTGGCCCTGGGGAAAAGACAGGAGGCAGAGCTGGAGGTAGCAGAGATGAAAATGTTGAGGTTCTCTTTGGGAGTAACAAGGATGGATAGGATCAGGAATGAGCACATCAGAGGGACAGCCCATGTAAGACGTTTTGGAGACAAAGTCAGAGAGGCTAGATTGAGATGGTTTGGACATGTATAGAGGAGGGATAGTGAGTATATTGGTAGTAGGATGCTGAGGTTGGAACTACCAGGCAGAAGGCCTAGAGGAAGACCAAAGAGACGATTCATGGATGTAGTGAAGGAGGACATGAAGGTAGCTGGTAAAAGAGAAGATGCAAAGGATAGGGTGAGATGGAGGCAGATGATCGCTGTGGCGACCCCTGAAGGGAAAACCCGAAAGGAAAAGAAGAAGAAGTTAGTAGGGGTACTTACTACCTTAAATGAGTCCCAGAGACAATTCATATTTGGAATGTCAGGGTCAAAGGACGAGGTGAGAACATGGTCACAAGTTTAGGTGATTTCCCATAATAAATTTGAATTGGCTCGAAGAAACAAAGTGGCCCACACATGCAAAGAGTAACAGACAGGAGCTCCAATACCCATATACTCCCCCTGCTTCAGTGGGCTTAATCCAGGTACTCCAATTTCCTCCCACAGACCAAAGACATTCACATCAGGCTCATTGTCTGTTCCAAATCGCACTAGGTGTGAATGGTTGAGTGCAATAGTCTGGTGAGCTGTTTAGAGTGTACTAGACTATATCAGACTGAGACAGGGATCAGTGTAGAGTGTCTAAACGGTCTGGAACTACACAGCTGCAATGCAGTGCATCTTTTAACATCTTCTGTACAGTAACTCTATGTAATTAAATGAAATAGACTTGTCCTTGTTCCCTTATATGCATCGGTGAGCCATGGCCACCCATGACTCTACCTCTGGTTCACAGGTTGACCTTCCTCAAACCATCTTTGGTAGGTCTTTATCATAGGCTTTTGTGTGTGTGTGGGGGGGGTTGTTTGTTGTTGTTTTTATTTAGATATCTTATAAATGTCAAAACCTAAATGTTCAGTTACTGCCCAATAGATGTCACCCTTTATCAGGTGCCACTTTAATAAGAATTTCTGGTTTTAATGGTATGGCCGATTGGCACATATTCCATATCTTGGCCTGCATTGACAATGATGCAATCATCCGATCAGCCAATCATGTGCATTAGTGCAATGTATCAAATCATGAGGATTTAGATCAAGAGCTTCAGTTAAAGTTCATATCAAATATCAGATCGGGAGAGAGGAGGGAGGGGGGGTATGCACCAAAGTTGATGGTTCCAGATGTGCTGGCTGGTTTGGGTATTTCAGGATCTGCTGACCTCCTGGGATTTTCATGCATGACTGTCTCTAAAGTTGACACAGAACCGTGCAAAAGAATCTAATAAAATCTGCTGCGCAGTAGTTGTGTGGGAGGAAACACCTTGTTGAGCCAACAGGAAGACTACGTTTTTTTATGACTGTGGTGTCTATGAAGCATCTCACAAACACAAATAAATAAATAAAATTAACAGGTATCACTATTACCCTAATAACCTGTTCAAAAAAAAAACAACATACTGCAAATTTTACAAAAAATGGAAATTATGTCAGGGCTGTCATGCAAGTTTCTATATTTAAGACCAAGGCACAAAGTTGAATAATTGGTGTAATAAGTACAAAACTTGGACTCGTGAGCAATGGAAAAAGTAATATACGCTCAACACTCAGCTTTTATCATATTTCCATATTGGAGGATAACAAAGAATGTTTTTAACATTGGCTGCCAACTCTCTGGTTGGATGGTAGCTACATGATGGTCGAGGCAACCAATGCTATGCAAATCATTAAGTTCAATGAGTGCTTTGCATGCTTGTGTCACTGCCAGCAAATATGATGCAATTTTTCCAGGGCCAGGTGCACCATTCAGTGCAAGCACACTTTCCTGGTGATGTTTCCATATAATTCAGGGACAGTTTTCCGAATCCCAGGATAAAGAAAAGCGCATTCCACTGTTTTTTAATATAATAGTTATCATATAGTATTATACAGTGGTGCTCAAATGTTTGTGGCCCCTTCAGAATTTTCTACACTTCTGCATAAATATGAACTAAAACATCATCAGATTTCACACAAGTCTTAAAAGTAGATAAAGAGAACCCAGTTAAATAAAGGAGACAAAAATATCTTACTTGGACACTCATTTACCAAGGAAAGTGAACTAATAGCCCACATCTGTGAGTGGTAAAAGTTTGTGATTTTTTTTCCCCAGTGTCTGGTGTGACCCCTTTTTGCATCAATAATTGCAAATAAATATTTCCTGTATGGCTGCCAAGTGGCGTTATGTTTTCACAGAAGTCAGCAATGGTTCTATTACATGAACACAGTACACATACACACACAATGAAAGACATGGCCTGCCACTGATATCTCAGTTCACTGCATTGGGTGGACAGCAGTAACAACCCATTAATAGTGGGAGTTGAACCCCCAACCTTAGGATCGGTAATCCAGCACCTTACACCGAGCCACCACTGTCTCCACTGGCAATACAGGGATCCCTCATTTTCCGCGGTGAATGGGGACAAAAGACCTCCCCCTCCACGGCTGACGTATACGTACATGTATATCTTCTTTTCCTTTCGGCTTTTCCCTTCAGGGGTCGCCAAAGCGAATCATCTGCCTCCATCTCACCCTATGTATCTTCTTCTCTTCCACCAACTGCCTTCATGTCCTCCTTCACCACATCCATGACTTGTGTACATAATATCAGTAAATACATATTCAATGCTATAAATGCTTTTAATAACAATTAAACATTCAAAAATAATGCATAAGATGTAAATAAAATATAAATACACACACAGATGCACACCTCGCAAAAAAAATTAAGTAGTTTTGTTGGGGGGGGGTTGTTTTTGTTTGTTTGCATAATTAGCCTTGTTTTGCGGCATTTTCCTTAACTTTTTCCCTATTTATCCTTAATTTCATTATTTTTTAGTCAATTTTTGAAAAACCCACAATGCACTGACGCCGCAGAAACTGAAGCACGATGTAGCAAGGGATCACGGTATTATTCATTCATTCATTCATTCTTTCAATTTTCTAAACCGCTTAATCCTAATTAGGGCAGTGGTTGAGGCTGGTGCCCATCGCAGCTGACTCTGGGCGAGGGCAGAGTACACCCTGGACAGCTCATCGGGTCATTGCAGGCCGGAAACACACTGACTGCTATGCAGCTTCTCTTGTCGAAAGTTCTTTTACATGAACCTCTCACCATAGACAATGAGAGACATGGCCGGCCTTTGATAACCCAGTGACAACCATTGACAGTGGGGCTTGAACTCCCAACCTTAGGATCGGTAAGCCAGCACCTTACCACTGGACCACCATCTGACAACATTAATGGATGAATTAATAATAGTAATGAATAATGGCACGTCTTCTAAAACTAACCCTGAAGTTAACCTCAGTAACCAAAATGAAACATTTTACCTCTTTACGATGGAGGCAGATTTGCTGTGGAGAGCCCTGAATGGAGCAGCCGTACGGAAAAGAACAAGATTTGTTTGTTTGCAAGTTGTTGTTTTTGTAGAATTTTACCTTTCCTTTTACACAGCCCAACGTTGTCCCGACCAGGACAAACCTGCCAGATTTTCCTGCCCTTGTTGGGACATTTTGTAATGTAGCATATGTGTTGAAAAACTTTCATGGTAGGAATCACTGACTGGGTACTGCACAAATCTAACAATTTATAATCACACTGCAAACCCAAGTGATCAAGTTTTATGTACCACTTAAATTTTTTTAGCTTGTTTATATGATCTTGAGCAGTGTATCTGACAATAATTTACACTGGCAAAACCCCCCCCCCCCGAGTTGATTTGTGTACAACAGATCATTGGTTATGAACAGAGATGCACCATTAACACAGGTTTTTAAAGGTGATATTAATCATGTGAAGTCAGAAGTGATTACACTCAGGTGTAATTCATGCCTTTTCAATTAACACTACAGTACTGAGCTACAAAATAGCTTTGCAATTATTTTCCATGGGTGGTCACATCCTCCAAGGTATGGTGTATAATCAGGGTATTTTCAGATCTAAAAAATTAAAAACTAATTTGAAAACAGGCATGAGACTGTGAGAGGCTTTTATCTCCTGGCAAAACACATTCATCCATCCGTATATTATATTATATTATATATACATACACATAAAGATCACAAGCCTGTAACCTACAGGTTATAGGTTCTGTAAAATCTATTAATAATTTACAGGTAATCACTAAAGGCAAGGCGGATGTTGCTGAACAGTCCAAGACACAAAATGACTACGATATCCACTGAGCCCGAAACAAATAATTTTTCTAATAAATAATCAAACCCTTATCTAACCATTAGGCTACAGCTACCCCCTGATAGGCTCCCTCTTTCTCGTGACGCAAGTACGAATGATTGAATATGATATACAGACGCTCCCCGACTTACGTTTTTAATTGGTTCCGGACGGCCGAACGCAAGTTGAAAGTGAACGCAAGTTGTTACAGTGACGTATGACGTGTGACAAATGACGCTCATACTGTACTATACATCCATAAATACCATTACCGTATCTCATAAAACACCCCAAATCAATTATTATAAACATAATATTGTAAAATAATATCAAATATATCAAATAATATCAACATTAATTTCAAATAAAATAGATTCAAGCAAAATAATTTCAAATTGATCAATTTTAATCAAATTCACTCATCAAATACAGTATCAAATATAACCTTTAACATTCTCTATGATGCGATCTTTCTGCTTGTAAATGGTTCCGATGGTCGACAGATGATTACTTTACATGAGGCTGAGCTGAATCACTTTACATGAAGCTTAAAACAGCAAATCAACACTTACAATATGTGAGGCGCTCAATACCGAAAGTAGTGTACTTGCTGTGCTTGAAAACTATTCTCAGTGTGTTTATACATAAGTGCATGATTGAAGGTGTGTGTGTCTGTCTGTCTGCGTGCGTGTCTGTCTGTCTGTGGGTGTGCGTGTTTGGAGATAAAAATCTCAAATGGTTTTCTTTTTATATACGGACTTCCAGTCTTTCAAGTGAGCAAGGGCGCCGTTGAACTCGTTTAGTACTCAGCCTGCACTGATGTGAATCACCAGCAGAGCAGAGAGTTCTCTTTTTTTCTGGATTCGGGTTTTCATTAATTTTACAACTTTCTTTGCTTAACTGAGTATGCACGGTAGATTGCGCTGATCCGAGCAGATATTTAATTCATCTCTGTGTATGAGACTTGCATCGAAACACAAGAATAATGAACTGAAGTTGGGCCCTTGAACAAGACCCTTAACCTTTAATTGCTCAGATATATAAGACATAAAACTGTTAGTTTGTGTGAAGCAGCATTCACACTGTAACAAATTACAGAAACAAATATGAACAAATTGCAGAAGTCTAAATACACTCAAAACTCAAAGTTCCCGAGAGGGCTGGACAGAACAAATTGAGAATGAATGAAATGAAATCAAACTGAATTCAACATGAGATTAAAAGGAGTTCATAACTTCTCACTCTCAAACCAAAGCAAATGTTGAATGAATGCTAACGAATAAGAGTGCAATTTTGTAAGCAGGTATAGAACCAGGTATGTGTGTTGGGGGGGGGGGCACAATCCCCCAGGCAAAGATACAAGACTCCATCTCAATCACCTCAAAAAAGCAGTCACATCCCAAAAAGTGTCAAGATCCAGGTCTTCCAGTCCCAGCTCTCGAGAAGCCTCCAAAAGAAACATCTCTCCCGCTTCAAAGTAACTACAAATTGTACAAACTGTTCAAATTAACTCAGTTGGGATCGACAACTGAGCCCATTGTCGTAACTAACCATAATCTTACTTCAGATGAACAAAAAGTTCCCATAGAATTTCCGTATTCCATCTTCTCGCTGCGTATGGGCTGCTCCCTGGCATAAATCAGAAATTTTGAAGAAAAATGTATGGGAACTTATTAAAACTAATTCAAAATGAACTTCAATGCATGGCAGTTAATGCAAAAAAAATTCTACACTGGGTCAATTCGGGAAACTGTGACGACTGCTTAAGGGTATTCACAAAATGCTGTAAATGTAAGTGTTGGGGTTTCCAGAAACAAGCAAATGCTAGCAATCAAATCACCAAATGGATCATTGCAATTCTATTTTTTGTTCACTGCTAGGTTCAAATAATAAAGCTTAACACCTGTATTTATTTTAAAAAAGGTCAACGCTAACTCAAGCGGGTCAAACAAGGTTCCAAATTTGCCCAGACTGCTACAAGAACATTCATTCATTCTTTGTAACCGCTTAATCTTAATTAGGGTCACGGGGAGGCTGGCACCCATCCCAGCCGACTCTGGGTGAGGGCAGAGTACACCCTGGACAGCTCGTCCGACCATCGCAGGGCAGAAACACGCTGTCGGCTATGCAGCTACTCTTCACGAATGTGAGCAATGGTTCTTTTACATGAACCTCACATCATAGGCAGTGAGAGGCATGGTTGGTCTTTGATAATCCAGTTAGCTGCACTGGGGGATACAGTGACAACCTGTTGAGAGTGGGGCTTGAACCACCAACCTTAGGATCAGTGATCATTACCACCAGGCCACCACTGCCCCACTACAAGAACAATGAGAACCAATCGAGCTCACACTTATGTTCTAATCTTCATCTGTGGGGTCAGCCTGTAGCATATGTTTATAGCTTATATAGCTCACTTTACTCAGAAAACAGCATTGCACAAGAACGAGAGAGCTTGTAACACGGCAAATATGTAACCGAACCTGACGTACAAAGACTACGTCCTTCTACCTGGACAAATTCCTCATAGTGTTTACCTTGCAGCAAAATGATTACATAAACTGCCATGACTTGACCTTTCTACTTACTTGCAACCAAGTGGCGATGAGAAAATTTATTTTACATCAAATTAATCATTGTTAAAATCAACTCATCAATCGTCATACCCATTTCTCTTGTTTGAATGACTCAATACTTTGATATGGTACAGATACGGACCACATATTACGAGAAAGAGCGAGTTTTAAATAATGCTAGTTGTATTTCTATGGGATTTATAAATCATGTTATGCAGAAAGATCAAACTTTTGCAAATCTATATCTACTAAATTCTTCACACATTTCATGCTCCTGCTTCTCATTTAAACTCATAGAGTCCATATCAGAGTGGTTAGCATATCCACCTCACAGCGAGAAGGTCCTGGCTTCAAGTACTGAGCTTGGGCATTTCTGTGTGGAGTTTGCATGTTCTCATGAATGTGTGGGTTTCCTCTGGGTGATCCAGTTTCCTCCTACAGTCTAAAGCCAAGCACATTACGCTAACTGGCTGTTCCAAACTGTCCATAGGAGTGAGTGTGTGTGTGTGGGTGGGTGGGTGTTGGCCATGTGATGATCTGGCAAGCTGCTCAGGGTGTGTACCCTGCCACAACCCAGCTCAGTGTCACCTAAGATATGCTCCAGCCTCTCTTCGACCTAAATAGGATTAATCGGTTCCACAAAAGAGTAAGTGAGTTCCTCCGTATCTCCACATATCACATATTACAACTTACTGTTTTTAATATTATGAAATCACTTGTTATACAAATCAGTTTTCCCCCAGTAAGGTCCCTTCTCTTTCTCTTTGAAAATCCAACATATTCAATGAATAATATTAATTTCAAATCATTGTATTTGTGACTGAATTTTATTACCGTAATTTCCAAACTATAACCTGCTACTTTTTTCACACGCTGTGAAACGTGCAGCTTAAACAACGATGAGGCTAATCTACACATTTTTTTTACAGGCTAACAGCCTCCAGGGGGTGCTCTCGCAGGAAGCGCAAGAGTGAGACAGCCTATGTGTGTACAAATTCTTTTTTATTTTTAAATTTAGTTTGTGCGTCTTATATTCGGGTGCGCTCAATAGTCCAGACATTATGGTGGTTTGTTAAAAAAAAAAGACAAATAGCACTGAACCCTCCTGTGTATTTGCGTAAGACACGAGCTTCCGCATGAGGTGGCATCACATGCACAACTTCCTCATGCTCTCATTTTGGACAGAGGGCAGAGGGGACACTAAAATGATTTAGTACCTCCTGTTGAGATACAAAATGATAGAACTTTGAAATAGGGGTACTGGACTCCACAGTTTTCTCATTGTTGGCTGCTTTTTTTCTGGCCGCGTGCACTTTTGAAGCAATGTGATCTTTTCAGATATCAACACGGATATTGTCCACACCGTGTTGACAAAATTTACAAAACATGACGCCGTCATCATCATAGAAACGTTCCGGGAACTGGTTCACCCGTTCCTTGGCAGTCACGCTAAAATCAAAGAGATCGCCAGCTATAAGTAAAGGCTCCAGTCGCAGCGACATCGCCATTTAACCAGGTTTACGCATCTGCCGACCTTGAACTCCTCAACTATACTGTACTTTGTATGTATGCTAACACTTCATTGGTTGACTGTGCGTCACATCAACAAATCACAATACACGATGTAAAAGTACCCGGAAAGCATGTTCGTCGTCCATCACTTGTGCATATATGTGATTGTCAAGAGAAAAAAAACACAAATTTAAAGATTTTAACGCACATTTTACACAATTTTAATGCTTATATAAGGAATTCCGTGTCAGAGTAATGTTTCCGTTTCATATTGCTTATTCCGTGATAATGAAAAATCAGTGGTCCCAGAGGCTTCCATGTTATGAAAAGCAAGTTCAGGGACACCAAGTTTAGTATTGCAGAATTTAGTCTTTTAACATATTGTTAGCTTAGTTTTAAACAAATACTGTTAAACAATTTCTCGAAGACCCTCCCACCACAACTTCAGTAAGTTTCCCCATCGGTAGTAGGAGGACCGTCCATCCCACTTTAGTTTCTTGGTCTTTACTTGCTGCATGTGGAAGCTGGGGCTTTCAAACTTGCTATGCTGGCTTACTACTAGGAGTACTAGGATGAGTTTGTGTGTGAGAGACCTTTACCTACCTTTCAAGGTCACAGAGGCAAATTCTATATCAGGTTTCTCGACATTAACTTGGCATGCACTGAAGCCAGAGCTTTCAAACTTGCTATGCTCGTTTTATATTGACATATTATGAAATGGTCCTTTCAGCAAGAGCATCTGTACCCCTGTGATCTATTTTTTTCCTTTGTGGATGTGCACACCTTCATCTCAAGAGCTGCTTGACATATCACCGTCAAATTCTGAGAGTTGCAACTTGGTGTGTGTGTGTGTGTGGGGGGGGGGGGGGGGGGGGGCAAACCATGTTACGAAGACATCATTGTAGATTAAGGCCATTGTAGATTAATAGCAGCCAATTGTTTACAATGCTTAGTTATCAGCTGGTTTGATTCCCCGATCAGGGGCCTCTAATTATTACATTTGAAAAGGTGAAAAAACTTAAGTCGCACATTAGGCAACATGTAATAAAAATCTAAACCATGCAATAGCTTCTGAAAGGTGGGGAAAAAGAACGGCGGAAAAAAAAGCAAGGCAGAGCCTTACAATCCTGAATACTAAGTAAAGCTAAATTAACTTCTCACACACTCATTTATTACCCCACATCAGAGCGGTGACATCGGTAAGCATTTCCTGTGGTGTGCCAGACCCACAAAACATAGATTATTACTGGTTTCCATGAACTTCTTACCCAGTGAAGCTTTAAAGTTGCTGTGTATGAAAACAGTGAAAAGTTCACAGCTCGACTTGGAAACCTCACAGTCCTGTTACTGGTTTGCTTCTGAGCTACCCGCTAGTGAATGTCACATTTAATTTCTGAAGATATACATAAAACAGTCGAGCAAATATGTGAACGATGCTGCTCGTGCTTCAGCACACGTAACATGAACTCAAAATGAAACCAACCCTTTCAAGCATATTTAAAAAGGTGTAAAGATAGCCATATGTTCAGCCTTCCCATGGGATTGCAGAGTTAAGGTGAGGAATGTTTACGTTACTACCACATATGGAACATTACAGAAGTAGCAAATTTCAAAACCTTTTTAATGAAAAAATTTTTTCAATTTTACCAAAAAAAAAAAAAAAAAAAAAAAAAAAAATCTTATGTTCTCTCTGAGCTTGTGTGGGTTTCCTTCTGATACTCCAGTTTTCTCCCCAGCCCAAAGACATGCACAATAGACCAACTGACTGTTCAAAATTGCCCAGAGGTGTGAGTGCAAGTGGTCTTGTGTACGTTTCCTTGCTATGGATTTGCAAGGTGTTCAGAGTGTTCACAGCCTTCGCCCAAAGATGGCCGGGATGAGCACCAGTCTTCCCGTGACCCCAATCGGACTCCACGGTTCAACAAACAAAAATGTACAGTACAGTTTGCAAAACCCCTGATTGGAAATCAACATTTTTAGAAATACAGTACACAAGTGATGAATACCTCGGTCAAACCTAGTAACTGATCAATCATATGCAATTAATTTTCAACAAATATGCAGTTAATAATTGACAAAATAGTTGATGGTGCTCCCCACACACACCGCAGACTGAAAAATGCCGAAATGAAAACTTCTCAAAATCTCGAAGCATGTACAGTAAACCCCCACCCCACCCCACCCCCGGTTATCTGCGATGGTTGCGTTCAGCTCCTTCCCGCAGATCCTGAACGTCCGCAAATTATTGGTTTAAAACCCTATGTATGATATTCCATGCATTAAAATATGCTTTTTAAACACATTCTATAGACAGTCTTACTCATTAATACAGTAATAATGCAGTAAAATGTAGTGAATGTAGTAATGATTAAGTAAAAACTTTTTAATTTTGTACTGTGAATATATTTATTAATAAATAAAGCACTTAGGCTCCTTACAAGAAGCTAGAGAAGATGCAAGGCATTTGAGTGACATCATAGGGCTTAAATAATCATTAAAACACACTAAAAAAAATGTGAATTCACAATACAAGAAATCACATTGATGACATGTGCACGAAGGAGACCAAAATAAAAAGATGTGTACACATCATCTGCCACCAATCAGCAGGAAGGAGAAACAAAAGCTCTCAGCCATTAGCTACATTTGAATCACGTGCCAGTAACTTACGGATTTGCTGCTAATCTGCGAGTATGCGGGGCTGCAAGCACTGAACCGCGAATAGGCAAGGGCTTATTTTACATTAAATCCATATTTCTTTCAAAATCAATGACTGGAACATTTCGGCACCAAAAACAAGCTAAATAAGCCAAATCCTTATATCAGTAACAGAGTATGACTAAAACATTCATTCATTCATTTCCTGAACCACTTAATCCAAATTAGGGTCGCAGGGAGGTTGGTGCCCATCTCAGCCGACTCTGGGCAAGGGCAGAGTGCACCCTGGACAACTCACCAGGCCATCACAGGGCAGAAACACACTGACGGCTATGTAATTACTCCTTAGGAAAGTCAGCAATGGTACTTTTACTTGAACCTCACACCATAGACAGTGAGAGACATGGCCAGCTTTTGATAACCCAGTTAACTACACTGGGGGGGACAGCAGTGACAGCCTGTTGAGAGTGGCTCTTGAACCCCAAATCTTGGGATCAGTGATCCAGCACCTTCTACCATCAGCCCACCATTGCCCCAAGACCCAAACACTAGGTTTTAAAGATCCTCTCCAAATATGTACAGAGTCCAGAGGAAGGAAGGTCAATGACTCACCATGTAAAAAATTCACAATGATCACTGTCTCATTATAAATTCAAAAGAACTAATATGAATTAACTTTTCTTTTTTTTTTTTTTAAGTCTTTTAGCATGCACACATAATCCACATGAACTGGACTGCTAACTCCAATGACACCTAACCGGTTGATAATTCGACTAGCTGTGTGAGTGTACTGTTGTAATGTGGTTCTTGATGCTGTGACTGGACCTGGTTGTTTACTTCCAGGCATGTAATCTATCTGCAATTTCCTACAACAAATATAACAACAGGGCATCTCTAATCGTGTGCGCTTTTAAAAACCACATGCTAGCATAATTTTGTAGATTTTAGTCAAAGTTCAACTCCCACCAGTTGAGAGCATTTTTCTTATACAGGTTTGTGCTGGGAATAAGGTTTGTACCAATAACATATCAGCACAATGATTATTTTGATCTGAAATGAATCAGACCTCCCAAAGATGCTCCAGAAAAAAAGCTCTGCTTTTAGGCAGTGCTTACCGTAAATATATTAATTAAGAACAAATCAAGTTAGACGAGACCCAGAGATTTTTCCTAAAATACATCCAATGGTAGTATTAAGTCTACTGGAGAACTGGGGAAAAAAAGGGAGCGTGCACACACACACACACACACACACACACACACACCGTTATCCTTTTCATTTCATGTAGCAGATACGCCACATGGGTTAATCAAGGGTCAAATCAACAGCCAAATTAACTAAATGTCCATCAAGACCTTATGGTGAACTGGCTCCGATGGTGGCAGAGGCCACCCTCCAGACCTGGCAGGACTAAGAGTGTAGTTAGGGTCTCCTGGGAACATTTGGAAGAGTCTCCTGTCAGAGGGACCTTTAATTCCCACCTCCTGCAGAGCTAAAACCACATCCCAAAGGAGACAGGTGACATGGAATCCAAATGGGCCATGTCTCGTGCCTCCATTGCAGAGGCGGCAGCCCATAAGTGCGGCCGAAAGGGCATCGATGCCTGTCGTGGCAGTAACCCCCGAACTCGGTGGTGGACACCTGAGGTGAAGGAGGCCATCCAGCTGAAAAGAAGGCTTATTGGGTCTTACTGCCCTGTGGGACCTCCGAGGCAGCAGACTGGTACCGGCAGGCTAAACATGCTGCAGCTTGAGCTATCACCTTTTTGAAACCTTGGACCACCATCTGACGCCCCAGGAGGGGGAAGCAGTTCTCCACAAATTCTGTTTACAGTGGAAGTGGGGAGCTGCTCCCCTCGACTGGGAATGTTGTTGGGATGTGAGGAGGACGACCATGGGGAGTTTGTGTGGGGGTGCACCCAACACTGGAGCTGAGATCGCTGAGGTAGTCAAAAAGCTCCTCAGTGGTTGGGCTCCGGGAGTGGACAAGATCAGCCCTAAAATCTGAGGGCTCTGGATGTTGTAGGACAGTCTTGGTGGATACCACTATGCAACACCACGTGCTCATCATGGGCCATACCTTTGGATTGGCAAACTAGAAATTCTAGATTCTAAAAATGTAGATTTTTAGAAAAAAGGGGACCAGAGGGTAGACCAGAGGAGGGGGACTCCTCAGCCTACAAAATGCCAACTGTTATGACAACATTCAAGGGAAAAAATTAAAAATGCAAGGAACAAATCCTCACACAAGGGGTGACTTTGTCCTGTGAATAGAGAGGAGAGTGGCATTGAATAGACCATTATTGTGTAAACGATACCATGCCTTCATGTAAACAAGCAGATTCCTGTGTGATGTATGTTAATTTAATGTAGTATTATTTGTAGCTGTGCCAACATTTATTTCATACATACACACATACATACAAATATTTATATATAATATTGTATGTTATATATAATTCTGGCACATGCCACTCGAAAGCGCTGGGGACGAGTCTGAAAACTTATTGATAGACATGGTAGGCAAGTGTGAACAGATGCGTTTTAAGTTGTGACTTGAACGTGTTTATGTTCACTTGGGATCTGACATGGATTGGTAGACTGTTCCACAGTATTGGACTCGCTTTCTCAAATGAACGGTCACCAAATGTGTGCATTCGGGTGGTTGGTATCTCCAGGAGATTCTTTGAGTTTGATCGGAGAGATCTGAGTGGATGGTACTCTCAAAAGAAGATTGGTGAGGTAGTTGGGAGCAAGGCTTTTCATGCACTTGAACACAAGGAGCATTATCTTATACTGCATCCTGTATCTGACTGGCAGCCAGTGTAAGCTGTGTAGTACAGGAGTAATGTGGTCATACTTCTGGTGACGTGCGATGACCCTCGCTGCAGTGTTCTGCACACGTTGAAGCTTGTCAAGTAAATACTCGCATGTTCCAAATAGCTCAGAGTTGCAATAGTCGAGTCTCAACGTGATGAACATTTGGACGAGAGCTGAAGTGGACTTCACATCAAGATATCGCCCGATATTGCTGATGTTGTGAATGTGTTAATAGGCACTCTTGTAGACGCTGTTGATGTGGGATTCCATACTGAGGTGGGAGGCGAATATTACACCAAGATTCCGGGCTTCTTTGCTCACAGAGATAAAATCACCAATTCAGAACTCTGGAATGGTGAGAGAATTTCGAATTGGTTTTGAACTGAAAACTAGAAGCTCAGTTTTGTCGTCATTCAGCTTCAGAAAGTTTGAGGACATCCATGCCTTGATGCTACTGACACACTGTTGAACTAATTCAAAAGTGCGGTTGACTGATGACTGATCAAGTGGTTTAAATGTCATGTAGATTTGTGTATCATCCGCATAAAGGTGCAGGTTCAATTGGAATGAGCTCACAATAGCACCAAGAGGGGAAGTATAGATAGTAAAGAGAAGCGGACCTACTACGGAGCCCTGAGGTACTCCATATGTTAGGTCTTTGGCATTTGACACATGTCCATCTATCATGACGGACTGTTGTCTACCTGATATGTAGGACTCCAACCATTTCAATGCTATTCCATTTATACCACAAATACATTCCAAAGTTGAGAGGAGTATCTTGTGGTCAATGGTACCAAATGCAACCGAGAGGTCTAGGAGGACAAGAATAGCAGCTCTGTTTTCATTTACTCCTCTGAGAAGATCATTTTGAACCTTTGTCAGAGCTGTTTCCGTGCTGTGGAAGTTACGATAAGCAGACTGGAAATCCTCCTGGCAAGCATTGAGGGAAAGGTGGTCCTTGAGTCGTGTTACAACTGCTCACTCTATCAGCTTTGAGACGAATGCGAGATTGGAAACAGGTATGTAGTTTTTAAGCTGTTCAGGATCTAAGTTCTTCTTCTTGAGGAGAGGAGTGATAACTGCACACTTCAGGTTGTTTGGCATGACACCTTTGTTTAGAGACACATTGATTATGTGCGTTAGCATTGGGAGTGCTGAGTGCAAGGTTTTCTTCACGAGCCAATTTGGAATAGGATCCAGTTTGCAGGATTTAGTTGGTGAATTAATGACAATTATGGAAAGTTCTTCTTCTGTGACTGGTCTGAAGTACGTAAGAGGTTGAGATATACAGTGAAATGGTGGATGGTTAAGACATTGCACTACAGTCAGCGATTGTCTTATCCCAGCTATTTTTTCAGTGAAGAATGTGAAGAACCCATTTGCAAGTTCATCCACAGATGAATGAGAAAGAAGTGCTGCACATTTTTGCTTAAACAAGAGTTTATTGGCAATTGCGAATACTTCCTTCTGCCCATCAGCCGTTTCCAAAGCTTGCTTATAATAAGCTGATTTTGCTGCCTCTGTAACAGAGCACACAAGATTCCTTTGACAGTCGTGAATCTGTTTGTGGATCACTAATTTGGTTTTCTTGTAACGCCGTTCATATTTTCAACGCTTACGTTTAGCAGCACGTATGTCCATGTTGTACCAAGGGGATTCCGGATGAGTAGTAATGGTGCATGTTCTTAAGGGAGCATGGTGATCCATGATTTGGTGGATCGGTTTGTCATAATGCTCCACACTCTCGGTCACAGACAGACCCTGGTACTCTGAGCATGAAACGGCAATGTTCTGGCTGAGGTTGTCAATACCAATGGTTTCCCATTTCCGGTATTCAATTTTCTTCCTCGTACTTCTTGGGACTTTGATATTGACGTCAAACAATACGCCACAGTGATCAGAGTTTACAGAATGATCACACTTGATGTTGTGTACATGCAACTCATTCTCCCTTGTAATGACAAGATCTAGGGTGTGTCCATCAACATGCGTAGGTTCATCAACCAGCTGTACCAAGTTGTGTGAGTCCAAAATAGTGAAAACTTTTTGGCATCGGAATTTGTTTTGTTATCAATGTGGTAATTGAAATCTCCACACATCAAAAACCTGCCAGTTTCCATTTCCAATTTGTTCAGTAATTCACCAAACTCTTCAAAGAAAACTGGTGTATTTTGGGGGGGTCTGTAGAGTATCAGCAGGTTCAGGCATTGATTGTCAGTGGTGAGCCGAAATGGTAAAAGTTCAAAAGTTGTTTGGTCAGTCTCAATGTCCAGCAGTCGACAGTAGAGGATTTCATTGTATATTAGGCTGATACCTCCTCCATTTTTATGATGTCGGATGATCTGTTTGACTTTGTAACCAGGAGGTACAAGTCTATCCACAGTAAGAGAATCAGTCTCACCTTGTCTCAGCCATGTGTCCGTGATTGCTAGAGCATCCAGTTTGTTGTCCTGTATCAGGCTGCAGATTGCTTGAGCCTTGTTGTTATGATACAGGTTGGTCTTCACAGATCTTGCATTCAAAATGCCCATTCGGATGTTGTGTTCTTTAAATGTGTGGCAGATGCTGACACTCAACTTTCTTGACACACTTTTGCGTCCTCGACGAGTTTTCTTCACACTGCATATTCCCAACTTCCTAAGAGTATGTAGAGTTACCAGCGTAATTTTCTAATTTCTCCCATTGTTACATGAAAGAATGTCAGAAGGTGAATATGTACACATAAAAATTAGTAAGAGCCGTGCACAAAGTCCAAGCACAGAGTTCATGATGGTCAGCAATCAGCAGGCTTGTAGTCAGGGTAGTTGTACTGGGGCTTGATAGCCTGATTACACAACGCTTGTTGTGTAGTACAGCCAAGAACAATACCCTGCACAGCCTTCAATCAGCTTGGCTTGGGTTCAGATAAATGGTACAGTCTTTGACATTTCACAAAAAATAGGTCACAATTTCTAAAACTGCATCAAAGATTTGAAATCAGAACAACATAATGCCCTAGTGTACCAAACCTGAGGTGGTAGAGAAAGGTACAACCTGAGAAATTCAACATTATTCTCAGAGCTCATGTGAGGTGCAACCTGCCGGAGCGACACTCAGCCACGCCCTGTGAGCAAAGCCAAGAGGTCTCTGGTGCCCCCTCTAGGACAGACGTGTTCAGACGTTAACTGTTTTATATCTGATTTGTTAGTTTAATATCTGTATACTGTTATTATTGCATTAACATGACCTAACTAAAGTGCACATCCTATGCTCACGAGAGAGCAAAACTACAAATGGATAAATACAAATGGCACAGGCTAATGCAAACATTCTAATGTATTTTAGCAAATGGCAACTTCATGGATATAAGTAAGAACCACATAATGATGAAAATAAACAAATTTTCAGTGGAACTGGGGAGATTGGAAGGCATGTTCCCTAGTCGTAAAATTTAGGCTCGTGCTCACTTCTGAGGAAATTCTGACCAATTTATCTGTTCTCATATTTAATAGTTTTGCTTTCACTTACTCGCAGTATATTTAAATTGACTTGTCTTGTCTGGTCCTCTTACCATGAAATACAAAACAAATGAATCATTTAAATTACATTAACACTAATCACGATAAAGCAGCCACTCATGAATGAATGTTGTACATGTGCTTGAAAGAAAATTACAACCACCCAACATGTTCCCAAATTAATGAACATCAGCCCTGTGATCTTCCGACCACCTGTTAACATAACTTTTTCACTGGATCCTGCAGGATCCTTCAATCTAGCACATGTTTGTTTGCTAAAGCTCTTGGGTCTTAATGTGGTCTGGACTAACACACAGCACTCCACATGTGGCTCTATTAAAGCTGTGATCAAAATTACAGAAACAATCCATCAATCTGGGTAATTTTACATTTATTTGTTCAGTAGATTGTTCCGTTCAGGGAGGCCACACAGGTTATTATTTAGATAATGAAAATGTATTTCTTAATAAAATATCTTCAGAAATAGTAGAATGTCCTGGTGTCTTGGGGTAACATGCAAAATAATTGCATGCATTATTTGTGATTAAATGTGTCTACATGTAGCGCTATAGATTATTTGCAAAAGGAGTCCTACAAAAAATATTGTACCTTGTATAAAACCCTTGTAAACATATTTGGCAACCCCAATAATATGTTTCATGTTTATTTTATTATAGATAAGACAAATACATTTAGTGTAATTTGTCAAGTAATATTTAATCATCACCCAGACTGCCATATTGCCTTCATGACAGTTTCAATATTGTGCCGTATATGAAAGTCAGATGAGACAAAACAGGACTGTGAGTGATGTACGCACATCATCAAAACATTACTCACAGGCAAGATGTATGGATGTACCATACACACACACACACACAGGGATCCCTCACTACTTCATGCTTCAATTAATGTGGATTCAGTGCATCGCAGTTTAAAAAATAAATATTCATCAAATTAAAAAATAAGGAAAAATAGGTGGAAAACTTAAGGAAAATGTCACAAAAACTAGGCCAATTATGCAAAAAAAAAAAAAAAAACCTAAACCAAAACAAAAACCAACCCAAAATCTCCACATTGTTGCATCTGTGTGCACTCTGCATAGCCGCGCTCGTAGCCCCCCCAGCCTGGTATTAAGTGTACCTCAGGATAATGTTTAATCATATTTCATACTTATATTTATAATCTATCTTTCTGTAGATTTTATTCCATTACTATTTCTACTTTCGACCTTGGACAGCTTTGTTGGTATCTCCGGATGTTTGCAAAACGAATGTTGGTAAGTTGGAGAGTGTCTGCATTTATATGTTTAATTGTTATTATAAGCATTTATAGCATTGGATATGTATTTATTAATATTATATACACATAAACATGTATGTATACGTCAGTCGGGGGTGTGCGTGTGTGTGTGTGTGGGGGGGGGGGTGATCCGACTTCGCGAATTTCAATGGTCATGTGGGGATCTTGGTCCCAATGAACTGCAGAAAGTGAGGGATCCCCATACATATATACATATATATATATATATATATATATATATATATATACACACACATATATATATATATATATATATATATATATATATATATATATATATATACACACACACATACACACATACACACACATATATATATATATATATATACACACACACACACAGAGGAATCCCTCACTTTCCATGGGTATTTGGGACGGAGAGCCCCACGCGACTTTCGAAATCTGTGAAGTAGGATCACCCCCAACCCCCCTCAACTGAATGACATATACATTCATGTATGTGTATATAATACAATAAATACATATTCAATGCTTCTAAGAACAATTAAACATTAAAAAAATAATGCATAAGATGTAAATAAAATATAAATACACACACATACAGATACACACACTCCAATGCACACCTCACATAAAAATGTAAGTTTTGTTGGGAGGTCTTGGGTTGTTTTTGTTTGTTTGATTTTTTTTTTTGCATAATTGGCCCCGTTTTTTGCATTCTCCTTAACGTTTTCCCCTATTCTTCCTTCATTTCCTTATTTTTTTAATTGAATGAATATTAAAAAAAAAAAAACCCACGATGTACTCAAGCCGCATGAATTGAAGCAAGAAGTAGCAAGGGATCCCTATATCTATCTCTCTCATATATATATATATATATATATATATATATATATATATATATATACACACACACACACATATATACACACACACACACACACATATACACACACCCCAGTGCAGCTAACTGGGTTATCAAAGGCCGGCCATGTCTCTCACTGTCTATGGTGAGAGGCATGTAAAAGAACCATTGCTGACTTTCGTAAAGAGTAGCTGCAAAGCCGTCAGCGTGTTTCTGTCCTTTGCTAAAGGGTTATGTCAGGAAGGGCATCCGACGTCAAAAAACCTATGCCAAATCAAATGTGCTGTGGTGACCCCTGAGAAAGGGAAAAAGCTGAAAGGATAGAAGAAGAAGTATATATATATATATAAAAATCTTTTTTATTTTTATATATACAAATCATTTCATTCATTGTCAAAATGCCAGAAGTCGATAATATGTCTGCCAGAATAAGCAGGGCACTAAAATATTATTAAAGTGTTGAACAGTAAGTGATTCTATTTCTCTAAACTTGTCTACAGATTGATATCCACAGGCTTACATACACTTCTAATGCAAAAAAAAAAAATGCTGTTTCCCCCAGCCGGACCAAACCAGCAGAATGGTTCCAGTCTGAAGGGTTTTTGCATGCGGAAAAAATGAACTAAATCGACCAACCGCTGTGTTGTAATGGATCATTTTTTTTTTTTTTTTTTTTTATGCGTTGAGATGCCTGCCAACTGATTATTATGGTTCACATGACATTGAAACTATGGGTCAGCGTGAGCACTTCATATTTATTAGTGACTTGCAGAATCAGCCAATGACAATGTGCTTCAGTATACAGCCAGTTGCAACACTATGTTCTCTTGGCTAACTTTGTTTGGACCAGTGATGAAGGGAATAATCTAGACTATGTGCTGCCTCCCCTCTTATGGTTAACTGGCTTCAACATCTGGTCACAGAAGAAAAGAAGACCCAGAGGAGCTTGGTTTGTTTTGTGGATTTGTGTTATTTCTGTGTTAAAATTGTTGGTTCTTGTTGTGCTGTTGGCTGTAAAAACCATCAAAGAAAATTTCTTTTCACCAGTAAATGGTTTTTTATTGTTTGTAAAATCAGTGTCATTCTGATATTTATGGATAACGGTGTAGCATTCCAGGCACAGGCACCTAATACCATGGACTACAGCCGACTTGAGGAAGTGCAGACTGATCTGTACAACACATAGTGTAGGGAGAAGTGAGACAAGGTCTGCACTGACAAGATTCTACAAGAGCCAGAAGAGCAGAAGCAGCTGCCTGAAGATTTGGGTCATTTTAATAGATACCATCCTGCACTGTGCTTGTAGCATGTGGTGCTTATTTAAGAGGACTTAAGCTGAGTGATGTTTTCTTGTCTGTGTATATATGTCTTTGCTAAAGGAACCACAAATTGGGGCACTTAGTCTAAATTTTCAAGTTAAATAAAAGAAGATCCAAGTCACATCATTAGATGGTCAAAGCCATCCCTCAAAATGATACACAGCTTTAATGGCCCAACTTTGTGTACATTAAAATTAGGAGTCTTTAGTCTACTCAAAAAAATGTGTAAGTTTCATGATGTCCAACTGCACAAAGGTTTTTGGGAAGCACATAATTGTGGGACATATGAATGTGGAACAGATTGAAATTTGTTTAGTCTGCTAGAAGTATTCTGTAGCACGTGCAAAATCCTACATCCCATGTCCAAAGTGATAAATTTAGAGGGTGTTTTTGTATGGACAACGAAACTAGTGTTGCTTTAGCTTTACTCAAATCTTCGAGAGTTTGATAAACAGCAATTTATTGGTTACATTTACAAATACAAATAATTATATTTTTGGACACTTGTGTTTCGGCATGAATTCGTTAATGGTATTTGGGGTACAAGAGCTCATGAGAAAAGAAAAAAAAGAAAAGATTCATACATGCTGATCCTAATATTATTTTTGAGAGGAAACGCAGCATTAATTTAGGCCTATTAGAAGGAGCATGCAGGCTGGTGAGTCTGCTACGTCACAATCAGTAACCCAACCCCCCAGCACTGTGTATATGAATAGCACAAGGTTTCCCCACTGCCCATTTACTGTTCGACTGGTATATTCTTAATTAACATATAATTGGAAGACTTACCACAGTTTAAAATAAAGCTCACAATAGATTTTTTTTTAAATTTAAAACAAGGTTCTGGCTCTGGCAGAAATACGCAATTAGTTGGTACTTGTACTGTCATAATAACCATTCATTCATTTCTGCTGGTGGCATCATGAAATTTGATTGACATGCCTTCTCATGGGTGTCAATATAGGTTCCTAACCCTGTTCTTGGAGAACCACCGTCTCCTGTACAGTTTAATGTGATTCCAGCTGTCAACACCCATAGTTCAACTCATTAGCCAATTACCAGCCCTTCCTGGATTAAACTAGGTGTGTTCAAGAAGGAAAAAGTCCACAATATGCAGAACCAAGGCTTTGATCCTGGGATTTAAACTGATAATAATGAATCCGATGCTTGTACAGTGCCAGTGCAACTAAAGACAGACATGGTTTTGAGTAGTCTGGGTATACACACACACATACAAACAATGATTCCTCGCTACTTCGTGCTTCAGTTTCTGCGGTTTCAATGCATCGAGGGTTTTTCAAAAATATTCATCAAAAAGAAGTAAGGAAATTAAGGAAAAACGAGGGAAAACTTAAGGAAAATGCTGCAAAACAAGGCCCATTATGCAAAAAACCTCCCAAACAAACCAAAACAACCCAACAAACTACTTACATTTTTATGTGAGGTGCACATCTGTGTGCACGAACTCACCTGTATGTGTGTATTTATATTTTATTTACATCTTATGCATTATTTTTTAAATGTTTAATTGTTATTATAAGATTTTATAGCATTGAATGTGTGTTTATTGATATTATATACACATATACATGTATGTATACGTCAGTGTGGGGGGGGGGGGTTGATCCTACTTCGCTGAATTTGGTGGTCACAGGGATCTCCGTCATAATTAACCGCAGAAAGTGAGGGAACCCTGTATACAGTCACTATCCGAGTTACGACATACGCAAGTTAGGACCACCTGTACTTATACCCACATCTAGCCTATTATGAGTTTACTGTTTATGTCCGCCAGCGCAGCGCGTAAGATAGCTGTGGCTCAGTCGCAGTAACAGCTCTTTTACAGTACAATTTTACACTCATTTACTGCACACCGTTACCATGGCCCCCCAAGAGGAAGTCTGATTCATCAGATGGTAATTCTACCAAGAAAACAATGAAGGCACTGTTGTTGGAGACGAAGATGAAAGTGATAGAGCAGCATGAAGGAGGAAAAAATAAATAAATTCCATCGCTCGAGATTTCCATCTCTCCCACGCCACGGTGTCTACAATTTTGAAGGACAAGGACAGCATTAAGGAAGCAGTGAAAACAGCCGCCCCAATTGAGTCAACAATCACCACAAAACAGCGTGAAGGACCGATTGCAGAAATGGGAAAGTTGCTATACACGTGGGCGGAAGATAATAGGCAAAGAAATGTGAAGGTGATGTTGCGAGCAGTACAAAGTAAGGCTACAGGTTTATTTCGCATGTTGAAAGAACATGCAGGTGAAGAATACGCTTCACATAAATTTATAGCGAGTTCTAGATGGTTTCGGTTTCGTTTTGTTAAATATCTGACTGAACGACCAATCCAACTTACGACTGGTTTTGGTCGGAACTAATCTAGGTCGTAACTAGGAGGTGTGACGATTCAGTTATGAGACGATTCGATTCGAATCACGATTTTTGCCTCTCGATTCAATTCAATTCAATTCGATTCATATGTGGATTCTAGTTTCATTTTCTGTAATATGTGCACTTCAAATATATCAAGTAATATTTGTCTGAACTGGTTATTCAATACCATCATTCAACTACAATTATTAACATATATCAAAACATAAAAATAAACAAACATAACCTTTACTTGTT